>CP092868.1:86721605-86744177 GCA_030710605.1 Cordylochernes scorpioides
AAACGTTTAAGACGAATAATCCTTTCAATATATTATAATAACGATTAGATTCGATAAGGGTAAGTTTCTTTATTTGTAAAATTAATTCGAGCTTTCGGGCGCAAGCTGCCCTTCTACAGGAATAAAGGATACAATTTCAAATAAACATGTATGTACAAATATATATTTTTTCTTTAAATGATATCTTGCTCTGGTCTTGTATAGTGTGAGTGGATCACATACCCGCGTGATTTAGTTTAAATCAAAGAAAAGCCTTGATAAAGAGAGGCGTGTTGCCCCTAGAAATACTGGCCGATTAATAAACTTATATCCAATATATGCCCCATATTTATCTATACATATATATAAGCTAATATTTGCATATCTAGGATTATTTATGAAGTTTTTTATATTATAATTTAAGAAAATTATTGCTATGTAAATTAGTTAATTGGTTGATATTATTAAATGCTAAATTGTTGAGTGGTGTGATGAAGATAAAACGGATAATTATATTTTAGTTTTTGGACCAGCCTATCATATGTCTCTGGGATATCTATGTGTCTATTTATACTATTATATTTTGATGAAATCGGTGCTTCCAGTATTAATCTTTTGTATTTACTATTTATGTTTGTGTAATGAATATTAGGGTTTGCTAGGTTGAAATCGTGATTTGTGTTTCTGATATGTTGTACTATTAGAGATTTGGGGTCTTTGTTTTTAATATTTCTTCTATGTTCGTCTATTCTGTCTTTTATATGTCTGCCTGTTTCACCTACATATACATTATTACATTGGTTGCATGGCATGGAATATACGGCTTTGCTATTGTATAGTTTTGTTATAGGAATACTGTTTCTGGTAATGGGGTTTCTTATTATGGTTGCTATACTCGGGTTGCTTTTATAATATGTTCTTATACCGTGTTTGCTTAAAATTCTGGCTATATTTGTACTACTATGGGAATAGGGAATTATACATATTGATTTATAAACATGATTATTTCTTATAAGAGAGGGATTATGGAAATGTCTTAATATAAAGTTTTTCGGATAACCACTAGAAGTGAGTTTATTGATCAAAAATTGGTTTTCTGTATCTTTTGAGAGTTGGGTGGAACAATGTGTATATATTCTTTTGGAGAGGGTTTTTACAGTGTTGATCTTGTGACTGAGGGGGCAATAAGAGGAAAAGTGTACATAATCTGGAGTGGAGTTTGGCTTGTGGTATATTTCTGTTTTGTATTGGTTTTGTGTTTTTAGTATAAGTACATCTAGAAATGGTAAGGTCTTATTGTTTTCTGTTTCAATGGTGAAATCAATATCATTATGTATAAACTTTAGTTGGGTAAAAATAGTATCTATTTTGGTAGAGTTGGATATACAAAAGATGTCGTCTATGTATCTCTGCCAGATGATGATATCTGTGGGAGAAAGGTTGGTTATTGTTTTATCTAATTTTCTCATTACTATTTCTGCCAAAGGTGAAGAGAGGGGACTTCCCATGGGGGAGCCCTTGGTTTGTTTATAAAAATTACTATTTAAGGAGAATATGTTGTATTGTAGGCTGAGCTTAACTAATGAAATAATTTTAGAAGAAGTATCTGGAGGAATATTGTTTAATGCTAAAAATTCTATTGTGTTATCCATTACATACATGTTTATTTGAAATTGTATCCTTTATTCCTGTAGAAGGGCAGCTTGCGCCCGAAAGCTCGAATTAATTTTACAAATAAAGAAACTTATCCTTATCGAATCTAATCGTTATTATAAAATAAACGTTTAGTTTATTTTTGCTCCACTAGATGGCGCTCTGCCATCTAAAAAGCACATGTGCACGTGGTCAGGAGATGCCTTCTTTATTTTTAATATCAACACCTGACCCACTTATCTTTTATTTTTTTCTATTGTTTTATATATATAGTTATAATATATAGCATAATTATATATATATATATATATATATATATATATATATATATATATATATATATATATATATATGTGACAATATAGTGATAATAATGTGGTGGGGAAAGAGAAATAATCACACGACGAGTTGGTAGAGGAATAACCCAGGTAACCAGCGAGAGAGAAGTAGCGCGTTGGGGCTGTCACTGCGGAACGACCGTTTGTGTCGCACGCCAACCCCAACTGTTCAAAAATAGTTCTGAGGTTCTACGAAAATGGCCCTCTTGGAATGTGACTGATATATCAAGTGACCGGCCTTTACATCCTCCTCCCTACGTCTCTCTCAGGTCGACTGTAGATTTACTTTATTATTACTGGAAGGGTAATATTATGACATATGGCCCCCGTTGAAGAAGGCTGAACATGGTTTGAGTATACTTAAAGCTGGAGAAGCCAGGAATAGAGAAAATAATTTTACAGTTGAAATTAATTAAGGTAATGGTGACATAGTTTTATGTAAAAATAAATATTGTATAGTACACAAGTAAATATTATTTACAAGCAGTTTTACAACACCGGAGAGTTTGATATTTAAGGAAATTCTTGAAAATATCAAGGTTATAAAAGGCTATATACAACAAAATCTAATGTATTATAAGGGAAATGATATGGAGGAGTGTGAACAACGAGAAGGGGAGTCACATACGCATGATGAAATTCTGAAGATCATTAAGACTGGGGAACTCTACACTTTAAGATATTTTTCAGGCGGACATGGCAAGGGGAAACTTGGCATGGGCTTTCTATGCTATAGGTGTAGAGTATGAGAAATGAGGTTGAGGGTGGCAATTGTGTGAGCTCAGGACTGAGGTCAATATAAGAATACATAAAATGTTAGAACCTTGGCGAACAGAGCGAGGGGAAACTTGCCCTGGGCCATTCTACCTTATCTATGCAGTTACTTGTGTAGCGAGTCCGAGGGGAAAAGTCCCGTGTATAGGTGAGGAAGTCGAATGGACTTATATTTAATTTTCGAAGATAAAATAGTTCTAGATGCAAAGGTGGAATATAGGCGGACATAGTGAGGGAAAACTTGCCCTGGGCCTTTCTACCTTAATTATTTAGATACTACTGGGTTCTTAAAGTCTCGTTGTCAGGTTAGTAATTGGTAAAGATTTCAGGGGATAAGCGGTTCAAATATCTTTGATCATCTTGATTGTAAGTGTAGTAATGTTGCTTTCGTGAGTTAATAGTCGTTTTAATATGTATTAGAGTGTGATTGAAGTGCTTATATGGGAAATTGAAGGTATTTTTGTGTTGGTCTCGATCATTTACGGGCAGTAAAATAAATTGTTCGTTTTCCGTATAGTGTTTTAATTTGTTGACATGAATTGTATCTGTCTCACGACTTATAGGTCGGTTGGAGCGGTTGATCCGTACGATTTGAGGGGAAATTATCTCCAGAATTTCATAAGGTCCTGAGAAGAAAGGTGCCAGTTTACCAGGGTGTGGATGGTGGTATGTTTTTGCCAAAACGAGATCGCTTACTTCAAAATCGGAAGCTCTATGTGTTTGGTCGAATCTCGCTTTGTCGCGTAAGTGTCGTTCGTGTGTCCTTTGATAGGCCAATTCTCTGGCGTCGTCGACTTTTGGGTATTTTTGTACATGCTCAGATGGTTGTAGCGGAAAAATACCTAACAAAAGGTATGACCTTGGGGTATGGTTGGGGAATTTGGGATATGGTTATAAGCCTGAAGGACCTGAGGTAGTAGTTTGGTCCAGGCCGTCTTAGGTTGTTGGAGGCGCAACAATTTAAGTTTGCCAGTAATCGTGGCGTTTAGTCGTTCACTTAATCCGTTGGCCTGAGGGTTGTTGCTTGTCGTGAGAAGTTGGCCAATGTTATGGCTAATCAAAAATCTACGAAATTTCGGAGAGGTGAAGGCAGGAGCTCTATCCGTCAAAAGTCGTTTAGGAGAACCAAACTGCATCACCTTTTTAATCACTTGGGTATAGGTGAGAATGCTGGTGGACCGCGATGGAAATGCCCACGCGTACCGTGTGGCATGGTCCACTAAGACATGTAAGAAGGTCTGAGAATTTCCATATTTCGCGAATCCAGAAATAGTATCTAGTGACACTAGTTCGTATGGCAGGACCGCTGGGGGGAGTTGTCCCAATTCTCCGTAGATAGGTCCTTTTGGTGGTTTGACTAATTGGCATACTGAACAGGTTCTTACATGTGTCCTGATGTCATTTGTCATGCCGTCCCAATAGTATTGGGCTGCGATCAGTCTGGTCAACTGCGAAATGCCGGGGTGATTGAAATCGCGATGGGCCCGTTGTAGTAGGGTGCCACAGAGTGATGGTGGAACAATTATTTTAGTGACACCCCGTCGTTTGATGGTCATAAGGTCCTTGTCATTGAGGATATACCTTGTGTCCCTCCGTAATTCGCCCTGATGATCTTTTATTTGACTTGTGGATAGGAATCCGCAGAAAGGGTTACGGGAGAGTAGGTCCGCTTCGTACTGACGCGAGCCCTTGAGGTATTTGACCTCATAGTCGCAAGCTGAGGGTCGAAGGAGCCAACGAAAGGCGTCCGGTGGGGTTTTTTATGGTCTTTAGCCATTGTAAGGCGTGATGATCCGAGTAGATGACAAACCTTGTACCTAGGAGGTACACTCGGAATTTGTCAACGCACTCTACAATGGCTAAGCACTCCAGTTCAGATATAGTGTAATTACGCTCATAGGAACGCAACGCGCGACTGTAATATTGTATAGGGTAGATGTTACCGTCAGGATGTACTTGTTTGAGTACACCTGCGATGCCCTGCGTGGAAGCGTCGCAATAGACCTGGCATGGGAGCCCTTCTTGAAATAGATGTAACACAGGTTGTGTTGCGAGGTGTTGCTTCAATTTATCAAAGGCTTGTTGACAATTCGGGCTCCAAAGTCATTTGGCGTTCTTTTTTAGTAATTGATTTAAGGGGTGGCGAAGTCAAGCATATTCTGGGATGAATTTATGATATACGTTGACGGCCCCTAATAATGATTGTAGAGTTTTAATGTTGATAGGGGTTCTAATAGCGTTGATGATTTCGGTATTTTTAATATTAGGTGTGTAAGTCCCTGCGGTGATGTGGTAGCCGAGAAAATCTATTTCATTTTGATAAAAATTACATTTTTAAGGTTAAGCTGGAGATTTTTCTCTAAACAGAATTTAAAGAAAAGTCGAAGGTGTGTAAGGTGTTGTTCTGATGAGTCAAAAAAAAAAAATAACGAAGTCGTCATTATAATGGGCTATGAGAGAGAGGTGGTGTTTGTGGATCAACTGGGTAATCACACGTTCGAAAATTTGGGGTGCTGATCTGAATCCAAAAGGTAGGCGTTTTAAATTATATTGCCCTTGTTGAGTTACGAAAGAGAGTAGTGGTTGACTCTCCTCCGCGATGGGGATTTGATAGTATGCATTGCTTATGTCAACGGTGCTAAATACTCTGGCTTTCGACAGGTTATCCAGTACCGTTTCTATCAATGGCAAAGGATGCAAATCCGAGGGTACTAGTTCGTTCACACGACGGAAGTCAATGCAGAGACGCATGGTGTTATCGCGTTTGCGAACGAGTGCCACAGGGGAGGAATATGGGCTAGAGGAGGGGGTGATTATGTCATTTTTTTGAAGTTGAGATACCTGGTCCTGAATTTCCTTCTGGTAGGCATAGGGAGTTCGGTATGGTCGGAGGGAGATAACCTTATCGGAAATAATTTTGAGTTTTACAGGGGTTATGTTGAGTGGTAATACATTGAATTTATTGATAGGGAAAATATCTTTAAAAGAATACAATATTTGCTGATAAGGAATAGTCAGTTCTGGGCGTTGTTCGATAATTTCTTTAATCATTAATTCTCTAGAGGAGCATGGGCTGGTAGGAAGGCTATTAAGGTTGTAAGGGTGAGAGGGAAAGGTTGATAAATATTACTAAGGGTTGTTTGTAAGCAAGGCTCACGTGGAGGTTGAAAATCTTTAACGCCTAAGTTAACCGAGTGAATTATGGGTCGTTTAGGGTTAGAAGTTATTATTCGCGAGCCGTGCTTACAAGTGGGAAGGTCACATACAAAATGGTACAAATGTTTGGGTACTGGAACACTATTTTGAAGTATCAATTGATTATGAAAATTTATTAACACAAAGCAATAACGCGCCATCTATACATATAAAATAAAATGATTTAAAAGCGCGAATGTTTCTTTTATACATAAAACGAACTTCTACTGTCCTTACTGCGATGAAAAAATATATTGGGAGGGTTTGGCTCATCAGTGGTGAACCCTCCCAGCGGTTTCGCCAATTTAATCCACCAGACCGCTTCTCAGAGCTCTAATACTGTATTGGATCATTCTGCTTCTATATGCTACACTGAAGGATGGAATCTTAGAAATGGTTTTCAAGTAAACTATGAACATAAGCTTATAGGACAGTAGAATTACATTTAAATATTTGCTTCGAGCAATGCTCGTCAGCAAACTATAAAGACAAGGCCATTAGGAATAAATTAACACAAAGCAATAACGCGCCATCTATACATATAAAATAAAATGATTTAAAAGCGCGAATGTTTCTTTTATACATAAAACGAACTTCTACTGTCCTTACTGCGATGAAAAAATATATTGGGAGGGTTTGGCTCATCAGTGGTGAACCCTCCCAGCGGTTTCGCCAATTTAATCCACCAGACCGCTTCTCAGAGCTCTAATACTGTATTGGATCATTCTGCTTCTATATGCTACACTGAAGGATGGAATCTTAGAAATGGTTTTCAAGTAAACTATGAACATAAGCTTATAGGACAGTAGAATTACATTCAAATATTTGCTTCGAGCAATGCTCGTCAGCAAACTATAAAGACAAGGCCATTAGGAATAAATTAACACAAAGCAATAACGCGCCATCTATACATATAAAATAAAATGATTTAAAAGCGCGAATGTTTCTTTTATACATAAAACGAACTTCTACTGTCCTTACTGCGATGAAAAAATATATTGGGAGGGCTTGGCTCATCAGTGGTGAACCCTCCCAGCGGTTTCGCCAATTTAATCCACCAGACCGCTTCTTCGCGCTTTTAAATCATTTTATTTTATATGAAAATTTATTGTTAATCTTAAGAATTGCATAACATGAATAGATAGGATACCAAGTTCAAGGGGTGAATTTAAAATATAAAATGTTTCATTAAAATTAAAATTATTAAATTGTATTGGTAAGGTAACTAATCCGATTGGTTTGGCATGACTAGATATAGTACTGATAATAACATCATTGTTAATAGGGGTGGAACAAATGAAACTATTAAAATTTTTAATATATTCAAATTGGTTTAAACTAATTATGGAAACATTGGCTCCAGAGTCAACTAGGAATGGCATCTTTAAAGAATGAATGATAGGGGTTAAAATAATTGCACTTACAGGCGTATGCTGGTTTAGGGTGCAGGTAGGTTCATTGAGCTTCGAAGGAGTTCTGCTGCCGAAGTTGGCATTACTTGGTTTCTCCCGAGCTCGTCTTTGCTGCGGTCTCGTAGACACCTGCAGGCCCAGTCGATCTTTGGGGTTGCTGGACGTTGTGGACCGCAGGTGTAAAGGTCCGAAAAGTCCGCTGGTAGGACCCTCGATGCTGACACTGTGCGTGCCAGTGTTGTCCGCCACAGTAACGGCAAGGATATGGTGGGGTCTTGTCCACGGTGGTGTAACGTTCTCTGCTCTGGCGCGGTGATCGTTGTTGGGCAGCTTTAGTGCTGGTGTTATCCCCTTCGTAGGTCAGCTGTTGGGCTAAGCACAACCATTCTTCTGGTCCCGAGGGTTGTGCCATCTTTTAAAGGTTGCCATAGTTACGTGGCACACCGTTGGATAGTGCTTGCACGATGGCACTCTTAGGGAGGTTGATCGCCAATCCTATTCGGACCTTGTTCTTGTAGTAGGTCTCGATCTCGGCCATCGATGTGCATTTAAGTTCATAGAACTCTTGAAGAGTGAAGCTAGGGCGTCGGGGATAGACGGCGCAGAGTGACTCCTTGACCTCTTCATAAGTCTTATTGAGTAGAGCTAAGTCTTGTGCAATTTTGCGAGGTTCGCCTCTGAGTGATGGTAGAGCCTTTCGAGCTTGGCGTGCTGGCTCTAAGTTGTGGAAGTTCGGCTGAGACTCAAGTTGTGAGAAGAAGTGTGCGGCAGGTTCATCTCCGTCGTAGGTGATTGCTTCTTCAGACTCACGGTTTGAAAGTTGGTCGAGACAGAGGGTGAGAGTTCGAAGGGAAGCGGCTACGGTAGAGTCGGTCGTTGGTTCTTGTGGAACTTGGTTGTGGGTTTGTTCGATCATCGTGGTATTGCTTCTTGTTTTCTTCATACTCTGGTATATGAGGGATTTGTTTCCCGGTCAGGTCTTATCCTGTCGACTTTCAATGTGACAATATAGTGATAATAATGTGGTGGGGAAAGAGAAATAATCACACGACGAGTTGGTAGAGGAATAACCCAGGTAACCAGCGAGAGAGAGGTAGCGCGAGGGGCTGTCACTGCGGAACGACCGTTTGTGTCGCACGCCACCCCCCAACTGTCCAAAAATAGTTCTGAGGTTCTACGAAAATGGCCCCCTTGGGATGTGACTGATATATCAAGTGACCGGCCTTTACATCCTCCTCCCTACGTCTCTCTCTGGTCGACTGTAGATTTACGTTATTATTCCTGGAAGGGTAATATTATGACATATATATATCTTATATATTTTTAAAATAAATTGAAGTATTGGTATTCTAAAATAGAATTGTACGGAGTGGAGTTGTGCAGTCGCGGCCTTCTGTGGAAAAAAAAGATCAAATACTTTTACTAAGTGACAGGTTTATTTTTGAACCAAAGTCGTCACAGTTTTTGAGCAATCAATGTTAATAGTAATCTTGAGGCCTCTTGAATAGGTAGAGTACCTCAAAAAAAAGGTAAAAAGAGAAAAGAACAAAACTTAAAAAAATGATAGTAATATTTACATACTGGCCAACTCACAAAAAAATCTAGCTAACTATGCAAAAAAAACTATTTATATTTACTTCCGCGCCGTCTGGTGTTCTTGCGTCACAGAGTTCATCTATTAAAATAAATAATTAAAATATTAATAAAAATATACAAATTGTGTAGAATATAATATTACCAAAAATTATTTACAACATTTCCCCCCTTTGAAATATGGAGTTTAGAGAAAAGGTGAAAATGACAAATAAGAGAGTTATATTTAAAAAAAATCAAGAAATAGCAAGAAAGATGTGGCATGTGATTGTCCTTTATCATAGTAGATAGGGCAAAGACAATGATAAATTAAGATGAAAAAGGAATAGCTAATATGCAAGGTATTCATATATAAAAATAAAAAAGTTACATTTGTAATTGACAGGTGGCAACACTAGTTTAAATATAAGCAAAAAAAAAAATGCATTTTTTTTTTTAAACAAAGAATAAGCAAGTATATAAAAAAATTATGCAAACAAGGAATGCTTATTTAACATCAAGAAAATTAAGTGAATGTAATAATCATACCCAAAAAGAAAAAGAAGGTGATGTAAGAATAAAAATTTACATAAATGTGTTAAAAGACAATAAGCAACTGTTTATCTTTCTCAATTGTAGCAGGTTTTAATAAATTAGAACTATGGTAATAAGGGTTATCCTGATCCAAAATGGAAACACAATCGTTTATATAGGGTTCACCACTATCAAAAGTTATTAAATCTGCATTTTTGTTAATTTGATTGTTTGTCGAACTGCTTTGCATATGGTGTGTTATTTTAAAGTTGTCTGAAGGATGAAAATGTTTCAATTTGTTTGCATGTATGATTTCTGTTTGTTTCTTTTGAGGTTGGTTTGGTCTGTTAATTTCATAGGTGACTGGGGATAATTGTTTTAGTATTGTATATGGCCCATTATATTTACTAGTTAATTTTCCTGTATTGGGGTAGAAAAATGTTTGAACTAATACCTGATCGCCTATTTTAAAATCTGGAATGGGGTGTGTCTTATCGTAAATTATTTTACTGTTTTCATGGGATTTTTGGGTTCTTTGAATTGCTAGCTTTCTGGATTCTTCTATGGGTGGATAAGTTTGTAAATTTAAATCGGTTGTTGTGTCATAGGGAGGGATACCTAACAGAAGATACATAGGGGTAAATCCGGTAATAGTATGGGGGTTGAATTATATTCTCTTACTACATCTGGAAGGTGCTTGGTCCATGGTATATTTGAATGTGTATTATATTTGCATCTAAGTCTATTAACTATTGTAGAATTCAACCTTTCAACTTTTGCATTTGTTTGTGGATTATGAGAGCTTGTTAATAAATGTTTAACGTTATGCTGCTTAAGAAAATTTTTAAATCTACTACTTAAAAAGGCTGGTGCTCTATCACTAATTATTAACTTTGGGGAATGGGTTTGGAATATTGTTTTCAAGCATGTGATATATGAATCTACTGTGGTGGATTTACTAGGGAATGCCCATAAATAACCAGATAGGTGGTCAACTATTAAATGAATGCTATGTTTGGATGACCCGTACTTATGTAATCCCCCTAAGGTATCTATGGAAAAAATATGATATGGTTCTGTGGCCGTGGGTAATGATTGTAAGGGTCCATATATTGGTCTATTATCTCTCGATTTATTTATCTGACAGGTTTCACAATGCCTAATGTAATTAACTATATCTTGTGTCATATTTGGCCAATAATATTGTGGAAAAATAGTTTTGGTCATTTGTGTGGTGCCTATATGTCCAAATTGTGTATGTACTTTTTCTAACAAGTTTTCCCTAAGTTTAAGTGGCACATATATTCTGTTAAATCCCCTTTTTGTTTTTACAAATAAACCATTTTGTGTTTTATACTTATTGTGCGAAAAGTCCTCTTGCTGTTGATACTGCTTAATATCTGTTAAATTTAAAAAATGAGTAATTGGTCTTCTAGATAACATATCAGCTTCAACATTTTGTGAACCCTTTATGTGTTGAATGTCAAAATCATATTGTGTTAACAGTAATGACCATCTAAAAATTCTACCTGAAGGGTTTTTAAAAGTTTTAAGCCATTTTAACGGCATATGATCTGTATGTAAGGTGAAGTGTATATTATGAATATATGGGTGAAACCTTTGGATTGCTGCGATTATAGCCAATGTCTCTAATTCGGTTGCTGCATAATTCCGCTCATTTATTTTCATTTTCATTCGCATATTTATTTTCATAGATGAACTCTGTGACGCCAAGAACACCAGACGGCGCGGAAGTAAATATAAATAGTTTTTTTTGCATAGTTAGCTAGATTTTTTTGTGAGTTGGCCAGTATGTAAATATTACTATCATTTTTTAAAGTTTTGTTCTTTTCTCTTTTTACCTTTTTTTTTGAGGTACTCTACCTATTCAAGAGGCCTCAAGATTACTATTAACATTGATTGCTCAAAATCTGTGACGACTTTGGTTCAAAAATAATCCTGTCGACTTATTCTTATATATTTTTAAAATAAATTGAAGTATTGGTATTCTAAAATAGAATTGTACGGAGTGGAGTTGTGCAGTCGCGGCCTTCTGTGGAAAAAAAAGATCAAATACTTTTACTAAGTGACAGGTTTATTTTTGAACCAAAGTCGTCACAGTTTTTGAGCAATCAATGTTAATAGTAATCTTGAGGCCTCTTGAATAGGTAGAGTACCTCAAAAAAAAAGGTAAAAAGAGAAAAGAAGAAAATTTAAAAAAATGATAGTAATATTTACATACTGGCCAACTCACAAAAAAATCTAGCTAACTATGCAAAAAAAAAACTATTTATATTTACTTCCGCGCCGTCTGGTGTTCTTGGCGTCACAGAGTTCATCTATGAAAATAAATAATTAAAATATTAATAAAAATATACAAATTGTGTAGAATATAATATTACCAAAAATTATTTACAACATATATATATGTAGTATATTTTGAACTAGTTAGATCACAACCTTCTTATAATATTTATCATAACACCATATCTATATAAAATATGTATCAACCTTGTATAACAATAGAAATGAAAAATAAAACAAAAGGAGTAGAGGTAGTCAAGACGACAAAGGCCAGACGTGATAAACAACCCAGACTAACAGGTGTTTATGCTAATGAGTTCATTCCCCCGTCAGCAGGTGGCCGAACACGTGGCCAGACATAATTAATAACCCAGCGCTTGACAGGTGGCGTGATTACGGGAACCAATCAGAACTCGTCAACATCTGCCAGAGTCGAGTATATAAGGTCCCCCAAGATGGGACAAAGTTAGTTGTTCAGTTAGCTGTTTTCAGAGCCACGCCGTTATACGGTCGGGTCTCTCACCCTTATCCGCGATGTAGGCATCCGCGGCGCCCGTGGTTCGACTTGCCTTCGTCCGTGGTCTACCTCTTCCTTCTTGGAGTTACCATCTAGACCTGCCTCTGTCTCTTGCTGTCCCAGTGCGGGAATCCCATCACTCACCCACTACCACGACTGCCCAGCACATTCCACCTCGGGATTACTACATATATATATATATCTTATATAAATAAAAAAAGATATTCTGCTTGTATTTAGAATTGTTGAGATTATCTTGATTTTGGTTATCTTGAGGATTAAGCTATGGCGGTGCAGTCGTGGTTGAATAATCTTGAAATAAAAATAATAATGGTTTTGATCAAAGATTATTTTATTTGAGCTAAAGTAATATATAAGAACATAATTTGATTAAAGTACTGCCTGGCTTAAAGCGTAAGAATAAAAAATGAAATACTTATTTACATAATGTACAAAAGGGTTGAGCCGGCCATCGGGGAAGAACAACAACGAATTTTTTTCGGGGAAGCATGACCTTTGGCGGTCGATTTAACAATATTTGAATCTATGATATATATTTCAAATAAAATAATATTTTTTTATATAACATATATATATGAAAAAATAGTACAAATGTGATATTGTACTGGGATAAGGTGCATAAATTAAGAAAAAGGCATCTCCTTATCATGCAACTGAAAGTTGCTGATGGCTTGCGCCATCTATCGGAATAAATATCAACTATTCTCGTTGATTTTTAATTATTCCAGAATTGGCCAAATACCCATTCTTGATTAATCAAGAAAATCTGATGAGGGCTAACAGCCCGAAACGCGTCCGTGGTTGCAGGGCAGGACTCCTGAGATGTCCTTTGCAGAAACCAATTCAGACCTTCTTCCTTTATTCCTCACTGCGTCACTACCTATCGCAAACCTTTTGCTTAAGTAAAATTTCTTTTATATTTTATTTTACTTTTATTACCTCTACTTCTCCTCCTTCCTGTATTACATCCCTGAAACTATGTTGTAAATAATCAAGGCACCTTAAGTAACAAAAAACTGTAACTAGTATACCAACTATCCCAAATATTTACTTTCGCTATTGTGTGTGTTTACTTTAAATTTATTCTTCCTATGTACTCCTCTTATATATATTTTTGTAGTTTTATAATATTATATCAGTGTGTCACCACTACTCCCCTTTATCTTTATTTTATTCCAGTAACTAATTTGTGCCCCAAATTATTTCCCATTTAATAGGTTTGCTAGCTTTTCTCTCATTTATTGTAAATAGACTTACAGTTTACCTAGTTTTGTGGTGTTGGACTTTGTTTTTTTTTAACTTACCAATGTAGATAAAACATATCACTATTAATCGATAATATCATTTTGTTTATTAATCAACATTAATGCCTTAAACTACCAATCAACCCTTTATATATTATTACCTTTAATATTTTTATTTTCTCTTTTTCTCATCATGTTCAGACTTAGCATTTTACAACTTCAACTATCTTAGGCACCATTTAAAAAACCTACACCTAGCAATATTTATAATATTTCTTGAACAGATAAAACATTTATCATTTTATTTTTCTTTGTAGATTTCAAAATGTTATTTTTGACGCTTCCCTTACAACCTCTAACTCTATCCCATGAACCTTTCCTCCCAACTTTTTACAGCCATCAAGAGATTATTGTTCGTCAACCATTTTCTTTTTTTTGTTGATTAACTAACTAGAAGACCCTTCCTCGCTGTACATTTCCCAACAGTGAGCTCAGGAGACCCAGTTAGTTTTTTTTTTTCTCTCATCGTCCGGCTCATCATTTTTTCATTTTTTAACTTTTTCTTTTCACCACACAAGCCGGACACAATCAAAATTGACAGCAATAATTCTCTTACACCCACCTCTCCTTTTCCGCATCCTTCAAACCTCCAACCTTCCAAGGGATTCCAGTTCGCCGAACATTTTTGTTTTTTTTTCATTGATTAATCCGACTGGAACAATCCTTCCTCGCTATACCATTCCCGATAATGAGTTCAGGATATCCAGCGCGATATTTTTATTTTTTTTCTCATCGCCCGACGCATAATATCAATTCATCATTTTTTCAACTTTTCACTTTTTTTTTTCACAATTCAACCGGGCACAATCATTATGGACAACAGGGATCCCTCTTACCTCTACCTCTCCCCTTTACCTCCATCAATCTTCCCACCTCTTTTCACTGTCTGAGCTAATGATGCAGACGGAATATCTTAGGCCTTCTGTTAATGAAAACAATGCCTCACTTAAACAAGTTCGCATTGCATTGCAGGATGCTTGGGATACTACTTTTGCAGAAACATGCTCAGATACCCCCTTTCCCTTTTTCAACCTTAGCGTCACATTATACGTTCAGTTAATAAACTAACTTAATTTTTTTTCCTCTCATCTTTTATGCAATAAGATATTATTTTCCTTGTACGATTCATTTTACCATATTTACCATTTTGTATTATATACTTTCTCTTAATCTTGTATCATTCATTTTGTACGTTTTTATTTTTATACCCTTAATTTTATTGATACATCACCATTACAACATCTTTCTCTTTTTAACTTGTAGCTTAATAATAATTTTAACTAATTTGTATACAAATTATTTCTTTTATTTTTTTATAATAGGTTTGTAAGGTTATCATTCATTACATGTCATTCCCCCAACCAAACCTTTATCACCGGGGACACATTCTGTAGTATATTTTGAACTAGTTAGATCACAACCTTCTTATAATATTTATCATAACACCATATCTATATAAAATATGTATCAACCTTGTATAAAAATAGAAATGAAAAATAAAACAAAAGGAGTAGAGGTAGTCCAGACGACAAAGGCCAGACGTGATAAACAACCCAGACTAACAGGTGTTTATGCTAATGAGTTCATTCCCCCGTCAGCAGGTGGCCGAACACGTGGCCAGACATAATTAATAACCCAGCGCTTGACAGGTGGCGTGATTACGGGAACCAATCAGAACTCGTCAACATCTGCCAGAGTCGAGTATATAAGGTCCCCCAAGATGGGACAAAGTTAGTTGTTCAGTTAGCTGTTTTCAGAGCCACGCCGTTATACGGTCGGGTCTCTCACCCTTATCCGCGATGTAGGCATCCGCGGCGCCCGTGGTTCGACTTGCCTTCGTCCGTGGTCTACCTCTTCCTTCTTGGAGTTACCATCTAGACCTGCCTCTGTCTCTTGCTGTCCCAGTGCGGGAATCCCATCACTCACCCACTACCACGACTGCCCAGCACATTCCACCTCGAGATTACTACATATATATATATATATCTTATATAAATAAAAAAAAGATATTCTGCTTGTATTTAGAATTGTTGAGATTATCTTGATTTTGGTTATCTTGAGGATTAAGCTATGGCGGTGCAGTCGTGGTTGAATAATCTTGAAATAAAAATAATAATGGTTTTGATCAGATATTATTTTATTTGAGCTATATATATATATATAAAGTAATATATAAGAACATAATTTGATTAAAGTACTGCCTGGCTTAAAGCGTAAGAATAAAAAATGAAATACTTATTTACATAATGTACAAAAGGGTTGAGCCGGCCATCGGGGAAGAACAACAACGAATTTTTTTCGGGGAAGCATGACCTTTGGCGGTCGATTTAACAATATTTGAATCTATGATATATATTTCAAATAAAATAATATTTTTTTATATAACATATATATATGAAAAAATAGTACAAATGTGATATTGTACTGGGATAAGGTGCATAAATTAAGAAAAAGGCATCTCCTTATCATGCAACTGAAAGTTGCTGATGGCTTGCGCCATCTATCGGAATAAATATCAACTATTCTCGTTGATTTTTAATTATTCCAGAATTGGCCAAATACCCATTCTTGATTAATCAAGAAAATCTGATGAGGGCTAACAGCCCGAAACGCGTCCGTGGTTAGCTTTTCTTGATTAATCAAAAATGTGAATTTGGCCAATTCTGGAATAATTAAAATTCTCCCGTCAAATTAAACGTCAAAACTAGAATCCAACCATTGGATCCCGTGTGGATCTCATGAAATAAAGTTCGCCCTAGGCTGACGAGGGTCATTAGCCCGAAACAATGGTCTCTAGGTGGATGCTTTTTAGTTTTCTGATGTTGTAGCTTTGTCACCGACCCGAGGTCACTAGTTTGCGACGACAGTCAAGGAATGGCGTCTAGTTTCGACGTTTAATTTTACGGGAGAGGAGCCTTATGATTTTTTTATATCAATTTACTGTCGGAATTTTCCATATATAAATGGGACCACATCATAATAGATGCTAATATTATGCGTCATCTATTGATCATCTTTGCTATCTAAAACAAGCAGTTCAGAGACACAATACTTGCATTGATAAATTAAGAACGCCAAGTATGGTTTAAGGTTAATGGTCAGTTCACGGCGGGCATTGAGAACCGCACAAGTATATCTTCAGAATTGGCATAGAGGTATTTAGAATCTGGTAAATTGTTGGACCAATCCTATGACCAAATATTGATAGAATATTATCCCGAAAGAAATTGCTTTATAAAGTATTTATTGTAAAACGAAAATCGCAAGTATTTATTGTGTAGCATAATATATGCCTGTTTCCCATGGTGTAGATCTAGCTGTTATACCTCTATTTATATATATAAACAAAACATTTTCTAAAAAGCTATATTTCAATTCAAATTACCTATTTATAGTAACATATGTAAAATTTAGGAACTATTTTTTCAATATTTTGCGAAAACAAAATGAAATATTTTAAGGAAATAATTTCAAAGAATCAATGTGGAAATGCTATTTTACTTAAAATGAAAATAGTGGTCTATATTTATCCTGATGAAATATATAAACTTTGTGATTTATTGGAGGATCATAAAAATATAATTATTGAATATACGTTAAAAATATAGTCACAAATAGTTATATAATACTTAACTAGGTTCAAACTCTAATGTATATATATTTCTAGAAAGGAAAAATTTGAACGAACTATCATTTAAAGAAATATAATTATAATTATATATTCCTTTATATTTTCCTAGCGAAAAGATGATATTTTGATTGAAATAAATGTATAGATTATATACAAAATTTAACATTACACTTAAACTGAATTCTCGCATCATGTCAAAGATAGTAAAGACATATATTATAACTTAAATGAGAAAAAAATGTTATTTTTTCATATAAAATTTTCGCTGGATTGTATTTTTACAGTGTCATCGGTAGAAATCTAGTCGGATATGGCAGGATTATATAGTGTTCAGATATCCTAGAACCACTCACCTTGAGAGCCATGGTGGGAATATTCTAGAGTTCTAACTCTCTGGTATTTATGGTCAACACTGCCCACAGAACATTTCCCTCGAGACCTTATCCATCACAACAGCATAATTCGGGCGTGAACAGACATGCCCAGTGGACTACGCCTTGGAACTCATTACCAACCTTTATATATTCTATGTTTACATAAAAGAAAACAACATTATTCAAGGCATCAATAATCAGAAATTGAGAGAGACTACTTTTAGGCAAGATATTTGCAGATTGTAGTTCTTATTATGTGAAATCTCATTCTATATATTGTCACGTAGAAAAATAAATAAAATAAGATCAAACGATGTTGATATTAAAATTAGTTTTATTCTTAGTAACGACAACAATTCGAGCCTTTTATTGGGGACCTATGCCCTACACAGTATTCACCCGTGTGATAACCGCCCAGAAAAGATTAGTTATTTACAGGTGATCGTTCATTTATACATCAATTTACATACGGCTCTTTTCCTTCATTGTTTATTCTATTGCGCAGCCCTGTTAGACTTGTACAGGACCAATGCGTTGGATTTATTTTGTCGTCATAGACAGCAGGGCCTTCAGAGCAAGATATGATCCATTTACCTTTTGTAGAAGAAGTTCCCTTTTCACCTCTTTACTTTAAACAGAAAAACATATGGTGCTCCAGTTTCGAGTCGGTTTTTTTTATTACATAATGAACCACTTCGGTCAGTTGAGATAAATATTTTAGCGTGTTTTTTAACAGTGTAAAGAGTATTCTTACTTGTGCGATATATCTTTTGACTGGTAATGGAAGATTTGCGGGTCAAATATTGTTCTGCTGTTATAGAAGGGAATAGATTTTATAGTGAGAATAAAATTTTGAATGCGCTATTCGGCAGTCCTGGTAATTTGAGGAATCGCTCTTTCAAGGATATAATATTCAGAACAGTTAATAAGCTATGAGAAACCTGTATCATTTAAATTTTTGTTATATTTTCGGAGAGACCTTTTTCTCCTAGGGTTGTTCCTTAATCAAAATAAAATAAAAATTATATAATCAATAAATTACCTTTTAAAGTTATTATATTTTTTATTCGTTTTCTTCCTCGTGGTTGGTTATTTTCAGTCTTCGCGTCCGTGGCTCCTCTTATAAAATAAATAATCAAGATATAAACAATAAATATGTTACAAAAAATAGTACTATAAAAAGAATGATACTATAGTTCATAAGCTGTTTAAAATAAATTCAAAACTTTATAGATAATTTTTTAAAATGAGGGGTAGATAATACATGATGTAAAAATATAGGTCGGTTGAACATTCACTTTGTTAAACCACGTGCCTATAGCGATCGTAACCAGATATTGCATATGTATATTTAAAATTCAAAAAACCTACTTTCAATATACATTCATACACAAACCCGGGTCACGCGTCTAATATAAATGGTAAGAAATATAAATTGATTTGAAAAATAGCTCATTAGTCTATATACACTTGTATATCTCCTCTTTGGTTTTACAAACATTACATTTTCTAAATATTTCAACTTATTTTTAAAAGCTTTTATTCAACTTGCTTCCCTGTCTGTCCGCAAATATTAAAATCGATTTTTGATATACTCTTAGAGCACATAGGAATCTGAAATTTTGTACACTTTTCAGAACCCGATGACAATGCAAGTTGGCAAATTTTCAGACCTCTGGGTTGAAGTCGGTGGCCGGAAATGGACAAATTTCCAAATCGCATTTCAAATTTTGTAAATTAATTTTAATATACTTCCAGATCACATAGAAATATTTAACATTTACACTTACTCAGTCCAATGAACAATGAAAGTGCTCAAATTTTACAGACTTTTGGGTGGTCGGAATGGTCAGGAATGAACAAATTTTTATATTTCTTTTTAAGTCTTATGTTACGCTCCTTACAAAGTACATTTTTTTAAAATCTCTTATTCAAATACACTAAAAAGGAAAAAAATAAAAATAGTTTCTGACAGAAGATACAATATTTTATTTTTTTCCTTTTTAGTGCATTTAAATAAAATATATATTTTTAAATGTATTCTTATTTATTAATAATTTCAATAAATATAACCAAATTGTCTGTGTGTTAATTCCTTAAAGAAAATATTTAATGTAACTGTCAAATTTTCAGAAATTTTATTGTTTTTATGAATGTATATCTCCTAAAGCTGTTCTGAGTTTTATTTGTATTATAATTTTTCAAGAATGGAAGTTTGGTAAGATGATGCAAGTGTGTAAAATAAATACAAATATTTATTATAAAAAAAAATGTTTATTTTTGTGTCTTTCAACCCAAATTTTAATAGTAATGCGAAAGATTTTTAATTTGATCGCTTGAAAACAGAGCTGAAAGTTATTTATATTCATGACAGTAACAATTCGATTATTTAACTTTTACTGCCAATATTATTTTCAAATATATTTCAAAGATATATACAAATTCTGCTATGGTGTACCCAAACATATAAAACAACCAGTTATAACTGTGTTCACACCTTAGCCAATATTCCTTTGATCACTGATTATATGGAATCTAGAATTATAGGTTATGAGTTGAATAATTTATCAACAGAAGATGAACAATTTTATGATTTATATTCCAGGTATACTCAAAGATTTCATTATATCAAGGATTAATTTACTGAAAAAGAATACTAATCAAACATTTCAAAGTTTCTTTCCTTATGCAATTCCGAAATATTTTCGACCAAACTATTATAATTCACAATTTATAACGAACCATGGAAATTTAAAGGGATTTTTATCAAAATTTGGCGCGAGTGAAGACTCTAGCTGTCATTGTGGCAACGAATTCCAGGACTCGAGACACCTACTGCTGGAATGTCCACTCTTCTTCACCGCTAGACAACAGACAATAAATAATGTTGTAGATCTATATCAATTTGTAAATAGCAGAGAGAATTATCATAAGTTTAATTATTTTTGTAAATATATTCATGATTTTCTTTCAAACCTGAAAGGTTCAGGTTCCTAATCTATATATATAAAATTGAATGTCTGTGTGTCTGTGTGTGTGTCCTCTGTGGATTCAAAACCATACATCCAATCGCCGTGAAAATTTGGGATATTATTAGGCATATCCACGGAAAGGTTTACGAAAAATAATTTCTTGAATATCTTAAATACCCTTAGAGTTATTTGCAGATTTGTAGCTTTAACTCGCAAGCGGGGGGCGGGTGACCTCCGGGAACTACGTCCATCTTCCATAAACGACCATGATTTTATTCAACTTATCGAGTATTTTTCAAGGGACCGGGAAAATATGTAGATAAAACGATGATTTTGTAATGTAGAAAATTAGGAAAGACAAAATTCAGGATGACACGGCACACAGGGACCGGGAAAAAATAATCACTTTATCGAGAGATTCACGACCATGATTTTATTCAACTTATCGAGTATTTTTCAAGGGACCGGGAAAATATGTTCACTAGATAAAACGATGATTTTGTAATGTAGAAAATGATGAAAGACAAAATTCAGGATGACACGGCACACAGGGACCGGGGAAAAATGTTCACTTTATCGAGAGATTCAAATTTACGAGTTTCAAATTATCAAAATATATCTTTTTTTTTATAAGTTTATAGAGAATTGTTTTAACAAATGTTCGTTAGACAAACCTTTACTCGGGTAAAACCTCGGGCGAAGCCGGGTACGTCCGCTAGTCTATATATATAAAAATGAATGTTTGTTGGCCCGTCCGTAAGTGATAATCTTCTACATCGCTCAACCGATCGTGATGAAACTTTGGGAAGTTGTTTCGTATACTACCGGGATGGTTTCTGGCTAATTACTCTTTAGAAATAACCTTTCGTTGCATTTTTATTTACAATAAAACGTAAATTCACTCGCAATCAGCGCCCCGTCGCGGCAGGCGTATGGCCTGAAATAGCCTCGCATGAGCGTGTTTGTAACGTCAAGCTTAGCCTATAGGTTAGGTACACAGCTTCGTACCTCCACAACCTAGGTTCGAGGCTCAGCGTGGGTGTTTTTTTTTTTTCATTTCTTTTATATTATTGTAGCAAATTATTAAAAATATTATTTTATTTAAAATGTAGGCTTTTTAAAATAAAAATTAACATAAACAATTTTTAAATAATATTCATAACAAACCTAGGTTCGAGGCTGAGCGTGGGTGTCTTTTTTTATTTTCATTTCTTTTATATTATTGTAGCAAAGTCTTTTTTTACAGCATTATTATATTTTAATTGGTTTATTTTAAATATGTTTGTTATGAAGGCTCTATGTAATACTATTTAGTGCACATTTTACATTTTAAACACCTAAGCACCCCTATTTTTAATATTGTAGCAAAGTATTAAAAGTATTATTTTATTTTAGATGTTTACCATGAAACTTTGGGAAGTTTTTTAGTATACTACCGGGACGATTTCTGGCGAATTATTTTAAAATAATATTTTTAACAATAATTATAGCAAATTTTTAGACATATTTTTAAATTCTGTGTTTGTGCATATATAAATATTTTACAAAAATTGTGAGAACGTTCTATTAGAATATCTCAAAAACAAAAAACAATACATATAAACAAGTTCACTGACATTTATTAATGCAGTGATTATAAAGGGCTATATTATCTATATATATAAAAATCACTTTCAAATTTTAACGTAACGTTCCATTCTCAATCCCGTAGGGCTTTAGATCGGCTAAAACATTTTCATCTTTATAAGTGAATATGAACTTTACTGTACTGAATAGTTTAGTATAATATTAATTTAACATATTAAAACTTAGCCACAGCAACGCGTGGCCGGGTTCGCTAGTATATATATATTTTTTCTCTTTTTATTTCGATTACTTTTTTTTGTAAAAATTTTATAACTGTTTCTGTTTAAAAATATGTAAATCGACGCAATTATCCCTAGCCGGGATATCGCGTTTGTGTGTTGAAATAAATAAATAAATAAATAAAAA
>CP092868.1:86744277-86779861 GCA_030710605.1 Cordylochernes scorpioides
AGCAAAAGAGACCAAAAATTATATGCATTTCATCTTGTATTCAGCTATAAAATAGATCAAAAGTTAAAGAACAATCAGTCTTCCAACGTTTTGAACGATTTTCTGTAAAGAACACCCATATGTGTAGGAGTTAAAATAAAAGTGGCGGAGGGACGATTATCAATAATTTGAAAGTTAAGATGTTTTAATATGAGGCAACTAATTAGCGAGTTTTATAAACGACGAGTCAATATACGACTCTCGGTCCCATTTTGACTGATATTGATCTAATATATTGTTCAATGGTAGGAAGCTGAAATATTGTCTCCTCTTAATGCCTTTCATAATATAAGCTTTTTAAAATAATTCTAATTAATTATTATTTTTTAATTCTAGTCATTAATTATGAATTTGCAGAAAATTATATTTACATATATTCTAAAAACTACAAAGATTTCTCACAATGGAATTTTTTAAAATTCTATCTTTCATGTGATAATCGCTTTTCAACGGGCTTAATTATAGAACATGACTATTTTGAAATAAAAAAAAAATTGTTAGAAATGTTTGTATATTCAACCCATATACACAATTTTATCTTAAATGATTTATATATATCACAATATATAAAATAAATATCACCTCTTCCGTCAAAACTAGTCGCGATCTATTAACCCTCGCTGCAAACTAGTGGCCTCGGGTCGTTGACAAAGCCACACTACAAGCGTCCACCGGGACACCATGGTTTCAGGCTAATCGTCTTCATCAGTCCAGGGCGGGCTAAGATCCACAAAAGATCAAATAAATCATCACAAACTTTCAAAGAGGTGTTCACATGACAATAAGGTTAAACAATATATATGGACAAATATAGATGGAGATTTTTTCAAGAGGATGTGATCTATAAGGTCATCTCTCCCGTCATAATAAACGTCAAAACATGACGCCTTCTATTTTGCGGCAAAGATCAATAGATGGCGTCACGTTTTGACGTCTGTTTTAATGAGAGAGTTGATCTTTATATTTATAGATGAATGCATTCAGGCAATATTTCAATCTAATAATATATATATATATATATTATATTTAAATAAAAAGGATAAGATTTCTGTTGTTTTGGATCATCTGGTTGAGCAGTCGTGGCATAAATATTGAAAGAATAAAAATAGTTTTGATAAGACATTGCTTTAATTGAGCTAAGAAATATAAAAACATAATTGGATAAAAGTACCGCCTGGCTTAAGGCGTAAGAATAAAAAAATGAAAAGATTATTTACATAATTACAAAGTTTTGGGTCGGCCAATCGGGGAAGAACAACAATGAGTATTTATAGAGAAAGCGCGACCTCTGGCGGTCGATTTAAACAGATTATCTATATCTATGAAATAATAATTTTAAATAAAATAATACTTTTATATAACATATATATATATATTTATAATGTTTATTTTAAAATTTCAAAATTGGGGTTAAATTTATATTTCGGTTATTTTAAGCGGCTAGACTATTTTCAAGCGGCTAGCTTCAACCTGTGGATTTGTTGAATTTTATAATTCTGTTATCAAATTGGGAATTGTTTCACTATATTTAAAAAATGATTGGCATTATTTTTTGTTTGTATTATATACTAAAAGTGCCTTTATTCCAAGCATTATTCGTAGGGAACACATTCACATACATTTGGAGATCTCGAATGAAGGCGGGTCATAATTTTTAATTATAACAAATAGTATTTGGATAAAAACATTTTTAAACCTATGCAGTCGGGAATAAATGCTCTCAGGTTAACCCTGGCCGCTTCTATAGTCATTCGGCTGGTAAATCTATAGGAATGAAGGTTAGCTTTTCCGTCAAAATAGACGTAAAAACTAGAGGTCATATTTTGACCATCGCCGTTAACTAGCGTCCTCGGATCAGTGACAAATCCTCAACACCGACTCTGGGAAACTAAGAAGCGCCTACCCGCAGACCATAGTTTCAAACTAACGGCCCTAGTTTTGACGTCAAATTTGATGGAAGAGGTGACTATTTTTATAGATCGATATCCTTCTATATTTTAGTTGTAGATTTGGCTAGCCACTTTGCTATCTAAACAACCTTTTAAAATATTGATAAGATTCCATTCGATAACTTGTGGATCTCAAAGAATAAAGAACGTCAATGTATTGATGAGGAACTTCAGACTGAAAACATTGTCTCCAGGTGGTCGCCTTACAATTTTCCAAAGCTGGTGTTGTGGCTTTGCCACCGACCAGAGGCTGCTAGTTTGCCGCAAAGGCAATAGATGACGAACAATTTTGACGTCGTTTTGAGGGAGAGGTGCGAGGTGATTTTATAGAGGTTCTGGCATAAATTCACCTTTATTCATTCATGTAAGAATAGTAGAGTTAGGTTCATCCTGCTCACCCTTCCACAACAATATTCTAACTTGACTTGCGCTGCTGATGATTAATATTATGAAATCTGATATTACTGTTCTCATTCATTTGATACTACGCTTCCATTACTGTCTCGATAGCATGCTATTTATCAGGGAATTCTGGCTCTTGATGTAGTTTAGCCAGCAACTTCTTACTTGAGGCTGAACCTTTCCTCTGTTGCAAAAAAAAATGAAAATATACCACTTATCTCTATCTGTGTGTTATAACACATAAGGCTTCAAAATTTACTTCATTATACTTCTTCTCAATATATATTTACTTTTATTAATATATAAAAATATTTATTAAAATACATATATTGGTTTTATAATGGTTTTATTGTTCCAATATTTCGAGGGGCATCTCGCCTCTCTATATCGAGGATGTTTGTGTTTTTTACTAAAACATGCTAGCACGTGTACACCACTCTCGTTCTACAAGGCCAATGAAAGGATTGTATCTTTTAATTAAATATTGCATTCAGTATATATACAGCTAACAATTATATTTAATATTATAGATTATTATTTCATCTATGAAATAGAGAGATATTGGAAATATTGGAACAATAAGATAATTATAAATCCAATATATGCATCTTTTTAAATATAGTTTTAATTATGGATTGCTCAATCTTCAAAAAAGAAAAATACATGTAATAATATATTTATATCACGTGTAGATATCTTATAGAAAGGTTTAAATAAAGATAACCTGTGTGTAGAAGTATAAAGAGAGGGAAAGAAATTTGACTAGTAGTACTAGACCTATTCGACCACATGTCTTGCCTTTTAAAAATGAATATTCGGAGGGCCAGGCCCCACTCTCACTTTCGTTATCACCATTTTAACCTATTGAACATATTTTAAAGCACCTACATTTAATGATCAGGAGATCGTCTCTACGCCAGTTGTGCCCAGGGTTGTCCTCGGGCCCTTTTTTTTCTCCGATCTACTCCTCACGGGTTTTGGCTTCTGGGTCCTGCCTCATGTGTGTGTCCTTATAATACGCGACAGCTTTGCAAATGATCCTATATAGATGCTGCATATATATGTCACAGTTTATAAATATTACCTTATATATCACATATCCCGAACCTAAAAAATCATATTTAAATAAGTCCCTACCTTATATATCTCTAACCTTTTGTAAATAACCTAATTTTTAATTTGTAACAAATAGATAAACAAGAGTCAAAAGAAATTTCAGCGCTCTGACAAAGTCGTTTAAAGGAACCTAGAGGAGAAAATAGAAGGATTTAAAAGCTAAAAATTAGATGATTATTTCCTATACAAACGTGTCAAAGAACAGAGAAATGTGGCATGATTAAGGGGTGCTGTTACGGCCAGAGTGACATCAGCACTCGTAGGCTGACGACTCTGCCGGATGGCGTTGTGGAAGGAATTTCTAAAAAAATTATTTCAATTGCACCACTATCATTCAATCATTATTTATTTGATATTCAAATATTTTGATATATATTCAAACATATTTATTGATAAAATTCAACTATTCCTTGGAGGAAATGTAATTTTAAAAAATGCGACTTACGAGTTGAATTAGCCCGTAGATAAAAAAATTGTAAATAAAATTGCAAAAGAAAGTTATTTATAAAATAATTAGCCTTTCCCAAGGCTAGATGGTATAACATGTAACATTTGATGATATTCACTCCATTAAATTTGGAATTTATCGTTGAACAGCGAAAGACACGTGCAAACAGACAATTTTTGGATTTCATAATAATAGAGATTCATCATTTGGGAACCAATTTCACATATTGAAGAAATGTTCTGGAACAAGTCTTTTCTTAGATAACTGAGTTCAATATATTTGAAAAAATATTATTTATATAAAAATAGATCATAATGTATTTCAAAAATCATATAATATTATATATCATATTTGTAGTATTATCATCAAATGTCTAATCCATTTTCCTGAGAACACAGCGTATTTGCCATAAGTGAAATTCCCTACAATCCGAGATTTGACAGCCGCCGGCAAAATTAGGTCGGGTTGAGTGGCAGCGCCAGGTTTCAGGAAGAGTCTGCTTGGAATAATCCAGCAGCTAGGTGCTCAGTCTTCTGCGATAATCACATCAACCTCCTCTTTCTATTTAAAAGCCAATTAGGATGTAAGAAAGAGGCTTATTGTCGTCAGAAGGGTAGCAATTATTTTCTGGAGCTTGTTACGTAAACACTTTTCTTCATTTCAATGTCTTACGCTCTATATGGTAATTGTCAATTTCATGAACTTGGTGCTATGAAAGAACGCTTGTTAAGGCTTCAATCAGTTATAATCAAATAATTCCAGTACAATGGTCTGAATGGCATTCAAAAACGAATTGATTTAGATATCAATCCAGTAAATAACTATATTTCTTAAATGAAATATCATCTTTTAATTTTACCTCACTTCTGAATAACATTCAAATTGTTAAATAGACCCTTTTTTCTTCTGAGATTCATAACAACAATGATATTGTGCTGATTGGTTGTTAATAATGTAATTTCACGATAAAGTTTGTGAAAATAATTGGCAGTATCAACCAATTATTTAATTACCGAAGTGTCAGTGGCTCGCTGTCGTTCGCATCAGGCGAATAAGCATTATATCATTCCTCTGAGGAGAATGACAGCGAGTCACTGAAATGTCGGAACTCAATAAATAATTGGTTGATGCGCTGCTATGATAAATTGAAGCAACAATTTTATATTGATGAATATAAAAATATTGTCGAGTTGCATAATAGAAACACCTCTGTAAATAATTATACGCATGATTGACATGTCATTGCATCACCATATGTAATGTACTCTGTACAAACTAAAAATAATAATATGAAACTCTGTAATAGATTAAGAGTTAAGGTAAAGCAAATATTGAAATAGAAGTCCAACAACATGTAAGAACGAGGCCTAGAAGATGTCAGGAGTTTTACAGGAGATCGTTAAGAGTGTACAATGACATCTCTTCCATGATCCACGCTCTTATTGATTCAGCTGAAGGCCCAATACTTCCTCTCAACAAAGTATATATAGTCACTTCACGATCCGCGGAAGCCCTCATTAGTGATCCTCAAGGTTCCAGAATACCGACATAGACCAGTAAGAACTACCTCTTAACAATCTCCTTCTTTTGCTGCTCAGCTCAATTCTATCTGTTCACGGAACTTACCTAGTACAACTGTGTCCCTTCGTTTTTTGTGTGGAATTTCCCAAGACTTCCTTTCTGCCTCGACCACGACTGTCTGTACTCTGTGAAACTTATTAAAGGTCTTCCAAAGTACTGGAAAGAGAGGTACTGGAAAACTCTCCACACCCTGACTGTCCCTCTCGGTTACTACAGGTTTGATCCTCTCGGTTACCACATAGACATATATTTTTTTCTAAACAAACTTCCATAAACCAATGATCTTTTTATTTATTTATTTATTTATTTCAACACACAAACGCGATATCCCGGCTAGGGATAATTGCGTCGATTTACATTTTTTAAACAGAAACAGTTATAATATTTTTACAAAAAAAAGTAATCGAAATAAAAAGAGAAAAAATATATATATACTAGCGAACCCGGCCACGCGTTTCAGTGGCTAAGTTGTAATATGTTAAATTAATATTATACTAAACTATTCAGTACAGTAAAGTTCATATTCACTTATAAAGATAAAAATGTTTTAGCCGATCTAAAGCCCTACGGGATTGAGAATGGAACGTTACGTTAAAATTTGAAAGTGATTTTTATATATATAGATAATATAGCCCTTTATAATCACTGCATTAATAAATGTCAGTGAACTTGTTTATATGTATTGTTTTTTGTTTTTGAGATATTCTAATAGAACGTTCTCACAATTTTTGTAAAATATTTATATATGCACAAACACAGAATTTAAAAATATGTCTTAAAATTTGCTATAATTATTGTTATAAATATTATTTTAAAATAATTCGCCAGAAATCGTCCCGGTAGTATACTAAACAACTTCCCAAAGTTTCATGGTAAACATCTAAAATAAAATAATACTTTTAATACTTTGCTACAATATTAAAAATAGGGGTGCTTAGGTGTTTAAAATGTAAAATGTGCACTAAATAGTATTACATAGAGCCTTCATAACAAACATATTTGAAATAAACCAATTAAAATATAATAATGCTGTAAAAAAAGACTTTGCTACAATAATATAAAAGAAATGAAAATAAAAAAGACACCCACGCTCAGCCTCGAACCTAGGTTTGTTATAAATATTATTTAAAAATTGTTTATGTTAATTTTTATTTTAAAAAGCCTACATTTTAAATAAAATAATATTTTTAATAATTTGCTAAAATAATATAAAAGAAATGAAAAAAAAAAAACACCCACGCTGAGCCTCGAACCTAGGTTGTGGAGGTACGAAGCTGTGTACCTAACCTATAGGCTAAGCTTGACGTTACAAATACGCTCATGCGAGGCTATTTCAGGCCATACGCCTGCCGCGAGGGGGCGCTGATTGCGAGTGAATTTACGTTTTATTGTAAATAAAAATGCAACGAAAGGTTATTTCTAAAGAGTAATTAGCCAGAAACCATCCCGGTAGTATACGAAACAACTTCCCAAAGTTTCATCACGATCGGTTGAGCGATGTAGAAGATTATCACTTACGGACGGACCAACAAACATTCATTTTTATATATATAGACTAGCGGACGTACCCGGCTTCGCCCGAGGTTTTACCCGAGTAAAGGTTTGTCTAACGAACATTTGTTAAAACAATTCTCTATAAACTTATAAAAAAAAAGATATATTTTGATAATTTGAAACTCGTAAATTTGAATCTCTCGATAAAGTGAACATTTTTCCCCGGTCCCTGTGTGCCGTGTCATCCTGAATTTTGTCTTTCATAATTTTCTACATTACAAAATCATCGTTTTATCTAGTGAACATATTTTCCCGGTCCCTTGAAAAATACTCGATAAGTTGAATAAAATCATGGTCGTGAATCTCTCGATAAAGTGATTATTTTTTCCCGGTCCCTGTGTGCCGTGTCATCCTGAATTTTGTCTTTCCTAATTTTCTACATTACAAAATCATCGTTTTATCTACATATTTTCCCGGTCCCTTGAAAAATACTCGATAAGTTGAATAAAATCATGGTCGTTTATGGAAGATGGACGTAGTTCCCGGAGGTCACCCGCCCCCCGCTTGCGAGTTAAAGCTACAAATCTGCAAATAACTCTAAGGGTATTTAAGATATTCAAGAAATTATTTTTCGTAGACCTTTCCGGGGATATGCCTAATAATATCCCAAATTTTCACGGCGATTGGATGTATGGTTTTTGAATCCATAGAGGACACACACACAGACACACAGACATTCAATTTTATATATATAGATTAGGAACCTGAACCTTTCAGGTTTGAAAGAAAATCATGAATATATTTACAAAAATAATTAAACTTATGATAATTCTCTCTGCTATTTACAAATTGATATAGATCTACAACATTATTTATTGTCTGTTTTCTAGCGGTGAAGAAGAGTGGACATTCCAGCAGTAGGTGTCTCGAGTCCTGGAATTCGTTGCCACAATGACAGCTAGAGTCTTCACTCGCGCCAAATTTTGATAAAAATCCCTTAAAATTTCCATGGTTCGTTATAAATTGTGAATTATAATAGTTTGGTCGAAAATATTTCGGAATTGCATAAGGAAAGAAACTTTGAAATGTTTGATTAGTATTCTTTTTCAGTAAATTAATCCTTGATATAATGAAATCTTTGAGTATACCTGGAATATACAAATCATAAAATTGTTCATCTTCTGTTGATAAATTATTCAACTCATAACCTATAATTCTAGATTCCATATAATCAGTGATCAAAGGAATATTGGCTAAGGTGTGAACACAGTTATAACTGGTTGTTTTATATGTTTGGGTACACCATAGCAGAATTTGTATATATCTTTGAAATATATTTGAAAATAATATTGGCAGTAAAAGTTAAATAATTGAATTGTTACTGTCATGAATATAAATAACTTTCAGCTCTGTTTTCAAGCGATCAAATTAAAAATCTTTCGCATTACTATTAAAATTTGGGTTGAAAGACACAAAAATAAACATTTTTTTTTTTATAATAAATATTTGTATTTATTTTACACACTTGCATCATCTTACCAAACTTCCATTCTTGAAAAATTATAATACAAATAAAACTCAGAACAGCTTTAGGAGATATACATTCATAAAAACAATAAAATTTCTGAAAATTTGACAGTTACATTAAATATTTTCTTTAAGGAATTAACACACAGACAATTCGGTTATATTTATTGAAATTATTAATAAATAAAAATACATTTAAAAATATATATTTTATTTAAATGCACTAAAAAGGAAAAAAATAAAATATTGTATCTTCTGTCATTGAGCAATTAAATGTATCTGAGTGAAAATAAAAGCGGCGGAGGGCGATCATCATGAATATCGAACCTAATGTGATTTAATATATAGCAGCTGATTAACGATTTTTATGTGTTTGCTATTTTTTTACCTCTTCTCTAATGATGGTTCTCCGCCGCTTTTATTTTCACCCAGATACATCTAATTGCTCAATAAGAAGAAACTATTTTTATTTTTTTCCCTTTTTAGTGTATTTGAATAAGAGATTTTAAAAAAATGTACTTTGTAAGGAGCGTAACATAAGACTTAAAAAGAAATATAAAAATTTGTTCATTCCTGACCATTCCGACCACCCAGAAGTCTGTAAAATTTGAGCACTTTCATTGTTCATTGGACTGAGTAAGTGTAAATGTTTAATATTTCTATGTGATCTGGAAGTATATTAAAATTAATTTACAAAATTTGAAATGCGATTTGGAAATTTGTCCATTTCCGGCCACCGACTTCAACCCAGAGGTCTGAAAATTTGTCAACTTGCATTGTCATCGGGTTCTGAAAAGTGTACAAAATTTCAGATTCCTATGTGCTCTAAGAGTATATCAAAAATCGATTTTAATATTTGCGGACAGACAGGGAAGCAAGTTAAATAAAAGCTTTTAAAAATAAGTTGAAATATTTAGAAAATGTAATGTTTGTAAAACCAAAGAGGAGATATACAAGTGTATATAGACTAATGAGCTATTTTTCAAATCAATTTATATTTCTTACCATTTATATTAGACGCGTGACCCGGGTTTGTGTATGAATGTATATTGAAAGTAGGTTATTTTGAATTTTAAATATACATATGCAATATCTGGTTACGATCGCTATAGGCACGTGGTTTAACAAAGTGAATGTTCAACCGACCTATATTTTTACATCATGTATTATCTACCCCTCATTTTTAAAAATTATCTATAAAGTTTTGAATTTATTTTAAACAGCTTATGAACTATAGTATCATTCTTTTTATAGTACTATTTCTTTTGTAACATATTTATTGTTTATATCTTGATTATTTATTTTATAAGAGGAGCCACGGACGCGAAGACTGAAAATAACCAACCACGAGGAAGAAAACGAATAAAAAACATAATAACTTTAAAAGGTAATTTATTGATTATAGAATTTTTATTTACTTTGATTAAGGAACAACCCTAGGAGAAAAAGGTCTCTCCGAAAATATAACAAAAATTTAAATGATACAGGTTTCTCATAGCTTATTAACTGTTCTGAATATTATATCCTTGAAAGAGCGATTCCTCAAATTGCCAGGACTGCCGAATAGCGCATTCAAAATTTATTCTCACTATAAAATCTATTCCCTTCTATAACAGCAGAACAATATTTGACCCGCAAATCTTCCATTACCAGTCAAAAGATATATCGCACAAGTAAGAATACTCTTTACACTGTTAAAAAAACACGCTAAAATATTTATCTCAACTGACCGAAGTGGTTCATTATGTAATAAAAAAAAACCGACTCGAAACTGGAGCACCATATGTTTTTCTGTTTAAAGTAAAGAGGTGAAAAGGGAACTTCTTCTACAAAAGGTAAATGGATCATATCTTGCTCTGAAGGCCCTGCTGTCTATGACGACAAAATAAATCCAACGCATTGGTCCTGTACAAGTTTTACAGGGCTGCGCAATAGAATAAACAATGAAGGAAAAGAGCCGTATGTAAATTAATGTATAAATGAACGATCACCTGTAAATAACTAATCTTTTCTGGGCGGTTATCACACGGGTGAATACTGTGTAGGGCATAGGTCCCCAATAAAAGGCTCGAATTGTTGTCGTTACTAAGAATAAAATTAATTTTAATATCAACATCGTTTGATCTTGTTTTATTTATTTTTCTACGTGACAATATATAGAATGAGATTTCACATAATAAGAACTACAATCTTCAAATATCTTGCCTAAAAGTAGTCTCTCTCAATTTCTGATTACACAGGTCTACAAAAAAAAAACTTTTTTTTTTGCACAAGAGAACCTGATGGTGTTTCTAGTGTAACTTTTCATGCTGAACTCAAAAATCTAATCAGAAATTTCCCATCACCCATGGTTTTTGCCTGACGATCTTTTTTTAGTATTGGGATAAATACATGCATCCAACATGAAAGAGACTTACGAAAACATGAAACTGCTTTTGAAAAAGATAGAATATGAAAGATACGGTTGGAAAATATGTAGCGATTTGAAAGTCGTTGCTCTCTTGCGTGGATTACAGCTTGTATATACAAAATTTTGTTGTTTTCTGTGTGAGTGGGATAGCAGAGATAGGGAAAGGCATTACATTAAAAAAATCTGGCCAAACCGTAAAATCTTTACTCCAGGATATAAAAATATTGCAAATCCACCCCTGATCGATTCAGAAAATATTTACTTACCACCATTACATATTAAACTGGGATTAATGAAGAATTTTGTCAAGGCAATGGATCGAAATGCCAGTGGATTTGCCTACCTAAAACAAAAATTTTCTAGTATAAGTGAAGCGAAGATTGAAGAAGGCATTTTCGTTGGACCTCAGATTCGAGAATTGCAGCAGGATGGAAATTTTCAAAATAGTTTGAATGAATTTGAAGCAGCAGAATGGAATTCCTTTTGAAACGTTTGCAAAAACTTCTTAGGAAGTGTCAAGGTTGAAAATTACCGAGACATAGTTAATGATCTGTTGCTTTCCTACAAGGCACTGGGATGTAACATGTCCCTCAAGATCCATTTCCTGCATTCACATCTAGATTTCTTTCCAGACAATCTTGGCGCAGTTAGCGATGAGCATGGTGAGAGGTTTCATCAAGCTATATCAAGCATGGAGAAGCGGTACCAAGGTAAATGGAGTCCCGCTATGCTTGCCGACGACTGCTAAACACTCAAGAGGGATCTACCACAAGCAAAGTATAGAAGAAAATCCACTGTCACTGCTTTTCAATAATAAATATGTTTCGTTCATATATGCCTATATATTAACAATATTTCCAAATTCAAGTAGGTGTATCTCAGAAATATTGTGTAATAGAAAAAAACTAATGGTATATTTGGATTCAGGACATGTAGATATGATGCTATTTCTTTGTGGACAAAGAAAAATATTTTTTGATAAACCAGTTACGTGATAATGTTTGCAATTTTTAGTGTATATATCCCAATACTAAAAAAAGAGCGTCACGCAAAAACCATAGGTGATGGGAAATTTCTGATTAGATTTTAGAGTTCAGCATGAAAGGTTACACTAGAAACATAATCAGGTTCTCTTGTGCAAAAATCTTGTTGACCAGTGTTATTGATGCCTTGAATAAAGTTGTTTTCTTTGATGTAAACATAGAATATATAAAGGTTGGTAATGAGTTCCAAGGCGTAGTCCACTGGGCATGTCTGTTCACGCCCGAATTATGCTGTTGTGATGGATAAGGTCTCGAGGGAAATGTTCTGTGGGCAGTGTTGACCATAAATACCAGAGAGTTAGAACTCTAGAATATTCCCACCATGGCTCTCAAGGTGAGTGGTTCTAGGATATCTGAACACTATATAATCCTGCCATATCCGACTAGATTTCTACCGATGACACTGTAAAAATACAATCCAGCGAAAATTTTATATGAAAAAATAACATTTTTTTCTCATTTAAGTTATAATATATGTCTTTACTAACTTTGACATGATGCGAGAATTCAGTTTAAGTGTAATGTTAAATTTTGTATATAATCTATACATTTATTTCAATCAAAATATCATCTTTTCGCTAGGAAAATATAAAGGAATATATAATTATAATTATATTTCTTTAAATGATAGTTCGTTCAAATTTTTCCTTTCTAGAAATATATATACATTAGAGTTTGAACCTAGTTAAGTATTATATAACTATTTGCGACTATATTTTTAACGTATATTTAATAATTATATTTTTATGATCCTCCAATAAATCACAAAGTTTATATGATAATTTAAACCAATAACCCTATATTATGTAATACGTATAACAAGCTTGTCATGTTGTATATAGAACTAATTATAAACTAACTAATTATACGCATAATTGACATGTCTCCTTGCACCACCATATGTAATGTACTGAGGATGAATAAATAAAATATAATAGATTAAAAGCCAAGTTAAAAGCAAGATTGAGAGATCCCAAAGTAACTTCTAAAGATAGATTGTTAGCCGACAGGTAGGCGCCAGACTCGAATATCATCGACACGTGCATGACCCAATTCTCTTAGTCAGAGCGGTCGTATAAAAAGGCCGCGTAGCAACAGCCAGTGCAGTCCAGTTCCCCATCAGCGCGTCGCCGGTTGTCTCCAAGTTCCCCCTCATTCACCATGTAAAACAGTAAGAAAACTTCTCGATCTCCATCTTAGCTTTTGGCTCGACTTTTTATCTATTCAAGGAACCTTCTACAACGTGTCGCTTCGTTTTGTGTGTGTCCTTACCACCCATCGCTCAACAACCACGACTGCACGACTGCTCCTAGCCAACATGCCACACTGCATTCATCTAACAGGGTAAAACTACTACATTATTACATTATTACAGAGAGTCGACTGGATTCTACAAAAGGCTTACCAAACCTCAACACAATATCACAGATAGTCGACAGGATCCCTAATCACAGATAAGGATCACAACATTATATATTACAGATAGTCGACAGGATCTCAACCTATTATTACAGATAGTCGACAGGATCCCTAATCACAACAGGAACTTCAACCTATTATTACAGATAGTCGACAGGATTACCACAACGAAGGAGACCACAACGAAGAAGGTAAAGACTGTCCAGATAGAAAAGAGCCAAGAAGCAAGATGGAGGAACAAGCACGCCATTCCAAAGAACCGACCAAGCAATCTTCCCCCCAACGACACAGCCGAACATCCCGCAAAATAAGCCGGTGAGAAGTTACCCACCTTCGACCTTACAACGCTACCATCCAGACGACATGCCACCATCGCCAAACAGCATCCACAAGCTTCTACAAGCTCTACAAGACGCCTTCCACGTCATCAAGACAACAACCAAAGACCAAGTTTCCTGACTGAACAATCATAAAAACTGTGAGTTTTTAAAAAATCTACTTAACTCTCTCTCTTCATGCTAACAACTTGATTTTCCATAAATATAATGTTTATTTTTACTGTAATTATTTTTTAAATCAAACTTTACCATTTTTTATAGCATTTCAATTCAAATTTTAAATATTGTACACCCTCATTTATCAATTTTTACTTTATTTTAAGCAACTTATAAATTTTAATTCATTACTTGCAATCTTACAGTTTTAAAAAAATCATATTATATTTAAATTACTCGAATCATAATTCTAAACTTATTTGTGTGTTTCTCTTAATACCTTATTTTTATACCAAAAAACACCAATGTCTTAATTAAATACACCAAACTTTGCAAAAAAAACCATTGTAATGTTCATTATTTTATGTAAACGCCCCATTCACCTTTTGTCAGTATCACGCCATTACTCTTTTACAAGGATAATTTTCGCACAAACATAAGCAACGATTTAAAAAATATATTCAAATTTTAATAAACATAGATGAAACGCATTTTTTTTTAAATACAAAAATCGAAAGATACAATATCTTCAAAAGCACAACTAGAAATGTAACTGTCCTTCCTCAAAACAAGTTAAAAATTCCAACATAGCTACACTCCCTCGTCCTTTTCTTTTTACATGTATAATTATTAATAATTCACACATCCCTCGGAACGAACTTCAACACATTCCCACCTTACTTTCTCCAATTGGCCACACGAGCTCCATATCGTCGCGAACACAAAGATTTCACGATAAACATACCACCTCTATAACAATCTGAAAATTCTCGATGTGTTTCGTACAACAACCACCCATGACTAAAAAATTTGTTATTTATTCGGAAACTAGTTAGATGCTGTACCAAAAACGAAGATTTCACGTGACACCTTTCCATACAATTCACTTATTAGTGTCACAGCGCATCACAACAATTTTTCTCACTTAACAGGCCCAAGACGCCTTCATGCCTGTGACACCTCACCAAAAGCGTGTCTACGTTGAAGTCGCACTTTTACACACATCTAAACCTGACATCATTGAATAACATTTTTTAATAAGTCCGCAACATCGTCGAGACACAACGCTTACGAACACCAAGAAAACTATATTTTCAAATAGACAAGTACCACTGTGCAGAGAGATTTTCCCATAGCCCGCAGGGTGACTCACAAACATCAATAAACAGTTGCAGCGGCGGCAGGTTACATGACACCTCCAATTCCCGTCCGCCTGTACCTGAAGCTCGTGGTCCAGCCCGCAGGACGGATAGATTGCAGCACCTAAAAACTAATTGACTTACCAATAATTACCCAATTTACTTATTAATTTGAACTTTAATATTGAAATATCATAAAACTTTATATCTTCAACTATCATTGTGTGTTTTACAACTTTTACATTGTTTTCACGCCCAGTATGGAATATTTTTTCTAAACTAGAACGCCATCTTTTATAATGTTAACCCTTTATTGTTATATATTACAATCATCTTCGTCAATACCATCCAATTTTAAGAATCAAGATCGCTCCCCGTCTGGTCTCACATAATATAATCGGGAAGATCTGGCAAAGACCAACTTCTCAGACCGGACCAAAGCGACATAGGGCCACATTGCCTCCCCATAGGTCAAACTAAAGACACCAATAATCTTGGACCTACACCTAGACATTGTGTGAATATGTTCCTTTCTTTTTTTTTCAGGAACGAATATTTTTTGTTTTCTTTTAACTTTTCTTCAAAAGAGACATTTTTTGCTCCATTTGTTTATCTAATCATTAATAACCTTTAATTATATTATATTTTTTTTGTATAAAATCTTGAATAATTATTTTATTTTTATTTTTATTTTTTTTTTACTTTTCAATTATAATCAAATTTTTATGCCAACATTATTTTAACAACTTTAACAATTTTATTTTTCATGATATTATTTTAACAATGGCAAAACATTTAATTCTTTCAATAATCATTTTTAATTCATTATTATATCTTTTATATATTACTAATTCTCATTATTATATCTTTTATATTTTACTAATTCATTATTATATCTTTCATATAGTACATGTTTGATCTTATCCACTTATACTTTTTATCCGCAATCATATTTTTATCTTTTTATTCACTATATTTTTGTTTAATTACTTTATTATATGACAATGTTTATTTATCAGCAACCACCGGGCATACAACAATCGTTTTTCAATAATCCTACTTACTAATCACTTCCCTATACTTTCTCACTACCTATTTCAGCCATTGCTTCAAACGATAGTAGAAAACGACAGTACTGCTTGACAATTTTTCTTTTGATTTCGTAATTCAACAAACTCTTTGAAAACACAGTTCCCCAAAAGTACAAATCTCGACTTTTTGGTCTGAACACGTTTCAAAAGTTTATTTCAATCATCCGCAGAGCACATCACCAACGCATGCACAAAGCGTTCACTTTTTTCAATTTTCAATTTTTTTTTTCAGCTCTAGCGGACCACAATCAACCTTTGATTTCAAGTCAAGTCAGACAACTTACTGTCGCTACAACAATTCTACTTATCGCATGGCTCTACCACCCCTTTCAAGCATATTAATTATTTTTTTCAACAACTTTTCAACCCAATAACCCTACAATTGTGACAAAGCACTGTAACCTTATACAGGATCGCAGGTGAAACATTGCCTAGGAAGACGCACAAGTCTATATCCTCGCTTTGCACCTGGATCTCAGTATTTGATTGTCTGTGCAACACTTACAATTGCATATTCTTCAACCCCTAACCCTTTCCAACGCCCGCCAACAATCTCTTAGAACATCATCATTATTTTTTTAGCAAACAAAGGTTTTATCTACAGTTCTCTTTTATAATGAATATCATAACTTTTAAATTAAACATAAGTTTTATTTTTATAATTTTCAGATATAGCCAAATAAACATCTTGTATAGCCCTTTACCCTCACAGTTTTAATTAATTAAAAGAAATTTTAATTACTTACCTGTGTTAGAGAGGCTTTACCCGCTTAAACCCGGATAAACCCTTTCACTCCCGGGGCCCATCTATGATAATTTAAACCAATAACCCTATATTATGTAATACGTATAACAAGCTTGTCATGTTGTATATAGAACTAATTATAAACTAACTAATTATACGCATAATTGACATGTCTCCTTGCACCACCATATGTAATGTACTGAGGATGAATAAATAAAATATAATAGATTAAAAGCCAAGTTAAAAGCAAGATTGAGAGATCCCAAAGTAACTTCTAAAGATAGATTGTTAGCCGACAGGTAGGCGCCAGACTCGAATATCATCGACACGTGCATGACCCAATTCTCTTAGTCAGAGCGGTCGTATAAAAAGGCCGCGTAGCAACAGCCAGTGCAGTCCAGTTCCCCATCAGCGCGTCGCCGGTTGTCTCCAAGTTCCCCCTCATTCACCATGTAAAACAGTAAGAAAACTTCTCGATCTCCATCTTAGCTTTTGGCTCGACTTTTTATCTATTCAAGGAACCTTCTACAACGTGTCGCTTCGTTTTGTGTGTGTCCTTACCACCCATCGCTCAACAACCACGACTGCACGACTGCTCCTAGCCAACATGCCACACTGCATTCATCTAACAGGGTAAAACTACTACATTATTACATTATTACAGAGAGTCGACTGGATTCTACAAAAGGCTTACCAAACCTCAACACAATATCACAGATAGTCGACAGGATCCCTAATCACAGATAAGGATCACAACATTATATATTACAGATAGTCGACAGGATCTCAACCTATTATTACAGATAGTCGACAGGATCCCTAATCACAACAGGAACTTCAACCTATTATTACATTTATATATTTCATCAGGATAAATATAGACCACTATTTTCATTTTAAGTAAAATAGCATTTCCACATTGATTCTTTGAAATTATTTCCTTAAAATATTTCATTTTGTTTTCGCAAAATTTTGAAAAAATAGTTCCTAAATTTTACATATGTTACTATAAATAGGTAATTTGAATTGAAATATAGCTTTTTAGAAAAAGTTTTGTTTATATATATAAATAGAGGTATAACAGCTAGATCTACACCATGGGAAACAGGCATATATTATGCTACACAATAAATACTTGCGATTTTCGTTTTACAATAAATACTTTATAAAGCAATTTCTTTCGGGATAATATTCTATCAATATTTGGTCATAGGATTGGTCCAACAATTTACCAGCTTCTAAATACCTCTATGCCAATTCTGAAGATATACTTGTGCGGTTCTCAATGCCCGCCGTGAACTGACCATTAACCTTAAACCATACTTGGCGTTCTTAATTTATCAATGCAAGTATTGTGTCTCTGAACTGCTTGTTTTAGATTGCAAAGATGATCAATAGATGACGCATAATATTAGCATCTATTATGATGTGGTCCCATTTATATATGGAAAATTCCGACAGTAAATTGATATAAAAAAATCATAAGGCTCCTCTCCCGTAAAATTAAACGTCAAAACTAGACGCCATTCCTTGACTGTCGTCGCAAACTAGTGACCTCGGGTCGGTGACAAAGCTACAACATCAGAAAACTAAAAAGCATCCACCTAGAGACCATTGTTTCGGGCTAATGACCCTCGTCAGCTTAGGGCGAACTTTATTTCATGAGATCCACACGGGATCCAATGGTTGGATTCTAGTTTTGACGTTTAATTTGACGGGAGAATTTTAATTATTCCAGAATTGGCCAAATTCACATTTTTGATTAATCAAGAAAAGCTAACCACGGACGCGTTTCGGGCTGTTAGCCCTCATCAGATTTTCTTGATTAATCAAGAATGGGTATTTGGCCAATTCTGGAATAATTAAAAATCAACGAGAATAGTTGATATTTATTCCGATAGATGGCGCAAGCCATCAGCAACTTTCAGTTGCATGATAAGGAGATGCCTTTTTCTTAATTTATGCACCTTATCCTAGTACAATATCACATTTGTACTATTTTTTCATATATATATGTTATATAAAAAAAATATTATTTTATTTGAAATATATATCATAGATTCAAATATTGTTAAATCGACCGCCAAAGGTCATGCTTCCCCGAAAAAAAATTCGTTGTTGTTCTTCCCCGATGGCCGGCTCAACCCTTTTGTACATTATGTAAATAAGTATTTCATTTTTTATTCTTACGCTTTAAGCCAGGCAGTACTTTAATCAAATTATGTTCTTATATATTACTTTAGCTCAAATAAAATAATCTCTGATCAAAACCATTATTATTTTTATTTCAAGAATAATCAACCACGACTACACCGCCATAGCTTAATCCTCAAGATAACCAAAATCAAGATAATCTCAACAATTCTAAATACAAGCAGAATATCTTTTTTTTATTTATATAAGATATATATATATATATGTCATAATATTACCCTTCAGGAAAAATAAAGTAAATCTACAGTCGACCAGAGAGAGACGTAGGGAGGAGGATGTAAAGGCCGGTCACTTGATATATCAGTCACATCCCAAGGGGGCCATTTTCGTAGAACCTCAGAACTATTTTTGGACAGTTGGGGGGTGGCGTGCGACACAAACGGTCGTTCCGCAGTGACAGCCCCTCGCGCTACCTCTCTCTCGCTGGTTACCTGGGTTATTCCTCTACCAACTGGTCGTGTGATTATTTCTCTTTCCCCACCACATTATTATCACTATATTGTCACATTGAAAGTCGACAGGATAAGACCTGACCGGGAAACAAATCCCTCATATACCAGAGTATGAAGAAAACAAGAAGCAATACCACGATGATCGAACAAACCCACAACCAAGTTCCACAAGAACCAACGACCGACTCTACTGTAGCCGCTTCCCTTCGAACTCTCACCCTCTGTCTCGACCAACTTTCAAACCGTGAGTCTGAAGAAGCAATCACCTACGACGGAGATGAACCTGCCGCACACTTCTTCTCACAACTTGAGTCTCAGCCGAACTTCCACAACTTAGAGCCAGCACGCCAAGCTCGAAAGGCTCTACCATCACTCAGAGGCGAACCTCGCAAAATTGCACAAGACTTAGCTCTACTCAATAAGACTTATGAAGAGGTCAAGGAGTCACTCTGCGCCGTCTATCCCCGACGCCCTAGCTTCACTCTTCAAGAGTTCTATGAACTTAAATGCACATCGATGGCCGAGATCGAGACCTACTACAAGAACAAGGTCCGAATAGGATTGGCGATCAACCTCCCTAAGAGTGCCATCGTGCAAGCACTATCCAACGGTGTGCCACGTAACTATGGCAACCTTTTAAAGATGGCACAACCCTCGGGACCAGAAGAATGGTTGTGCTTAGCCCAACAGCTGACCTACGAAGGGGATAACACCAGCACTAAAGCTGCCCAACAACGATCACCGCGCCAGAGCAGAGAACGTTCCACCACCGTGGACAAGACCCCACCATATCCTTGCCGTTATTGTGGCGGACAACACTGGCACGCACAGTGTCAGCATCGAGGGCCCTACCAGCGGACTTTTCGGACCTTTACACCTGCGGTCCACAACGTCCAGCAACCCCAAAGATCGACTGGGCCTGCAGGTGTCTACGAGACCGCAGCAAAGACGAGCTCGGGAGAAACCAAGTAATGCCAACTTCGGCAGCAGAACTCCTTCGAAGCTCAATGAACCTACCTGCACCCTAAACCAGCATACGCCTGTAAGTGCAATTATTTTAACCCCTATCATTCATTCTTTAAAGATGCCATTCCTAGTTGACTCTGGAGCCAATGTTTCCATAATTAGTTTAAACCAATTTGAATATATTAAAAATGTTAATAGTTTCATTTGTTCCACCCCTATTAACAAGATGTTATTATCCGTACTATATCTAGTCATGCCAAACCAATCGGATTAGTTACCTTACCAATACAATTTAATAATTTTAATTTAAATGAAACATTTTATATTTTAAATTCACCCCTTGAACTTGGTATCCTATCTATTCATGTTATGCAATTCTTAAGATTAACAATAGATTTTCATAATCAATTGATACTTCAAAATAGTGTTCCAGTACCTAAACATTTGTACCATTTTGTATGTGACCTTCCCACTTGTAAGCACGGCTCGCGAATAATAACCTCTAACCCTAAACGACCCATAATTCACTCGGTTAACTTAGGCGTTGACGATTATAAACCTCCACGTGAGCCTTGCTTACAAACAACCCTTAGTAATATTTATCAACCTTCCCCTGAATGCCCCTCTCACCCATACAACCTTAATAGCCTTCCTACCAGCCAATGCCCCTCTAGAGAATTAATGATTAAAGAATTTATCGAACAACGCCCAGAACTGCCTATCCCTTATCAGCAATTATTGTATTATTTTAAAGATATTTTCCCTATCAATAAATTCAATGTATTACCACTCAACATAACCCCTGTAAAACTCAAAATTATTTCCGATAAGGTTATTTCCCTCCGACCATACCGAACTCCCTATGCCTACCAGATGGAAATTCAGGACCAGATATCTCAACTTCTAAAACATGACATAATCACCCCCTCCTCTAGCCCATATTCCTCCCCTGTGACACTCGTTCGCAAACGCGATAACACCATGAGTCTGTGCATTGACTTCCGTCGCGTGAACGAACTAGTACCCTCGGATTTGCATCCTTTGCCATTGATAGAAACGGTACTGGATAACCTGTCGAAAGCCAGAGTATTTAGCACCGTTGACATAAGCAATGCATACTATCAAATCCCCATCGCGGAGGAGAGTCAACCACTACTCTCTTTCGTGACTCAACAAGGGCAATATAATTTCAAACGCTTACCCTTTGGGTTCAAATCAGCACCCCAAATTTTCGAACGTGTGATTACCCAGTTGATCCACAAACACCACCTCTCTTTCATAGCCCATTATTATGACGACTTCGTTTTTTTTTCTGACCTTACGCACCTTCGACTTTTCTTTAAATTCTGTTTAGAGGAAAATCTCCAACTTAACCTTAAAAATGTAATTTTTATCAAAATGAAATAGATTTTCTCGGCTACCACATCACCGCAGGGACTTACACACCTAATATTAAAAATACCGAAATCATCAACGCTATTAGAACTCCTATCAACATTAAAACTCTACAATCATTTTTAGGGGCCGTCAACGTATATCATAAATTCATCCCAGAATATGCTAGACTTCGCCACCCCTTAAATCAATTACTAAAAAAGAACGACAAATGGCTTTGGAGCCCGAATTGTCAACAAGCCTTTGATAAATTGAAGCAACACCTCGCAACACAACCTGTGTTACATCTATTTCAAGAAGGGCTCCCATGCCAGATCTATTGCGAGGCTTCCACGCAGGGCATCGCAGGTGTACTCAAACAAGTACATCCTGACGGTAACATCTACCCTATACAATATTACAGTCGCGCGTTGCGTTCCTATGAGCGTAATTACACTATATCTGAACTGGAGTGCTTAGCCATTGTAGAGTGCGTTGACAAATTCCGAGTGTACCTCCTAGGTACAAGGTTTGTCATCTACTCGGATCATCACGCCTTACAATGGCTAAAGACCATAAAAAACCCCACCGGACGCCTCTTTCGTTGGCTCCTTCGACCCTCAGCTTGCGACTATGAGGTCAAATACCTCAAGGGCTCGCGTCAGTACGAAGCGGACCTATTCTCCCGTAACCCTTTCTGCGGATTTCTATCCACAATTCGAATAAAAGATCATCATGGCGAATTACGGAGGGACACAAGGTATATCCTCAATGACAAGGACCTTATGACCATCAAACGACGGGGTGTCACTAAAATAATTGTTCCACCATCACTCCGTGGCACCCTACTACAACGGGCCCATCGCGATTTCAATCACCCCGGCATTTCGCAGTTGACCAGACTGATCGCAGCCCAATACTATTGAGACGGCATGACAAATGACATCAGGACACATGTAAGAACCTGTTCAGTATGCCAATTAGTCAAACCACCAAAAGGACCTATCTACGGAGAATTGGGACAACTCCCCCCAGCGGTCCTGCCATACGAACTAGTGTCACTAGATACTATTTCTGGATTCGCGAAATATGGAAATTCTCAGACCTTCTTACATGTCTTAGTGGACCATGCCACACGGTACGCGTGGGCATTTCCATCGCGGTCCACCAGCATTCTCACCTATACCCAAGTGATTAAAAAGGTGATGCAGTTTGGTTCTCCTAAACGACTTTTGACGGATAGAGCTCCTGCCTTCACCTCTCCGAAATTTCGTAGATTTTTGATTAGCCATAACATTGGCCAACTCCTCACGACAAGCAACAACCTTCAGGCCAACGGATTAAGTGAACGACTAAACGCCACGATTACTGGCAAACTTAAACTGTTGCGCCTCCAACAACCTAAGACGGCCTGGACCAAACTACTACCTCAGGTCCTTCAGGCTTATAACCATACCCCAAATTCCCCAACCATACCCCAAGGTCATACCTTTTGTTAGGTATTTTTCCGCTACAACCATCCGAGCAAGTACAAAAATACCCAAAAGTCTACGACGCCAGAGAATTGGCCTATCAAAGGACACACGAACGACACTTACGCGACAGAGCGAGATTCGACCAAACACATAGAGCTTCCGATTTTGAAGTAGGCGATCTCGTTTTGGCAAAAACATACCACCATCCACACCCTGGTAAACTGGCACCTTTCTTCTCAGGACCTTATGAAATTCTGGAGATAATTTCCCCTCAAATCGTACGGATCAACCGCTCCAACCGACCTCTAAGTCGTGAGACAGATACAATTCATGTCAACAAATTAAAACACTATACGGAAAACGAACAATTTATTTCACCGCCCGTAAATGATCGAGACCAACACAAAAATACCTTCAATTTCCCATATAAGCACTTCAATCACACTCTAATCCATACTAAAACGACTATTAACTCACGAAAGCAACATTACTACACTTACAATCAAGATGATCAAAGATATTTGAACCGCTTATCCCCTGAAATCTTTACCAATTACTAACCTGACAACGAGACTTTACGAACCCAGTAGTATCTAAATAATTAAGGTAGAAAGGCCCAGGGCAAGTTTTCCCTCACTCTGTCAGCCTATATTCTACCTTTGCATCTAGAACTATTTTATCTTCGAAAATTAAATATAAATCCATTCGACTTCCTCACCTACACACGGGACTTTTCCCCTCGGACTCGCTACACAAGTAACTGCATAGATAAGGTAGAATGGCCCAGGGCAAGTTTCCCCTCGCTCTGTTCGCCAAGGTTCTAACATTTTATGTAGTCCTATATTGACCTCAGTCCTGAGCTCACACAATTGCCACCCTCAACCTAATTTCTCATACTCTACACCTATAGCATAGAAAGCCCATGCCAAGTTTCCCCTTGCCATGTCCGCCTGAAAAATATCTTAAAGTGTAGAGTTCCCCAGTCTTAATGACCTTCAGAATTTCATCATGTGTATGTGACTCCCCTTCTCGTTGTTCACACTCCTCCATATCATTTCCCTTATAATACATTAGATTTTGTTGTATATAGCCTTTTATAACCTTGATATTTTCAAGAATTTCCTTAAATATCAAACTCTCCGGTGTTGTAAAACTGCTTGTAAATAATATTTACTTGTGTAGTATACAATATTTTATTTACATAAAACTATGTCACCATTACCTTAATTAATTTCAACTGTAAAATTATTTTCTCTATTCCTGGCTTCTCCAGCTTTAAGTATACTCAAACATTGTTCAGCCTTCTTCAACGGGGGCCATATGTCATAATATTACCCTTCCAGGAATAATAAAGTAAATCTACAGTCGACCAGAGAGAGACGTAGGGAGGAGGATGTAAAGGCCGGTCACTTGATATATCAGTCACATTCCAAGGGGGCCATTTTCGTAGAACCTCAGAACTATTTTTGAACAGTTGGGGGGTGGCGTGCGACACAAACGGTCGTTCCGCAGTGACAGCCCCAACGCGCTACTTCTCTCTCGCTGGTTACCTGGGTTATTCCTCTACCAACTCGTCGTGTGATTATTTCTCTTTCCCCACCACATTATTATCACTATATTGTCACATATATATATATATATATATAATTATGCTATATATTATAACTATATATATAAAACAATAGAAAAAAAATAAAAGATAAGTGGGTCAGGTGTTGATATTAAAAATAAAGAAGGCATCTCCTGACCACGTGCACATGTGCTTTTTAGATGGCAGAGCGCCATCTAGTGGAGCAAAAATAAACTAAACGTTTATTTTATAATAACGATTAGATTCGATAAGGATAAGTTTCTTTATTTGTAAAATCAATTCGAGCTTTCGGGCGCAAGCTGCCCTTCTACAGGAATAAAGGATACAATTTCAAATAAACATGTATGTAATGGATAACACAATAGAATTTTTAGCATTAAACAATATTCCTCCAGATACTTCTTCTAAAATTATTTCATTAGTTAAGCTCAGCCTACAATACAACATATTCTCCTTAAATAGTAATTTTTATAAACAAACCAAGGGCTCCCCCATGGGAAGTCCCCTCTCTTCACCTTTGGCAGAGATAGTAATGAGAAAATTAGATAAAACAATAACCAACCTTTCTCCCACAGATATCATCATCTGGCAGAGATACATAGACGACATCTTTTGTATATCCAACTCTACCAAAATAGATACTATTTTTACCCAACTAAAGTTTATACATAATGATATTGATTTCACCATAGAAACAGAAAACAATAAGACCTTACCATTTCTAGATGTACTTATACTAAAAACACAAAACCAATACAAAACAGAAATATACCACAAGCCAAACTCCACTCCAGATTATGTACACTTTTCCTCTTATTGCCCCCTCAGTCACAAGATCAACACTGTAAAAACCCTCTCCAAAAGAATATATACACATTGTTCCACCCAACTCTCAAAAGATACAGAAAACCAATTTTTGATCAATAAACTCACTTCTAGTGGTTATCCGAAAAACTTTATATTAAGACATTTCCATAATCCCTCTCTTATAAGAAATAATCATGTTTATAAATCAATATGTATAATTCCCTATTCCCATAGTAGTACCAATATAGCCAGAATTTTAAGCAAACACGGTATAAGAACATATTATAAAAGCAACCCGAGTATAGCAACCATAATAAGAAACCCCATTACCAGAAACAGTATTCCTATAACAAAACTATACAATAGCAAAGCCGTATATTCCATGCCATGCAACCATGTAATAATGTATATGTAGGTGAAACAGGCAGACATATAAAAGACAGAATAGACGAACATAGAAGAAATATTAAAAACAAAGACCCCAAATCTCTAATAGTACAACATATCAGAAACACAAATCACGATTTCAACCTAGCAAACCCTAATATTCACTACACAAACATAAATAGTAAATACAAAAGATTAATACTGGAAGCACCGATTTCATCAAAATATAATAGTATAAATAGACACATAGATATCCCAGAGACATATGATAGGCTGGTCCAAAAACTAAAATATAATTATCCGTTTTATCTTCATCACACCACTCAACAATTTAGCATTTAATAATATCAACCAATTAACTAATTTACATAGCAATAATTTTCTTAAATTATAATATAAAAAACTTCATAAATAATCCTAGATATGCAAATATTAGCTTATATATATATGTATAGATAAATATGGGGCATATATTGGATATAAGTTTATTAATCGGCCAGTATTTCTAGGGGCAACACGCCTCTCTTTATCAAGGCTTTTCTTTGATTTAAACTAAATCACGCGGTCATGTGATCCACTCACGCTATACAAGACCAGAGCAAGATATCATTTAAAGAAAAAATATATATTTGTACATACATGTTTATTTGAAATTGTATCCTTTATTCCTGTAGAAGGGCAGCTTGCGCCCGAAAGCCGGGTTCATTTGCTAAATACAGTTATTTACAAATGTTCGTTTGTGGCAAGATACTTTTCCTTCAACTTAAAATTACCGAGTGGACCAATTAATATTGATTTTATTCAACCTATCGTGTATTTTTCAAGGGACCGGGAAAAAATTCAAATTATCGAGAGTATTGACAAATATAGATTCAGTAGGGATTGGATGCTTGCTAGAATCGTTTTAAAAAATGTTCGTTAGGCAAACTTTTACTCGGGTAAAAACCGGGCGAAGCCGGGATATATATATATATATATGTTTGTCGATTATGCACGCCCTCAATATTTTACTAATCTCGCTGAAATTTGAACAGGACAGAGAGTTAATTTTGTAAGAGTTTTTTTTGTCGCACTTTTAACCAAGAAAAAATTATAATTAACCAAGTACTGAGCAACAATATTTTTTCAGTTAGAAATGATAATGACAATATTGCTGTATCATGCATGATTGACATAAACAAAATTCTTTAGGTGGAATATTCACTAAAGCAGACCACGGGCGAAGCCAGATAATAATTTTTAGTAGGCAGGAACAAAATCTACCAGCGAAACATTCACTCGAGCAGAAGACAAACGAAGCCAGGTCATCTCTATATGTAAAATATTGTTTCTCGGCCTTTTGTCGAAGAACATGTAGAATATCTCAAGATATTTTTATTTATATATATCTTTTTTAAAATCTATTCAGTAGAGAGAGTAGATATGTTTGCTCGAAAATATATTTCATATATTATATAAATGTAATAATATAATGTAACGAATATTATTATCATAATATTATGTGTGTTCTGGAATATTATTATCAATAATATTCGTTAGGCAAACTTTCACTCGGATAAAACCCGGGCGAAGCCGGGTACACATCCGCTAGTATATATATATATATATATGTTGTTGTTGTTCTGAAAATAGAGCAATCCATACTTAAATCATTAGATAGTGAAAAGGCATATATTGGTTTGAATAAAATATTTATTTGCCAATATTTCGGCTGGGTGAACACCAACTTTTATCGATGCATTACATTTTTGTATACACAAATTCAGCGCCGCATAGTGTTATAATATCACAGTTGAAATCAATTAAAATCCAAAGTAGGTGGCGAAAATTTGTGCATTAAAAATTATTATATGTTAAAACATTTGAAAATAAATTTAAAATGATTTAAACAAAAACTGTAAGAACTTTTTTAAAAGTGTAACAATAAAATGTGTGTAGTTAATTTTTTTATGGAGATCGATTTACCTATAAGTAAAAAATATATTTTATAAAAATGCATTGAAAGGGAAGTTAAAACAATTGTTTGTACAGTTTTTTGTTTAAATCATTTTTAATTTATTTTCAAATGTTTTAATAAATACATATATTTTTACATTTATCTCTTAATGATTTATACAAGGTGGGATCAATAAATAAGGTGAATTATAATTTATTTTAAAAAATGAGAACGATATTAAAAATTAGGACTTGATTTATTCAAATTAATCACCTTAGCTTTCTATACATCGTCTCCATCGTTCTGGAAACTTGTAAATACCCTCTTTATAGGCACTCTTAGGAAGCGTGTGAAAAAAATCTTGCACCATTTTCTGGACATCTTCATCCGAGTCAAATCGCTTTCCCTTTAACTCCTTCTTTAGTAGTCCAAAAAGGAAATAGTCAGAGGGGGCTAGGTCTGGACTACATGCAGGATGTTCTAAAACTTCAAAACCTAATTTAATGATTGTAGATACAGTTTTACATGATGTTAAGTTTTTGGTCCAAATTAAGGAAATGTGGAATCCATCTGCAGCACATTTTTCTAAATTGCAATTGTTCTTTAATAATGGTGTGCACAGTTCCATAGCTTATATTCAAATTGTCGGCTATGGTAAAAATGGATATTTTTCTATCCTCCAAAATTAAGTTTTCAACCGCATTTATCGCGTTTGGCGTCGCTGTAACACTTGGTCGTCCAGGTCGCTCAATATCGGTACATGTAATTCGTCCATTTTTGAACTCGTTAACCCATTTATAAATGTTTTTTTGAGACAAACAAGACTCACCATAGATATTTTTCATCCTATGGCATATTTGAGATGTTTGAATACCTTCTGCATTCAAGAAACGAATAACTGCACGTTGTTCAAGCGTGGTGCAATCCTTCAAGGGAGCTTCCATTTTAGTTTATTTATAAGTCTCGCGCCGCGCGTTGGAAAAAAGAACAGAACACCTTAAATAGTCTCTCGATGTTATATTTTAATATTCTGTGGTTTAAATTATTTTTGCCTTTTTAATTTTTGAGAAATAAGATAATTCACCTTATTTATTGACCCCCCCTTGTATTTTACGTACTTAATATTTTTTTTTTAATATAAGATAGACCTCATTATTTTTCCTTTAATCTTTTAAGATATTTAACTTATTCTAATTGTAATTTTTATTATAATATTTTCATGCACCTATTTTCTCCACCTACTTTGTATTTTAAATGATTTCAACTGTGATATTATAACACTATGCGGCGCTGAGTTTGTGTATACAAAAATGTAATGCCTCGATAAAGGTTGGTGTTCAGGCAGCCGAAATATTGGCAAATAAATATTTTATTAAATCCAATATATGCTTTTTTACTATCTAATATATATATATAGGAAAAGCACGTGTGCTCCTGGTCAGGATATGCCTTTCCACTTTTAATAAACGTAGATGGCTTTTCTTGGTTTATCAAGAAATTGGTTGGCCAAATATCAGAGAACAGGTTAAATCAATGAATAGTTGATTTCTGTTCCACCAGATGACGCTCTGCCTTCTGAAAAGCACATGTGCTCGTGGTCAGGATATGCCTTTTTTATTTATATATATATAGTATATTTTAAACTGTATTAAAATGTACACCGTTTCTATCTGATACCACTCCCATATTTTGTATATATGCTATATCCTTATCAATAATACCTGTAAACCCATATTTATATGTAAAACTAAAAAATGTTGACGTCCAAATAAAGATCCAAAGAGCGGTCAGCTGGGGACATCTGGGGAGAGAGGAGGAAAATGCCAACGCCCATGTGGAGCCGGCCTCCAGGGACTCTTTATAGACGACCCCCGAAACAAGACAAGTTTTGACAGGGGGTCAGCAGATGTTCTAGAGGTGTTGCTCGGCAGTTCGCTTCAGCCTGTCTGTCTCACACAGTCTCTCTCTCCATGTCTCGGAGATAGCATCCAAGTTTGTGTCATGGCCTCTACCTCTGTCCGTGGGCTGTCCCCGATCCCTCTTTGTGCTAACATCTAGCTCTGCCTCTGCTTCTTGTTGTCCGCGTGTGGGAAGATCATCAACACTCGCCTCACGTACACGACTGCCAGTTCATCCATACGTTGGCACATTGCAACAATATTACAGAAATTCGACAGGATTACTGAGGACAGCGGCATGCAGAGGATGACAGAGACACTGGTGGTCAGCGGCGCATTCGTGTGGATGCTCCTTCTACTTGTCCTCCACCTTGACGATCCAGTGGACCATCTCAAAGACGCCATGCAAGGACTAGCTGTACCTCGCATCGAGCAGGTCATCATCGCCCCCATTGACATCCCCTGCGCCACGAACATCTTCCTCCATCGGCTCGAACAGGCAGACAAGATTCATCGAGAAGTCCTGGCATTGCCCTGCCAACAAGCATCGACGATGTCCTATGGCAACCACCGCAAAAATAGATCACCAAGCCTCATCGCAAGCGACTCCACAAGACTCATTCAAGACATCCATCTGGTAGGAGAATTTTCTCTACAGAAATATCTTAATGTAACATTATCTCCGGTTTTTTTTTTTTTCGCTCTGAATTAACTACTCATCGATACCCTATTTATAGCAGTAACATTATTATTAATATTTCATCAAGTTCATTGTGCTACGTGCTCTATTTCTGTTTCAATTATTAGTATAACTTTAGACGTGTATAAAGCATTTCAACATTAATCAATTATATTATTCTTTATTATTATTTTATGTACCATTCAACCATTATTAGCAATGCCGTCAGCCATCAACAACTACTTATATCTTTTTTTTTTATTAAAATCGTATTCTTCATCATTTATTGGCTTATTACACACATATTGTAACTTCAACCATCTTTCTCATCATTTTAAAAACTTTTGACATATTGACAACGTTATTAATATTTTTTAAAAGTTTAAGATATTTTTGAATTTATATTTTTTATCTATTTCGTTTTTCTAATTTTATCGTTGACGTCTCCTAACCTCCCCTGCCCATACATTCTCATGCATTGCTCCAAGGGCTTCCTGTTAGTCTTTTTTTTTTCACTGATTAATCGAGCTGAGAAATCCTTCCTCGCTATATCATTCCCAATAGTGAGTTCAGGATACCCAGCTAGATTATTTTTCTTATCACCCGGCTCATCATTATCAATCATAATTTTTTTATATATTTTTATTACCATTTAAGTCGGGTGAAATCACCATTGGCAACAGAACAACCCTTGCAACTACCTTCCCTTTCTTCATTCCTAAATCCGATATATTCCCCTCAAGAGATTCTTGCTCGCCTGATTTTTTTTTATTAATCCAACTGGAAACATCCTTCCTCACTATATCGTTCCCAATAATGAGCTCAGGATACCCAGCTAGATTCTTTTTTTTTTTCTTTTTATTACCCGGTTCATCATTTTTATCTTTTTTTTCCATCATACAAGCCGGGTGCCATCATCATTGGCAGCAGTACATCTGTTGCGTTCACCTCTCTCTTTTCACAATCCTCGACCTACTTATATAGTAGGGAGCTACTAGTCTGAACTGATGATGCAAACGGAACATCTTGAACGTCTGTTAATTAAAACAGTACCTCACACAAGTTCGTACTGCATTGCAGAACTCATTAAGCTATTTCTTTGCAGGAACTTACTCAGACATACCATATACCCTCATCAACCCTCTGCGTCAACTTATAACCTTAGTTCAACTTAATAGCTTTAGGCCTTTCTTTTAGTTATCTTTCATACAATCGGTTCTCAATTTTTTTCTATAAGTAAATAACTTTTACGACATTTCTAATTTTATTTTGCATATTTTCTCAATTTTATAATTTATTCTTATGTATTTTTCTCTCTTTCATCATATCTATATCTTATTGAGACGTCATCATTATATTATTGTCCTATTTCATACTCCTATATTAATAATAATTTTAACTAATTTGTGCCCAAATTATTTCTTTTAATTTTATAATAGGTTTGTTAGGTCATCATTCATGTTATTTCATTTCCCCCAAACAAACCTTCATCACCGGGGGCACATTCTATAGTTTATTTTAAACTGTTTAAAAATGTACACCGTTTCTATTTGATACCACCCCCATATTTTGTATATATGCTATATCCTTATTAATAATACCTGTAAACCCATATTTGTATGTAAAACTAAAAATGTTGACGTCCAAATAAAGATCCAAAGAGCGGTCAGCTGGGACAGCTGGGGAGAGAGGAGGAAAATGCCAACGCCCATGTGGGGCTGGCCCACAGGGATTCTTCATAGGCGACCCCTGAAAACAAGACAAGTTTAGACAGGGGGTCAGCAGATGTTCTAGAGGTGTTGATCGGCAGTTCGCTTCAGCCTGTCTGTCTCACACAGTCTCTCTCTTCATGTCTCGGAGATAGCATCCAAGTTTGTGTCATGGCCTCTACCTCTGTCCCGTGGGCTGTCCCCGATCCCTCTTTGTGCTAACATTTAGCCCTGCCTCTGCTTCTTGTTGGCCGCATGTGGGAAGATCATCAATACTCGCCTCACGTACACGACTGCCAGTTCATCCATACGTCGGCGCATTCCAACAATATTACATATTTATATATGAAAAAACAATAGAAAAAAATAAAAGATAAGTGGGTCAGGTGTTGATATTAAAAATAAAGAAGGCATCTCCTGACCACGAGCACATGTGCTTTTTAGATGGCAGAGCGCCATATACGAGGGTTGTCCGTTAAATAAGTTCCACAGAGGTTTTTCATACAGAAAAACAGGTTTATTTGCCCTGAACTATACATTTTCGAAAATATCAGACTTTTTTCATTTTTCTACATATTCCCCGTTTCGTTCTACGCATTTTTGCATTCGGTACACCCACTTATGGAACCCAGAGTCGAAGAACTCTGCCGCCTGGCCACGTAGAAGCCTAAAACCGCTTCTTCCAACTCGTCATCGTCCTGGAATTGGGTTCCCCCCAGGTTTTTCTTCAACTCGGGGAAGAAATGGAAGTCACTAGGAGCTACGTCCGGGCTGTAAGGTGGGTGTGACACCAATTTCCATTCAAATTCTTCGATGAGGGCGGTGGTTTGACGGGCGGTGTGCGGCCGAGCGTTGTCGTGGTGAAAACGCACGCCTTTGGTTAACATCCCTCTCCTCTTGTTCTGAATCGCGCGTCGAAGTTGTTTTAAGGTCTTACAGTACCGGTCGGAATTGATTGTTGTACCCAGACGCATAAAGTCGCACAACAATAGGCCCTTTCGGTCCCAAAAGACGGTAGCCATAAGTTTCCCGGCAGAAAGTGTTTGTTTAAACTTTAGAGGTTTCGGCGAAGAAATGTGATTCCACTGCTTGGATTGCTCCTTTGTCTCCGGTGTGGTGTAGTGTACCCATGTCACATCACCAGTAACGATCGAATCCAAAAATTCCTCTCCGTCAGTTTTGTGGCAATCGAGAAATTTCTGGGCCACATAAACCCGCTGCCGTTTATGGTCTTCAGTCAGCATTTTCGGAACCCATATTGCGCAGACCTTTGAATACCCTAAATGTTCACGCAAAATCTTGTCGATGGTGGTTTTACTGACATCAGGAACCAAATCGCAGAGCTTCCGCACAGTAACCCGTCGATCTTCAAGCATTGCCGCTTCGACTTTGGCAATGGTTTCGTCCGAAACCGATGGCCGTCCAGCACGCGGTTCATCGTGGACGTCTGTTCGGCTGTTTTTAAATTCTCTGACCCATCTGCGCACCATCCCGGAACTCATACACCCTTCTCCATACACTTGACAGAGTTCAGTATGAATGTCCTTCGCCGAATTCTTCTTTGCGGCCAAAAATCGAATTACTGACCTTAATTCGCAGCTGGCGGGAGACACGAGGGAAGCTCCATCACTAACGGCTGCTCAGCCAAGACTAAGCTTACCAGCGACGTGTCCTTGGTGGGAAATTGGAGTGAGGAGAACAAGCTACGAGCCCGTGCAGTCGGCTCGAGCCTAAAAGCGATCCTCACGACAGTGGTGCCCCGTGGAACTTATTTAACGGACAACCCTCGTATATATATATGGAGATTTTGCCGGGAGGAAATTGATCTAAAGAGACAAGGGTCGCCTCTCCCGTCAAAATAGATGGCGTCTGGTTTAGACGTCTATTTTGACGGGAGAGGCGACCCTTGTCTCTTTAGATCAATTTCCTTCCAGCAAAATCTCCATCTATATTTTAGCCATAGATATGGCCCAGCCACTTTGCCAGCTAAATACCTCTTCGGCAGATTGTCAAGATTCCATTAGATCCTGTGTGGATCTCATGGAATAAAGTCCGCCCTAGACTGACGAGGGCTATTAGCCCGAAACCATGGTCTCTAGGTGGACGCTTTTCATTTTGCCAAAGCTGGTGTTGTGGCTTTGTCACCGAGCCGAGGTCGCTAGTTGCGGCGACGGTCAATAGATGGCGTCTGGTTTAGACGTCTATTTTGACGGGAGAGGCGACCCTTGTCTCTTTAGTTATATATATATGTACAGAATATTTTATAAGTATATTGTTATTATTATGGCATTGTATGTTGGTATTATGCAGCTCAAAACATTTCAAAATGACGTCACTAACTTTAATGTTTATAAAGAATATGGGGTGTACCATATCAAAATAAATAAATTTAATAGTATTGAATACCTGTATGATAACCTTGTGTTACAATCCACATGTGTGTACAGTTCCTGGCAGTATTTGTGGTGCTGTCATCTGTGGCAGCCATGGACCTGGTGGAGAAACGGAATTTTGTCACTCTCGGCTGCATGGGAAAGTTCGACAACGCCAAGTTTGCTCGGTTGACCCGCATGTGCGAAGAGTGTTACAACAACTTCCTCGACCACCGCAACATATTCGGAGAATGCAGGTAAAATTTGCGTAGAAACACAATATGAGCTTTCTTAAAGTCTCTTCTAGGCAATAAATTAAATTGAGGGAGAAGTTCGAGTTTTAAAAAATATTCTCAATTGAATTATAACACATTAATAACACAAATATATACCGTAAAAATTGTATAATGTGGTTAAAACTTACACCTATGTCATCTTTTGAGGCAATAGAAAAGTTGAACCATGCTTGAAAATAAACGTAACCATAGTTTTAGGTAACTGGTTATCTGTCGTTTTAAATATGTAAATTATACTTTTTCAATATTTTATTAAATTACTTTATTAGATGTAGCCTACCTACTTATAGCGATTATCTTAATAGGGCTGCGAAGAATGAGTTTTCTATATAAATAAGTAAAATATATAAAAAAAATAATATATATATATATATACAAGGGTGGATCAATAAAAACCGTTAAAGTCCAAAAAAAAAATGCAAACTAGAATACACATATGTCTACATATTCCACATGTCTACACGTGTGAAAAGCAGTTCGACTTTGCACCTACAAATGTTACAGACCCCGTTTGGTTACTTGCACTCGCTG
>CP092868.1:86779961-86792461 GCA_030710605.1 Cordylochernes scorpioides
GATCAATTGGCCGATAGTTCTTGTATTCCTTGGCATCGTTGTTTGGTTTCAGTATTGGCACTATAATTGATATCTTCCAATTTTTTGGTAGTTTACCAGTTTGCCATTATATGTTCAGTATTCGTAAGATTTGAATTTTAGCTTTGTCTCCAAAGTGTTTAATCATTTGACCAAAGATTAGATCATCTCCTGGTGACCTCTTGGATCTAACTTTTCTATTGATGAGTTTAGCTCATTCAGTGTGAAGTCTCTCGAGAAAATATCTTGTTGATGCTAGTTTCTTGCTTGTTTAACTAACTTGTTTTTATTATTTTTAGAGTCCTGACTTCATTCGTGTAGTTGAGTCTGGAAGTTATTGAAAGATATTCAGCAATTATGTTAGCCATTTGTTTGGTGTCTTTCTCGCTGTTCTATTCATATCGGTTAGAGTACTGGAGGATTGGTGTTGGTTTTGATTTTTTTTTTCTAACAGTCTAATCATATTCCAGTGTTGGCTGTCCTTTCTTGGATCCATTTTTTCGCAGAATTCTGCCATTTTTCTTTTTTGCATATCCAAATTTCTTGTTATATTTTGTGAATAATTTCAATGAGTTCCTTCTTGTTTTCTTCCGTTTTATTTGTTTTAAGAAGTTCATTGATATTGTCTCTCTCTGCAATCATTGCCTCGATGTTGTGGTCCTTCCAGTAAGGTATCCACAGGTCTTTAAGTCTCCTTCTAGGTATCGATGCTTTTGCAGCTTTGGATATGTTCGAAGAGAATTTTTTCAAGTTTTTGTCAAGCGTTCTGTAATTCAATTCTTCGTTGCACAGTTCTTCAAGCTTTTCTGTGAATTTTTTTCAAGTCGGCTTTCCTGAAGTTCCATGTTCTTTTATTATGTTGGACATTCTCAATTTTGAAGTTTAGGGTTGTTAAAATTGGTCTGTGGTCACTGATTGCACTACTCAGGATTTTCCATTGTGTGGTGGGTGCGCGAGGTTGTAATTTGTCGCTGTGATGTCTATTGCGGATTCTTCGTCTGTGGACTTGTATAGATAGGTGTTCTCTCCCTTATTTAACGGTGTAAGGTCAAGGTCGGTTAGCATGTCCTTAACCTGCTGACCTTTGTTATCCTGGACAGGTGATCCCCAAGTTGAACTTTTGGTGTTAAAATCGCCGAGTATGATTGTGGTATCCGAAGGGGCTTCACTTAATGTCTCCACTGTGTGTACCCATACAAAATTCAAAGATTTCACGAGCTGCAGTTGGCGATTTTGAGATGCGTCAAGAATTCGCTGCATGGGGTTTCCAGCAAATTGATATTGATGAAAACTGACTGTCGGAATAAATATCAACTATTCTCGTTGATTTTTAATTATTCCAGTATTGGCCAACTACCCATTCTTGATTAATCAAGAAAAGCTAACCACGGACGCGTTTCGGGCTGTTGGCCCTCTTCAATCATATATTTTCCGATAGATGGCGAAAGCCATCAGCAACTTTCAGTTGCACGATAAGAAGATGCCTTTTTCATAATTATGCACCTTATCCCAGTGCAATATCATATTTGTACTATTTTTCACAGTGTGTCGCGGTCTCACGCAATTCTGGCCTAAACTACCCGTTTCATGATTTTTCAGGATTCCGTGAATGACCAGTTTTTTGGTCGTTGAGGTACAGCTTGCACCACGCTGATGAGGGCCAACAGCCCGAAACGCGTCCGTGGTTAGCTTTTCTTGATTAATCAAGAATTGGTATTTGGCCAATTCTGGAATAATTGAAAATCAACGAGAATAGTTGATATTTATTCCGATAGATGGCGCAAGCCATCAGCAACTTTCAGTTGCACGATAAGGAGATGCCTTTTTTTACATATATATATTTTCCTGGCTTCTCCCGATTTTTACCTGAGTAAAAGTTTGCCTAACAAACATTTATTAAAATGATTCTAGAAAACATTCAATCCACCTATATTTAGATTTATAAACATATAAAATATTGTTATATTCGTTTAAATATATTTCAGAAATACAAAATTATTCTGAAAACATTAATTAAATTTCAAATAAGATATTTTCTTTAAATATATATTAATATTGATATGCCAAGTTTTTTTTTACAGCGTCAATGGAATATTATATTACTAAATCCTCCAATTAAAAATTGAATTTATTATACTTGGAGCAGATTTAGGAATTTTTACAAATTATAAATGTAATTTCACCAGATACCGCGAGAGGCGCTGCTTGCGAGTGAAAGTAGAAATTGGCAAATAAAATTGCAAAGAATATTTATTTCAGATCAAATTCAAACCAGAAACCTTCCCAGTAGTATATTAAATAACTTCCTAAAGTTTAAAGGCGATTGGATAAACTTACTTTTTAAAAATCATTTATCGTGTAAACAAACTAACATTCATCGTGTAAACAAACTACATGTAAAATTATTAACCAATAAAATTCATTTATAATCGCGACCAGTGCTGCACCAAGCGTTAAAAAGCTGGAACTTACGCTTTTTGGTTTTACATTTTAAAAAGAGCACATTAACCTTTCAGTTTTTTAATAGCCTATATGTTAAACGAAATCTTTAGATAACTACATGCGAAATTTCATAATGATTAATTCTGTAGATTTTGCACAACGCGATAACAAACATCGATTTCGGATATTATTTTTATAAATATAAAGGAAGGAAAGGAAGGTAGGATATAAAATATATTTTTCGAACAAACACATAACCACTCTCTCTACTGTATAGGCTTTTAAAAATATATATATAAATAAAAATATCTAGAAATATACTGCATGATCTTAGCCAAAAGGCCGAGAAACGATATTTTATATATAGAGATGACCTGGCTTCGTAAGTTTTCTGCTCGAGTGAATGTTTCGCTGGTATAATTTTGTTCCTCCCTACTAAAAATAATTATCTGGCTTCGCCCGTGGTCTGCTTTAGTGAATATTCCCCTAAATAATTTTGTTTATATCAAATTGTCATAATTGTCATTATTGGCAATATTGTCATAATCATTTCTGAATAAAAAAATATTGTTGCTCAGTACTTGGTTAATTATATTTTTTCTTGGTTAAAGTGCAACAAAAAAACTCTTCCAGATTTATCTCTCTGTCCTGTTCAAATTTCAGGGAGATTCGTTACATATTGAGGGCGTGCATAGCCGACAAACATATACAGGGTGTACCAGGTAAATTGGGACTAACTTTGACAGTCCATAAAACAAAAACTACTTGAGATTAAAAACTTGTTTTTTTTCATTACGTAGCCATATTCATGTAAAATGCAACAGTACATGTGTGCGCAGTGTAGTGATGAAGAGTAACCGAGAATTTGAAAATCGAGCTGCCATCATCGTTGCTCTGCGCGCCGGAAGGAGCCCCAAAGAGATAGTGGATTTTCTTAAGTTGCCCAAAACCACTATATATCGTGTCAAGAAGCAGTTTGATGAGGCCGACAGTAACAAAGAGGGGATAGCTACAAGGAAAAAGCACTCGCGTCGATCGGACAGGGTAAGAGGCGAAGAATTTGTCAAAAATGTCAAGGAGAAGATTGATGGAAACCCTGGGAAGAGCATGAGGGCCATAGCCAAGGAAATGGACGTTGGCTCTATGACAATTGTCAGAACTATCCATGAGGACCTTGGTCTCAAGTCTTATGCCCTTCGGAAAGGTCAGTTGCTGACTAAGATTATGAAGAATAACAGGAAAGGAAAGGCTGCTGCCCTCCTCAACAACCTGAAACACGACTCTTTTGGCATGCTAAGGTTCTTCTCTGACGAAAAGAACTTTGACGTGGACCAAAAGGTGAATCCCAGGAATGATCGCTGGATCTGTAAAGACCCCTCAGAGATACCTGTCGTGATGCACACGAAATTTCCTGCCTCCGTAATGGTCCTTGGCGTTATCAGCAGCGAAGGTGATGTCATGCCTCCCCATTTCTTTGAGAAGGGCCTTAGGATGAACGCTGACACCTACATCAATGTTCTGGAGACCGTTGTGAAGCCTTGGATGGACATGGTGGCCGCAGGAAGGAAGTATGTCTTCCAACAGGACTCAGCTCCAGCCCATAAGGCAAAAAAGACACAATCGTGGCTGACACTTAACGTACCTAGTCACTGGGTTCTGATATTTGGCCCCCTAATTCTCCAGATTGCAATCCCTTCGACTACTATGTATGGGGCGTTGTTGAGAGAGATGTCAACAAAGCTCCTCATACCACCATCCAGTCTGTCAAGAAAGCAGTTCACACGGTGATGACCCAAATGGACAAGGTCATCGTCGCCAAGGCCTGTGCTTCATTCCGCACTCGCCTCGAGACTGTTGTAGCTAATAATGGAAACTACATTGAATAAATAAAAACTATATCCTTTTATCTACTACTGTGTCAAATTTCATTCGGATATTTAATTTTTACTTGCAAAAAATTTCAGTTAAAATACCATTGTTGAAATTCCCAATATACCTGGTACACCCTGTATATATATATATGTTCCCGGCTTCGCCCGATTTTTGCCCGAGTAAAAGTTTGCCTAACGAACATTTGTTAAAACGACTTTAGAATAAATCCAATCCACCTTTATATTGATTTATAAACGTATATAAATATAAATATAGTTATATTCGTTTAAATATATTTCGAAAACATTTATTATATTTAAAATAAGTTATTGTCACTTTTGTGGATTTGATAATTAATTATTTCTTTTTTTCTCAATGTATTATATATATTAATTTAAAAATTCATTTTTGTTATCATCATCACATGCAATGTAATTTTTTTATATCAACAAACGATAATAAACAACAACAACAATGAAATTTTCATCTTCAATCTTATAAAACAACAATAAATTGAATTAACAATGTAAAAATATATTTTAACATTGCAACATTTTTTTTAACATAAACACAAATACGTTACAATATTTTCTTTAAATATATATTAATATTAAAATGCCAAGTTTTTTACGTCATTGGAATATTATTTTACTAAATTCTCAAATTAAATTTATTATACTTAGAACACATTTTAAGCATTGTTATAATTTATAAATATAATTTCACCAGAAGCCGCTAGAGGCGCTGCTTGCAAGTGAAAGTAGAAAATTTGCGAATAAAATTGCAAAGAATATTTATTTCAAATCAAATTCAAACCTGAAACTTTCCCAGTAGTATAGTAAATAACTTCCTAAAGTTTCACCACGATTGGATAATATTACCTTTTAAAAACATTCATCGTGTAAACAAACTAACAATCATCGTGTAAACAAACCACGTGTAAATTATTACCAATCAAATTCCTTTATCGTCGCGACCAGTGCTGCGCCCAAGCGATAAAAGGTTGGAACTAACGCTTTTTCGTTTTATATTTTTTAAAAAAGCGCATTAACTTTTTTAGGTTTTTGAATAGCCTATATGTTAAACGAAATCTTTAGCTACCTACATGCGAAATTTCATAATTACTTATTTTGTAAGTTTTGCGCAACGCGATAACAAACATCGATTTTGGATTTCATTTTTATAGACATAAGGATATATACAAATACGTTTTAACATGCAAGTGATTTAAATTTGGTCGCTGATTTAGGCAAAGCAAGAATCTCAGCGAATCTGAACTGGGCAACTAGCACGAGTATTCTAGACTCAATATTCTGTGCGGCATGCGTTCATTTTCAAATTTTCCGTGTAATTTCTTTTGCAATAAGCCTCCTCCCCCTTATTTCAACAGTATCAATGCCTCGCCAAAAGATTCGTGCTCATCACAAACATATGTACGCCATCGGGTGGTTAGTTAAATCGACTAATGGTGCGACATTTGTGTGAAAGCGCTGCGATTATTTAACGATATTGGCAAGAGTAGTTCTGCAACGGGAAAATTCAACGTCAGGACGCACAAGTCGACCAAGGGACTCAACAGAACGCTTTTCAGAATCACACAATCTGCACGTAAAATATATTTCTACAACAAATTTACACACACAGCTTTATTAAGACCACCGGTCTTATACAGATTCACAACAGGAAGGAAGCATAGATGGAGCTCTTATACTCCAGACAGCACAGAACCCAACAACAGCCTCCAGGTCCGACACATGTTCCGTGGCCACAGATTCCAGCGTGCTTACGTCAAGGTTAGAGTATCACTGAAAAGGCTAGTGTGGAATCAGTCTCGTTCTAGGCTTCGCTTTCCTCCTTTAAATGGACCACGATATTAGGCGAATCCATTAATCTCCGAACGGCGACTTCGGCCTTGTAGAATTTATATAAACCAAAGGCCTCGATCCAACATCATTGTTTATTAATTATTTCAACAATTTGGACAGTCGTAGAAATAAGCCATGCTAAAATAACTCTCTCTACATATATATTATATTATGCTATATATATATATATTAGAAAATAAGATTTTCTGCTTTTGAGAGATTAATTGCTTGTGGAGTACTGGTGTTGCAGAGGATGGGTGGAGTTGATTTACGGAGTTGGCTGTATGAAGAAAGCTGCTTGTACCAATTTTAGTATATGTACCGCCGAAATGCGTGTAAGAAAGCTGCTTGTAGCTTGGAAGCGGGCAATGGCTATAGTTGGAGATGTTGGAGTAAACTGGAGATGTTTGCTGGAGTTGAAGGTATCCGGAGTTGTCTAGAATTAGCTGGAGATGACTTGTTGAAGACTATGTTTGGATGTATTAGACTATTTTTGATTGAGAAAGCTATGTTTGATTGGATGATTTGTATTTTCAATTTATTTTTCTTTTTTTCGCTTGGTCCATTTTGGACAAAAACAGGTTTCTGATATCCTGTCGACTATTATTATAAATGAAAAGAGATTCTGCTGATTTTGGTTATCTTGAGGATTATGCTATGGAATCGTTTGCTGGTTCCTTTTAGTACTAAATGGTATTGGTAATGTAGTCCTGATAAAAATCTTGAAAGTATAATAATAAAAATAGTTTTGATCAGTAATTTCTTTAATTGAGCTAAAGGAATGTATAAAAACATAATTTGATAAAAGTAGGCCTGGCTTAAGGCGTAAGAATAAAAAAAAGAAAAACTTATTTACATAATTTACAAACGGTTTGAGCCGGCTTTCAGGAAAAAAAAGGTTATAAAGGAAAAGCGCGCCCTCTGGCGGTCGATTTAGCAGAATAGTTTAATCTATGAAAAAAAGGAAATAAAAAAAAAATAAAAAATAAAAAGGTCAGGTGTTGAAATCAAAAATAAAAATGGCATATCCTGACCAGGAGCACGTGTGCTTTATAGAAGGCAGAGCGCCATCTGGTGGAACAGAAATCAACTAAACATTGATTTAGCCTGTTCCCTGATATTTGACCAACCCAACTTCTTGATAAATCAAGAAAAGCCATCCACGAACGCGTTTCGTGCTTTTGGCGCTCGTCAGCGTGGAGTAGGCTGTACCACTGCGACCAAAAATAATTTTTGGTCCCAGAGGCTTCTTGAAAAACCAAGAATAGGTATTTAAGGTGAAATTTGCGTAAATACGCTTAACACATGAAAAAAAGAAAAAAAAAAAGATAAAAAGGTCAGGTGTTGAAATCAAAAATAAAAATGGCATATCCTGACCAGGAGCACATGTGCTTTACAGAAGGCAGAGCGCCATCTGGTGGAACAGAAATTAACAAAGAACTAAAGCACATGTGCTCCTGGTCAGGATATGCCATTTTTATTTTTGAGTTTAATCTATGAAATTATAAATTTGAAATACTTTTTTCTATAACATACGGTATATATATAGATGGAAAATTTGCCGGGAGGAAATTAATCCATGGAAGCAATGGTCGCCTCTCCCGTCAAAATTAACGTCAGAATCTGACGCCATCTATTGACCGTCGCCGCAACTAGCGGCATCGGGTCGGTGACAAAGCCACGACACCAACTTTGGCAAACTCATAAGCGTCCACCTAGAGACCATGGTTTTGGGCTAATGGCCATCGTCAGTCTAGGGCGGACTTTATTCCATGAGATCCACACGGGATCTAATGGAATCTTCACAATCTACCAAAGAGGTGTTTTGCTGGCAATGTGGCTGGGCCAAATCTATTGGCAAAACATAGATGAAAAATTTGCCGGGAGGGAAATTAATCCATGGAAGCAATGGTCGCCTCTCCCGTCAAAATTAACGTCAGAATCTGACGCCATTTTGACGGGAGAGGCGACCATTGCTTCCATATATATATATATATATATATGATATTTTGATATAATGATATTTTGATACAATATATTTGCTTATCCCTGGTACACGTGGCACAGGCCATGATAATCATGGTAGGTAGAAGTAGGCGACTGCTTTCACTTTAAGTGCACTAAATGTTCACACATGTGAAAATCAGTTCGACTATTATGTTATATAATATTCTTCATCTTATATAGATTTATAACACGTCATATATTCTCTTTCCCAAATACACCCATTCACAAGATGAAGCGTTTTGACTGAATCTACCTTTTAAACTCGATTAATTAAACTGTTCCTCGCATCTTTTCCATTACCTCTTTCTCTGGAATTGATAAGAACTAATGGGATGGCATGGATAAAATAATTTCACAAACTACGCATCGTTTATGTCCTCTTGTAAAAGGAAGTCGGCCATAACACCACCGCCGGGAAACATTAGACCTTCTATCTGCCATCGTTGAGGATGTAATTTCGTGACTCTGGGAACAATATTATGCTCAAACCTAATTTTTCGAGGCTCTTAGGTTTCTGTCTTCACAGTTCTTCTTCGCTGAAAACCAGCTTGGTGGAATCACTTCCACGCTCTGGGGGACATCTCTACCCAACACGTTTCAATGATTTTCCATTTAAAAAGCATGCGATATTTCACCAGATATTTTATTCCTACATTAATAATTGAATAAATATTTCGTTTGTCTCCTTAATAATAATATTCAAAAAAACTTCCCCTATATGATATAAGTGTAATTTAACCCTCTAGGTGGCGGTTGTCTTCAGGGTCGTTCTAGATAAGTGCTAACTGTCAAAAGGCTGGCAAAATAAATTACAAAATTCAATTTAAAAATTATGATCTTTAGATTCGAAAACATATATGAAACACTATGGTCTTAATTCGATATATAAATATATTTTATATTATTTATATTGGAGTAAGAGGGAAAGGAACGTCATGTAACACAAAGCCGGTGGCTTGGATGCCGCGTTAAGAGTAAACTCTTGGTAACCTTGGAAATTATTGAAGATTTATAACTCTTTGAAACCTATAATTTTTTTCAATTAATCTCGGGGTAAATATTCCATCTCTCTCTCTCTCTCTCTGCCCACATATCTGTAGTTCAAAACACAAATATGCTCGTTAAGAGATCGAGTAACCTTTTGAAACTTATTAGAATCATTTGTTTTTATTATATCTGATACAAAAAAAAACAACACAAAACACAAAAAACACAAAAACAACACAAAAAAAAAACCGCAAAAACACACACAACAACACAAACAAAAACGCACACAGGCCATGGTGATCATGATGGGTAGAAGTTGCGACTGCTTTTACTCTAAGTACATCACATGTCTACACCTTAGAAAAGCAACATGACTTTTGCATTTAAAAATGGGCCAGAACCCCTTTTGGTTACTTGCACTCACTGGTGGGATTGTAGTTTTGCAAGAACCGGGGGCCATTGGAGAATTATGAAATAATATATTTTGGAATCAATATATGAATTTTCTTTGAATAATATAGTTATTATTATACTCGTATTATACAAACACACATAACATTTACGGGAGTATTATATTTATTTATCTAAAGAGACATCTATCCTTTTAGCACGCATAGGAACGATGCGTTATGTTTATCACCATAATAAATACTTTTATAATGAAGATAAAGAATGAGCCACAACAACAGTTTAGAAAATTTCAGACAAAAAGTCAACCTATATACATGGTTTCGGGTATTGACCCTCATCAACACAGGCGCTGCTTCTATTTGATAGTATTGGACGAGAAGGGTTATGGAATCGATCGAATTTACTTAAAATGATGGAGAGATAATAAGAGTGAAATAATGTTGTTGTTGTCGTGTCCAAAGAAGAGCCTCAGATGTCCCCGTGCATCTCTATCACAGCAGTCGCAAGGTCCTCCTATCTTGGAATCACATTGTGATGGTGTTGTTGTCGTATCCAAAGTAGAGCCTCAGATGTCCCCGTGCATCTATATCACAGCAGTCGCAATGTCCTCTTATCTTGAGATCACATTGTGATGTTGTCGTGTCCAATGAAGAGCCTCAGATGTTCCCCTGTATTTCTATCACAGCATTCGTAATGTTCTCTTATCTTGGGATGACATTGTGATGTTGTTGTGGTGTCCAATGAAGAGCCTTAGACGACCCTATGCATATCTATCACAGCTGTCGCAATGTCCACTATATTGTGATCACATTGTGATGTTGGTGTTGTCGCGTCCAATGAAGAGCCTCAGATGTCCCCATGCATCTCTATCACAGCAGTCGCAATGTTCTCTTAACTTGGGATCACATTGTGATGTTGTTGTGGTGTCCAATGAAGAGCTTCAGATGTCCCCGTGCATCTCTATCACAGCAGTCGCAATGTCCACTATCTTGGGATCACATTGTGATGTTGTCGTGTCCAATGAAGAGCCTCAGATGTTCCCCTGTATTTCTATCACAGCATTCGTAATGTTCTCTTATCTTGGGATGACATTGTGATGTTGTTGTGGTGTCCAATGAAGAGCCTTAGACGACCCTATGCATATCTATCACAGCAGTCGCAATGTCCACTATCTTGTGATCACATTGTGATGTTGGTGTTGTCGCGTCCAATGAAGAGCCTCAGATGTCCCCATGCATCGCTATCACAGCAGTCGCAATGTCCACTATCTTGGGATCACATTGTGATGTTGTTGTCGTGTCCAATAGAGAGCCTTAGACGACCCTGTGCATATCAATCACAGCAGTCGCAATGTCCACTATCTTGTGATCACATTGAGATGTTGTTGTTGTATCCAATGAAAAGCCCCAGATGTCCCCATGCATCTCTATCACAGCAGTCGCAATGTCCTCTATCTTGGGTGGAGTAAAATAATAATAAATAATAATGCAAATATACTTGTATAAAGAGTGAAAAATAGTACAAATGTGATATTGTACTGGGATAAGGTGTATAAATTAAGAAAGCGCAAGCCATCAGCAACTTTAAGTTACACCATAAGGAGATGCCTTTTTTTTTCTTAATATAATGAGATTGAAAAAATAAGGATGAGTACTTATAATTTATACTCGTTAATTTCTTTTTCATTTTATCTTTTATTCAAATTATTATCTTCAAATCAATGCTAGGTTTTTAGAGAGGCAAATTTATTATTTTTATATTTCAATATATTTTCAATATTGCAACAAGATCCAATTATATTTCCCTCTGCATAGAAGAAACTATAGTTATAAAAGTGAAAAGATAAACATTCGCAATATCACTACAGCTTTTATAGAATGGCCTCACTAGAAAATATTTATACAATGTATGCATTTATCTGAAATAGATGAATCAATATATCTCACTAGTATAGTATGATTAAGTCCAGTGTAATCTATTTGTCAGTATGGCCATTTTTTTCCAATGATCCTTTGATATAGTTTGGTATTGACTAGTTTTTGTAACTCTTCATCACATATTTTAACCTTTTCGCTAGAATTTTAATAAGATTTCATATATAAAATATTTATTTTCATATTTACACATACCTCTTATTATTTTTATTGAAAATTCGGTGATTTATTACTGTTATATTTTAGATTTTATATTACAGTAGAACCTCCATGAGAGGACACTCGCGCTAGAGTACAGCTCTCTACAAAGGACAGTTTTCATTTGCAAAATTACCATTTTTACTATTTTGCAACTCTCGGGCATGAGGACAGCTCCCTGTAAAGGACACTTTGACTCTGCAATTGGGTTTCCTTTACAGGGAGGTTCTACTGTATATATTTTGGAACAGGTGTTTTGTCAGATATATTGGTATAATAAGGTTGAATAAATACCTTTAAAATGTACTTTAGTCCCTTTATGTCGTATCAAAGTGAATGCGAAAGAATTTAGAGACAGTATATCAGGGTCAATGACAACATTCTTTATTTCTCGACGTGGACATTTCACTTGTCACCATACAGGTCGTCCACGTAGTTGAGGACGTGGGGCTCCCATTCGTGGATTTTCAGAGTGTTGGCGCATTGAGGGAAGATATCGTTCTTGAAGCAATTATCCCTGCAACACTCACACTGAAACATCGGCTCACACGGACACACTATGTTGAGTAGACATGGAGATATCTTACCTCTATATATGATATGTACTAATTTATTTATATATCTATTGGGGTCGGTGGAAGGATGGTCTAAACCGTTGCTTTTCGACCGCAACGATTCGGGTTCGATTCCCGCATTGGGCACTTTTTTTTTCTGATAAAAAAAAATGCCCTACTGGTCCCCGATTCTTACAAAGGTCCATCCCCAC
>CP092868.1:86792561-86857499 GCA_030710605.1 Cordylochernes scorpioides
ATTTACTTTCTCCGTGATATTTGGCCAACCCAATTTCTTGATTGAAGCCAACAGCGCGAAACGCGTTCGTGGATGGCTTTTCTTGATTTATCAAGAAATTGGGTTGGTTAAATATCACGGAGCAAGCTGAATAAACGTTTAGTTTATTTTTGCTCCACTAGATGGCGCTCTGCCATCTAAAAAGCACATGTGCTCGTGATCGGGAGATGCCTTCTTTATTTTTAATATATATATGTGGCAATGATAAATAAAGACACCACAATTTGGAAGAGGAACCCAGGCAACCAGAGAGAGAAGGAGGGAGACGGGCCCGGCAAAGCCGGGCGGCCGTTCGTGTCGCACACAATGCCCAACTGTCCTAAAAGTCCCAAGGTGTTGACGGACGGGCCCCATTTGCCGCCCCTTGGAATGTTGTTGGTATTTTTTTTTTTTGGTGTTTAAATGGGAAGATAGGGATCACGTCAATTATATAATCATTAAAATATTTATTAACATATAAAATTAAAAGAAAGGATATATAAGAGCCACGTAAAGTATCTGTACTTGCCTGTTTTTCTTTTTTCTTTTTTTATTTTTGTTGTTTATCTTCTTTCATAGAATATTATTTATATTTGTAAATTTTAATCATACTTAAAATTTAAAAAAACAATAAGGAATATTTTAAATATTAACTAAAAATGTTACACAAAATTATAGGCAACATATTTGCAACAAATGTCGCTGCTGTCTCAAGTGACCGGACTTTACATCCCGTCTCTCTCTGGACTGACTCTAGGGGTTCGGTTTATTATTCCTGGAAAAGTATATATTATGACATATATCCTTATATCTATAAAAAGAAATCCAAAATCGATGTTTGTTATCGCGTTGGGCAAAATCTACAGAATCAATCCTTATGAAATTTCGGATGTAGGTAGCTGAAGATTTCGTTCAACATATAGGCTATTCAAAAAACTAAAAAGGTTAATGTGCTTTTTTTTTATGTAAAACTAAAAACCATTAGTTCCAGCCTTTACCGCTTGGCAGCGCACTGGTCGCGACGATAAATGAATTTGATTGGTTAATAATTTTACATGTATTTTGTTTACACGATGAATATTTTTAAAAAAGTAAGATTATATATATATTTTTAAAAAACTATTTGGAAATAATATTAATTGATCGTTAACAAATTTATACGCCTCCGGAACCTGGGTTAATTAAAACTGTATTGTGAAATTTCACACGTAGGCAGCTTAGGTGTTGGTTTAGTATTTAGGCTAAAAGTGCAAAAATTGCATTTCGAATCATTTTTTTTTCCTTTTTAGAAAGTAAGATTTTATTTAGTTATTTACTAATATTTTTCAAATTAAATTAATTGGAAATATTCTTATTCTTATCTTTTTGTGATGAAGCAAAAATTGCATCGTTTAATTTTAATTAATGTAAATATAACGATCTACATTTTTTAAGCTAAGGTTCACTATTTGATTCTCATGAGAAATATTCACATTTTAAGACAAATTGAGATTTAGAATAGTGTATTGTATATATTTTCTTTCTTATATTTAGAGTAAGTATAAATTTTATTAAAATTGCAAACATTATATTTATTGAAAAAAAGTGTGTTTTTTCTATATAACTTGCTTACATATATTTTACTAGATGTTTGTTCCATGTAATATGTTTATGCTCTAATAGCATTTATATTGTAAGCAGCAGCTGTGCATTTCCAGTAAATGCTTTTTTTAAGGGTAGGGTCTTTTTTTTTTTTGCTGTCATTTGTTTAGGTAGGGTTTATATTTATCTGCTTCATAACACATATAACTGCTCATATATATATATACTAGCCGACTGGAACCGGCTTCGCCCGGGTTTTGTTCAAGAGGGGTTAACTCATGAATAAATGGAGCCCCCAACTGTTTAAAAATTTATAGTATTGTATTTTTTTTCTTTTAGCACAATGGAGATAAACTGCAAATAGCAATATTGAAAATGCTGGTAAAAAGAATCTGAAATATAAGATAAAATATGATTTTGGGGAGCTTGACTTTTGTAAATATATTTGGTCGATATTTTCTTTATCATTATTGCCCTACTGTAGCTTCATCAATAAAGCTTCTTTACTTTATTTTGTTTGTTTTTTTCATTTAATTCATTTGCATAACTCTATTCTAAAGAATTGTTACTTTTATGGTGTCAACATTTCTGGTTCAATTAAGGTTTTTGTTAGCCTGCAGCACACCTTATGATAGTTCATTGCATTAATCAGGATAACCTTGCTGTTTTGAATTTTTCACCATCAGTATTTTTATGAATCTGCAATATTGAACAGAAAGTTAATTCTGCATACCCATAATATATATATACACAATTGTATTATAGTTGTTTCTATACAATTCTTCATTCCTTAATTTTTTTTATTATATTAGTTTGCAGAATTTATATAAAATTTAGTTTGAGTTATGTACATTAAGAATTTGTAAAAAAAAAATAAAAGGCCAAATTTTACAAAAAAATAAATAAATAATTGGAACCCCATTTCTTTCCCATTTAATTTAATAAACGCTTAATATATGATTTTTAGAATTGCATTATTTTTATGCATATTATTTTTTAAAAATTATGTTAGCAAGACATGGAATATTGTTAAATTAATGTACTATTTAAAAAATACCAACCCACGAAGCGTTAGCTCCAGTCTTTTACCGCTGGGTGCAGCACTGTTAGAGCTAATAAATGATTTCGATTGGTGCATACTTTTACATGCTGTTTGTTTTTAGACTAAATTTATTCAAATCACGATAGCTTTTTTCATGCTTTTAAAAGTCAAGATGATATTTTTACCGTTTCATAATACTTTTCATTTTAAAGTCTTTGGAAATAATATTGTTTATTTCCCATTCTGCAGGTCAACATTACACTGCAACATGCTATCATAACTCTGGCTTTTGGCATTGATATTTATGTATTTTGAAATTACTGTTTGCTACCTTAAGCTCTGGAGAGATTATAAAGTATCTACAGATCCATTATGTGGAAATCACACCATAGTAAAAAAGAAAGCATGTAGCTGGTAACATAATGCGTGCCTTGTGTGAAGCTAGCGTTCAAAAATTATTTTTTAAAAGATATTTCAATTGTTGGCCTTATTTTCACATCTTACTGACCCATACCGCTGATCCATATAAGGTTAATTAATAACTCATTTGAAATTTTACTTTTATTTAAGGTCTTGGTAATATATATATATATATGTCATAATATATGCTCTTACAGGAATAATAAAGTAAATCTGCAGTCGACCAGAGAGAGAGAGAGAGACCTAGTCGATAGAAGACAACTAACTCACGACCATTTTGACCACATTCCTGAGGGGGGTGGCGTCACCACCTGGCGACTATCCTGGTTAGCCCCCCGGTTGTGTACACAGGGAAAACAGTCGTACAGCTGATAACGTCCCGCTAGCTCTCTCTCGGCTGGCTGCCTGGATGATTGCTCTAACAACTCGTTGTGTGATTATTTCTCTCCTCACCACATTTACCACTATATTGTCACATCGAAAGTCGACAGGATAAGACCTGGCCGGGAAGCAAATCCCTCATATACCGGAGTATATGAAGAAACAAGAAGCCAAGCCACGATGATCGGCCAAACCCAACTCAACTGTAACCACTCCTCTTCGAGCCCTCAACCCCTTCTTCGCCAACCTTTGAACCGTGATCCAGAAGAAGTATTCACCTACGACGGAGATGGAGCTGCCACACACTTCTTCCAGCACTAGATCTACCCAAGAACGACCACCGTGCCAGGGCAGGACACCTTCCTCCATCATGGACAAGACTCCGCCATATCCCTGCCGCTACTGTGATGTACAACACTGGTACGCTCAGTGTCACAGACAGAACTCTCCCGAATCTCAATGAACTTACCTGCTCTCTAAACCAGCATAACCTGTAAGTGAAATTGTTTTACCCCTTCCATTCATTCTTTAAATAAGTCTTTCCTTGTAAATTGTCCCAATATTTACATAATTAGCTCCATTTATTCTCTCCATGCCTATTAACAATGATTTTATGCTCCATACTATTTATCTAGATATTTGTAACTCATTTAATTAGTTACCTTACCAGTAGAATTTAACCATCGTTATTTCAATTAAATAATTTCCATTTTTAACGTATCTCTTAAAAAAAAAAACTCTTAAAAAAAAAATTGGAATTCTACCTATTAATGCTTTACGATTTTTACTATTAACAATAGATTTTACATAATAAATTTATTTATAAAAATATGCCTCCAGCACCTAAACTTTTGTATGTCTATTTGTATAGACCTCTCCTACTTGTAAGCACGGCTCACGAAAATAATTTCTTTCCCTAATCGATTCAAAATTCACCCTGTAAGTCAGGCGTCGAAGAATTTCAACCATCACGTGAGCCTTGCTTACAACCAACCCTTGGTGACTCTTATCTATCTTCCCCTGAATGCCTCTCTCATTCTTACAACTTTATTAACCTTATACCAGCTCAGGACCTTTCATAGAATTATTGATTAATCAATTATCGAACTTCTATATTGTCATTTCAAAATACTAACCTTCGCCCTTCATTTATGATAATTTATTTCGTAGTTCATCTCTAGCATATCCACCGACCCACACCATCTAGCCAATGGTGTGTTCCTCACAGGATGCAGATTGACTAACTGTTAGATATTTATCAACCCCTTTTTGTTCGCACTTGAACAATTTGCATCGAGCGACACAGTTCGCTTCTTCTTCTCGCGCCACACGTTCGCCACACGGACCTTGTCTTCAAATCTATGTTTGTCCATTGTCCAAACCAGCACGATATAGCCTACCTTCGATATTTCCCACGGAGGTACGTTAAACATCGTCGCTGATCCTGTCCGGTCCGTCATCATTTCGCGCAGACATGGGTTTCACTTTCAACCCACCGCGAAATCATCGCCTTGCACAAGCTCCCACGACGGTTCAAACACCTCGTGTCCGAGCAGCTTGTCACTTGTAACGGACAACGCAGTCCTCGTCCCAATTTTCGGCACTGTGCGCGCATACTTTCCGCAAATTAAATATAAGTCCATCCGACTTCCTCACCTACACACGGGACTTTTCCCCTCGGACTCGCTACACAAGTAGCTGCATAGATAAGTTAGATTGGCCCAAAGCAAGTTTCCCCTCGCTCTGTTCGCCGAGGTTCTAACATTGTATGTAGTTTTATATTTACCTCAGTCCTGAGCTCACACAATTGTCAACCTCGATCTCATTTCTCGTACTCTACACTTATAGCATAGAAAGCCCATGCCAAGTTTCCCCTTGCCATGTCCGCCTTAAAAATATCTTAAAGTGTAGAGTTCCCCAGTCTTAATGATCTTCAGAATTCCATCATATGTATGTGACTCTTCTTCCCCTTGTTCACACTCCTCAATAACATTTCCCTTATAGTACATTAGATTTTGTTGTATATAGCCTTTTTTAACCTTGATATTTTCAAAGATTTCCTTAAATGTCAAACTCCCCGGTGTTGTAAAACTGCTTGTAAATAATATTTACTTGTGTACTATACAATATTTTATTTACATAAAACTATGTCACCATTACCTTAACTAATTTTAACTGTAAAATTATTTTCTCTATTCCTGGCTTCTCCAGCTTTAAATATACTTAAACCATGTTCAGCCTTCTTCAACGGGGGCCATATGTCATAATATATGCTCTTACAGGAATAATAAAGTAAATCTGCAGTCGACCAGAGAGAGAGAGACGTAGTCGATAGAAGACAACTAACTCACGACCATTTTGACCACATTCCTGAGGGGGGGGGGCGTCACCACCTGGCGACTATCCTGGTTAGCCCCCCGGTTGTGTACACAGGGAAAACAGTCGTTCAGCTGATAACGTTCCGCTCGCTCTCTCTCGGCTGGCTGCCTGGATGATTGCTCTAACAACTCGTTGTGTGATTATTTCTCTCCTCACCACATTTACCACTATATTGTCACATATATATATATATATATACCTTTTTAGGTATAATAATTGAGGTATATTTTGAAATATAGATAAGAATCACAAGGAAGCAAGACCAAATACAAATAAATAAATTATGTATAGTTTCAGTAACAGCATTGTTACCATCTTCACACAGACAAAAGTACTAAATACATTCAGTAATTTTGTCTTAATATGGTAACAATGCTGTTACTGAAACATCACACATAATATGTTTATTTTTATTTGGTTTTGCTTTTTTGGTATTTTTAAAATGGGCCTTGACTATTAGAAAAAGATGCAAATTTCCTATTTATTTTATATAGCATTTTAAAAAGTACATTCTTTTATAAAAATAACCAATTTCCCACACTTTTCTAAAACTGCCAACAATAGCCTAATAAAAATTCATCCAAGTCCGGGTATTTCAGTTTTGCAGATATATTACATTTATAAAATTTGCTCAACTTTTTAGAGATGTAAGTGCCGGTTTAAGTGCCCTTAAAAATGTTTAATTTTGCTGTTTCTTCTTGAACAGCCGAGAGTGAAGTGACGAAAGTGAAATTTTCAGGTTGCGAGGACCATTTTCCTAAATTAAACTAATCATTAGATTTTTTTCTTTCATTTTTTAGATATCAAAGCCCAGTTTGGTTACTTGCACTCACTGGAGGGGTTGGACTTTTTCAAGAATCAGGGGCCACCGGGGCAATTTATTTTTCCGAACAAAGTGCCCAAGCTGGATTCGATGATCCCGGGTTTTTAAAAATCAACAGTTTAGACCATTCCTTCAAAACAGCACTCTGTTCATTAGATGTGTTGTGAAATTGATCTTGTATTTCAGATTCTTTTTACCAGCATTTTCAATATTGTTATTTGCAGTTCATCTCCATTGTGCTGAAAGAAAAAAATTCATTACTATAAGTTTAAAAATAGTTGGGGGCTCTATTCATTCATGAGTAAACCCCACTTGAACAGTACCCGGGCGAAGCCGGGTCAAGTCAGCTATATTAATATATATTTAAATAAAATATCTTATATAAAATTTAATAAATGTTTTCAAAAATATTATGTGTTTCAAAAATATATTTAAACGCATATAACAATGAAAAAGTAGTACAAATTTGATATTGTACTGGGATAAGTTGCAGTTGCACGATAAGGAGATGCCATTTTCTTAGCATATAACAATATTTATATACGTTTATAAGTCTATATATAGGTGGATTGGATGTTTGCTAGAATCGTTTTAACAAATGTTCGTTAGACCAACTTTTCCTCGGGTAAAAACCGGGCGAAGCCGGGTTCATTTGCTAAATACAGTTATTTACAAATGTTCGTTTGTGGCAAGATACTTTTCCTTCAACTTAAAATTACCGAGTGGACCAATTAATATTGATTTTATTCAACCTATCGTGTATATTTCAAGGGACCGGGAAAAATTTCAAATTATCGAGAGTATTGACAAATATAGATTCAGTAGGGATTGGATGCTTGCTAGAATCGTTTTAAAAAATGTTCGTTAGGCAAACTTTTACTCGGGTAAAAACCGGGCGAAGCCGGGATATATATATATATATATATATATATATATATATATATATATGTGTTTGTCGATTATGCACGCCCTCAATATGTTACTAATCTCGCTGAAATTTGAACAGGACAGAGAGTTAATTTTCTAAGAGTTTTTTTGTCGCACTTTTAACCAAGAAAAAATTATAATTAACCAAGTACTGAGCAACAATATTTTTTCAGTTAGAAATTATAATGACAATATTGCTGTATCATGCATGATTGACATAAACAAAATTCTTTAGGTGGAATATTCACTAAAGCAGACCACGGGCGAAGCCAGATAATAATTTTTAGTAGGCAGGAACAAAATCTACCAGCGAAACATTCACTCGAGCAGAAGACAAACGAAGCCAGGTCATCTCTATATGTAAAATATTGTTTCTCGGCCTTTTGTCGAAGAACATGTAGAATATCTCAATATATTTTTATTTATATATATCTTTTTTTAAATCTATTCAGTAGAGAGAGTAGATATGTTTGCTCGAAAAATATATTTCATATATTATATAAATGTAATAATATAATGTAACGAATATTATTATCATAATATTATGTGTGTTCTGGAATATTATTATCAATAATATTCGTTAGGCAAACTTTCACTCGGATAAAACCCGGGCGAAGCCGGGTACACATCCGCTAGTATATATATATATATGTTGTTGTTGTTCTGAAAATAGAGCAATCCATACTTAAATCATTAGATAGTGAAAAGTCATATATTGGTTTGAATAAAATATTTATTTGCCAATATTTCGGCTGGGTGAACACCAACTTTTATCGATGCATTACATTTTTGTATACACAAATTCAGCGCCGCATAGTGTTATAATATCACAGTTGAAATCAATTAAAATCCAAAGTAGGTGGCGAAAATTTGTGCATTAAAAATTATTATATGTTAAAACATTTGAAAATAAATTTAAAATGATTTAAACAAAAACTGTAAGAACTTTTTTAAAAGTGTAACAATAAAATGTGTGTAGTTAATTTTTTTTATGGAGATCGATTTATCTATAAGTAAAAAATATATTTTATAAAAATGCATTGAAAGGGAAGTTAAAACAATTGTTTGTACAGTTTTTTGTTTAAATCATTTTCAATTTATTTTCAAATGTTTTAATAAATACATATATTTTTACATTTATCTCCTAATGATTTATACAAGGTGGGATCAATAAATAAGGTGAATTATAATTTATTTTAAAAAATGAGAACGATATTAAAAATTAGGACTTGATTTATTCAAATTAATCACCTTAGCTTTCTATACATCGTCTCCATCGTTCTGGAAACTTGTAAATACCCTCTTTATAGGCACTCTTAGGAAGCGTGTGAAAAAATCTTGCACCATTTTCTGGACATCTTCATCCGAGTCAAATCGCTTTCCCTTTAACTCCTTCTTTAGTAGTCCAAAAAGGAAATAGTCAGAGGGGGCTAGGTCTGGACTACATGCAGGATGTTCTAAAACTTCAAAACCTAATTTAATGATTGTGATACAGTTTTACATGATGTTAAGTTTTTGGTCCAAATTAAGGAAATGTGGAATCCATCTGCAGCATATTTTTCTAAATTGCAATTGTTCTTTAATAATGGTGTGCACAGTTCCATAGCTTATATTCAAATTGTCGGCTATGGTAAAAATGGATATTTTTCTATCCTCCAAAATTAAGTTTTCAACCGCATTTATCGCGTTTGGCGTCGCTGTAACACTTGGTCGTCCAGGTCGCTCAATATCGGTACATGTAATTCGTCCATTTTTGAACTCGTTAACCCATTTATAAATGTTTTTTTGAGACAAACAAGACTCACCATAGATATTTTTCATCCTATGGCATATTTGAGATGTTTGAATACCTTCTGCATTCAAGAAACGAATAACTGCACGTTGTTCAAGCGTGGTGCAATCCTTCAAGGGAGCTTCCATTTTAGTTTATTTATAAGTCTCGCGCCGCGCGTTGGAAAAAAGAACAGAACACCTTAAATAGTCTCTCGATGTTATATTTTAATATTCTGTGGTTTAAATTATTTTTGCTTTTTTAATTTTTGAGAAATAAGATAATTCACCTTATTTATTGACACCCCCTTGTATTTTACGTACTTAATAATTTTTTTTTAAATATAAGATAGACCTCATTATTTTTCCTTTAATCTTTTAAGATATTTAACTTATTCTAATTGTAATTTTTATTATAATATTTTCATGCACCTATTTTCTCCACCTACTTTGTATTTTAAATGATTTCAACTGTGATATTATAACACTATGCGGCGCTGAGTTTGTGTATACAAAAATGTAATGCCTCGATAAAGGTTGGTGTTCAGGCAGCCGAAATATTGGCAAATAAATATTTCATTAAATCCAATATATGCATTTTTACTATCTAATATATATATATAGGAAAAGCACGTGTGCTCCTGGTCAGGATATGCCTTTCCACTTTTAATAAACGTAGATGGCTTTTCTTGGTTTATCAAGAAATTGGTTGGCCAAATATCAGGGAACAGGTTAAATCAATGAATAGTTGATTTCTGTTCCACCAGATGACGCTCTGCCTTCTGAAAAGCACATGTGCTCGTGGTCAGGATATGCCTTTTATATATATATATATATATAGTATATTTTAAACTGTATTAAAATGTACACCGTTTCTATCTGATACCACTCCCATATTTTGTATATATGCTATATCCTTATCAATAATACCTGTAAACCCATATTTATATGTAAAACTAAAAATGTTGACGTCCAAATAAAGATCCAAAGAGCGGTCAGCTGGGGACACCTGGGGAGAGAGGAGGAAAATGCCAACGCCCATGTGGAGCCGGCCTCCAGGGACTCTTTATAGACGACCCCCGAAAACAAGACAAGTTTTGACAGGGGTCAGCAGATGTTCTAGAGGTGTTGCTCGGCAGTTCGCTTCAGCCTGTCTGTCTCACACAGTCTCTCTCTCCATGTCTCGGAGATAGCATCCAAGTTTGTGTCATGGCCTCTACCTCTGTCCCGTGGGCTGTCCCCGATCCCTCTTTGTGCTAACATCTAGCTCTGCCTCTGCTTCTTGTTGTCCGCGTGTGGGAAGATCATCAACACTCGCCTCACGTACACGACTGCCAGTTCATCCATACGTTGACACATTGCAACAATATTACAGAAATTCGACAGGATTACTGAGGACAGCGGCAAGCAGAGGGTGACAGAGACACTGGTGGTCAGCGGCGAATTCGTGTGGATGCTCCTTCTACTTGTCCTCCACCTTGACGATCCAGTGGACCATCTCAAAGACGCCATGCAAGGACTAGCTGTACCTCGCATCGAGCAGGTCATCATCGCCCCCATTGACATCCCCTGCGCCACGAACATCTTCCTCCATCGGCTCGAACAGGCAGACAAGATTCATCGAGAAGTCCTGGCATTGCCCTGCCAACAAGCATCGACGATGTCCTATGGCAACCACCGCAAAAATAGATCACCAAGCCTCATCGCAAGCGACTCCACAAGACTCATTCAAGACATCCATCTGGTAGGAGAATTTTCTCTACAGAAATATCTTAATGTAACATTATCTCCGGTTTTTTTTTCGCTCTGAATTAACTACTCATCGATACCCTATTTATAGCAGAAACATTATTATTAATATTTCATCAAGTTCATTGTGTTACCTGCTCTATTTCTGTTTCAATTATTAGTATAACTTTAGACGTGTATAAAGCATTTCAACATTAATCAATTATATTATTCTTTATTATTATTTTATGTACCATTCAACCATTATTAGCAATGCCGTCAGCCATCAACAACTACTTATATCTTTTTTTTTTAAATTAAAATCGTATTCTTCACCATATATAGGCTTATTACACACATATTGTAACTTCAACCATCTTTCTCATCATTTTAAAACTTTTGACATATTGACAACGTTATTAATATTTTTTAAAAGTTTAAGATATTTTTTAATTTATATTTTTTATCTATTTCGTTTTTCTAATTTTATCGTTGACGTCTCCTAACCTCCCCTGCCCATACATTCTCATGCATTGCTCCAAGGGCTTCCTGTTAGCCTTTTTTTTTTCATTGATTAATCCAGCTGAGAAATCCTTCCTCGCTATATCATTCCCAATAGTGAGTTCAGGATACCCAGCTAGATTATTTTTCTTATCACCCGGCTCATCATTATCAATCATAATTTTTTTATATATTTTTATTACCATTTAAGTCGGGTGAAATCATCATTGGCAACAGAACAACCCTTGCAACTACCTTCCCTTTCTTCATTCCTAAATCCGATATATTCCCCTCAAGAGATTCTTGCTCGCCTGAATTTTTTTTTTATTAATCCAACTGGAAACATCCTTCCTCACTATATCGTTCCCAATAATGAGCTCAGGATACCCAGCTAGATTCTTTTTTTTTTTTCTTTTTATTACCCGGTTCATCATTTTTATCATTTTTATCTTTTTTTTCCATCATACAAGCCGGGTGCCATCATCATTGGCAGCAGTACATCTGTTGCGTTCACCTCTCTCTTTCCACAATCCTCGACCTACTTATATAGTAGGGAGCTACTAGTCTGAACTGATGATGCAAACGGAACATTTTGAACGTTCTGTTAATTAAAACAGTACCTCACACAAGTTCGTACTGCATTGCAGAACTCATTAAGCTATTTCTTTGCAGGAACTTACTCAGACATCCCATATACCCTCATCAACCCTCTGCGTCAACTTATAACCTTAGTTCAACTTAATAGCTTTAGGCCTTTCTTTTAGTTATTTTTCATACAATCGGTTCTCAATTTTTTTTCTATAAGTAAATAACTTTTACGACATTTCTAATTTTATTTTGCATATTTTCTCAATTTTATAATTTATTCTTATGTATTTTCTCTCTTTCATCATATCTATATCTTATTGAGACGTCATCATTATATTATTGTCCTATTTCATACTCCTATATTAATAATAATTTTTACTAATTTGTGCCCAAATTATTTCTTTTGATTTTATAATAGGTTTGTTAGGTCATCATTCATGTTATTTCATTTCCCCCAAACAAACCTTCATCACCGGGGGCACATTCTATAGTTTATTTTAAACTGTTTAAAAATGTACACCGTTTCTATTTGATACCACCCCCATATTTTGTATATATGCTATATCCTTATTAATAATACCTGTAAACCCATATTTGTATGTAAAACTAAAAATGTTGACGTCCAAATAAAGATCAAAAGAGCGGTCAGCTGGGACAGCTGGGGAGAGAGGAGGAAAATGCCAACGCCCATGTGGGGCTGGCCCCCAGGGACTCTTCATAGGCGACCCCTGAAAACAAGACAAGTTTAGACAGGGGTTCAGCAGATGTTCTAGAGGTGTTGATCGGCAGTTCGCTTCAGCCTGTCTGTCTCACACAGTCTCTCTCTCCATGTCTCGGAGATAGCATCCAAGTTTGTGTCATGGCCTCTACCTCTGTCCCGTGGGCTGTCCCCGATCCCTCTTTGTGCTAACATCTAGCTCTGCCTCTGCTTCTTGTTGGCCGCATGTGGGAAGATCATCAATACTCACCTCACATACACGACTGCCAGTTCATCCATACGTCGGCGCATTCCAACAATATTACATATTTATATATGAAAAAACAATAGAAAAAAATAAAAGATAAGTGGGTCAGGTGTTGATATTAAAAATAAAGAAGGCATCTCCTGACCACGAGCACATGTGCTTTTTAGATGGCAGAGCGCCATATATATATATATGGAGATTTTGCCGGGAGGAAATTGATCTAAAGAGACAAGGGTCGCCTCTCCCGTCAAAATAGATGGCGTCTGGTTTAGACGTCTATTTTGACGGGAGAGGCGACCCTTGTCTCTTTAGATCAATTTCCTTCCAGCAAAATCTCCATCTATATTTTAGCCATAGATATGGCCCAGCCACTTTGCCAGCTAAATACCTCTTCGGCAGATTGTCAAGATTCCATTAGATCCTGTGTGGATCTCATGGAATAAAGTCCGCCCTAGACTGACGAGGGCTATTAGCCCGAAACCATGGTCTCTAGGTGGACGCTTTTCATTTTGCCAAAGCTGGTGTTGTGGCTTTGTCACCGAGCCGAGGTCGCTAGTTGCGGCGACGGTCAATGTCTGGTTTAGACGTCTATTTTGACGGGAGAGGCGACCCTTGTCTCTTTAGTTATATATATATGTACAGAATATTTTATAAGTATATTGTTATTATTATGGCATTGTATGTTGGTATTATGCAGCTCAAAACATTTCAAAATGACGTCACTAACTTTAATGTTTATAAAAGAATATGGGGTGTACCATATCAAAATAAATAAATTTAATAGTATTGAATACCTGTATGATAACCTTGTATTACAATCAACATGTGTTGCAGTTCCTGGCAGTAGTCGTTGTGCTGTCAACTGTGGCAGCCATGGACCTGGTGGAGAAACGGAATTTTGTCACTCTCGGCTGCATGGGGAAGTTCGACAACGCCAAGTTTGCTCGGTTGACCCGCATGTGCGAAGAGTGTTACAACAACTTCCTCGACCACCGCAACATATTCGGAGAATGCAGGTAAAATTTGCGTAGAAACACAATATGAGCTTTCTTAAAGTCTCTTCTAGGCAATAAATTAAATTGAGGGAGAAGTTCGAGTTTTAAAAAATATTCTCAATTGAATTATAACACATTAATAACAAATATATACCGTAAAAATTGTATAATGTGGTTAAAACTTACACCTATGTCATCTTTTGAGGCAATAGAAAAGTTGAACCATGCTTGAAAATAAACGTAACCATAGTTTTAGGTAACTGGTTATCTGTCGTTTTAAATATGTAAATTATACTTTTTCAATATGTTATTAAATTACTTTATTAGATGTAGCCTACCTACTTATAGCGATTATGCACTGCTGGTGGGGATGGACCTTTGTAAGAATCGGGGACCAGTAGGGTATTTTTTTTATCAGAAAAAAAAAGTGCCCAATGCGGGAATCGAACCCGAATCGTTGCGGTCGAAAAGCAACGGTTTAGACCATCCTTCCACCGACCCCAAAAGATATATAAATAAATTAGTACATATCATATATAGAGGTAAGATATCTCCATGTCTACTCAACATAGTGTGTCCGTGTGAGCCGATGTTTCAGTGTGAGTGTTGCAGGGATAATTGCTTCAAGAACGATATCTTCCCTCAATGCGCCAACACTTTGAAAATCCACGAATGGGAGCCCCACGTCCTCAACTACGTGGACGACCTGTATGGTGACAAGTGAAATGTCCACGTCGAGAAATAAATACTGTTGTCATTGACCCTGATATACTGTCTCTAAATTCTTTCGCATTCACTTTGATACGACATAAAGGGACTAAAGTACATTTTAAAGGTATTTATTCAACCTTTTTATACCAATATATATGACAAAACACCTGTTCCAAAATATATACAGTAGAACCTCCCTGTAAAGGAAACCCAATTGCAGAGTCAAAGTGTCCTTTACAGGGAGCTGTCCTCATGCCCGAGAGTTGCAAAATAGTAAAAATGGTAATTTTGCAAATGAAAACTGTCCTTTGTAGAGAGCTGTACTCTAGCGCGAGTGTCCTCTCATGGAGGTTCTACTGTAATATAAAATCTAAAATATAACAGTAATAAATCACCGAATTTTCAATAAAAATAATAAGAGGTATGTGTAAATATGAAAATAAATATTTTATATATGAAATCTTATTAAAATTCTAGCGAAAAGGTTAAAATATGTGATGAAGAGTTACAAAAACTAGTCAATACCAAACTATATCAAAGGATCATTGGAAAAAAATGGCCATACTGACAAATAGATTACACTGTACTTAATCATACTATACTGGTGAGATATATTGATTCATCTATTTCAGATAAATGCATACATTGTATAAATATTTTCTAGTGAGGCCATTCTATAAAAGCTGTAGTGATATTGCGAATGTTTATCTTTTCACTTTTATAACTATAGTTTCTTCTATGCAGAGGGAAATATAATTGGATCTTGTTGCAATATTGAAAATATATTGAAATATAAAAATAATAAATTTGCCTCTCTAAAAACCTAGCATTGATTTGAAGATAATAATTTGAATAAAAGATAAAATGAAAAAGAAATTAACGAGTATAAATTATAAGTACTCATCCTTATTTTTTCAATCTCATTATATTAAGAAAAAAAAGGCATCTCCTTATGGTGTAACTTAAAGTTGCTGATGGCTTGCGCTTTCTTAATTTATACACCTTATCCCAGTACAATATCACATTTGTACTATTTTTCACTCTTTATACAAGTATATTTGCATTATTATTTATTATTATTTTACTCCACCCAAGATAGAGGACATTGCGACTGCTGTGATAGAGATGCATGGGGACATCTGGGGCTTTTCATTGGATACAACAACAACATCTCAATGTGATCACAAGATAGTGGACATTGCGACTGCTGTGATTGATATGCACAGGGTCGTCTAAGGCTCTCTATTGGACACGACAACAACATCACAATGTGATCCCAAGATAGTGGACATTGCGACTGCTGTGATAGCGATGCATGGGGACATCTGAGGCTCTTCATTGGACGCGACAACACCAACATCACAATGTGATCACAAGATAGTGGACATTGCGACTGCTGTGATAGATATGCATAGGGTCGTCTAAGGCTCTTCATTGGACACCACAACAACATCACAATGTCATCCCAAGATAAGAGAACATTACGAATGCTGTGATAGAAATACAGGGGAACATCTGAGGCTCTTCATTGGACACGACAACATCACAATGTGATCCCAAGATAGTGGACATTGCGACTGCTGTGATAGAGATGCACGGGGACATCTGAAGCTCTTCATTTTACACCACAACAACATCACAATGTGATCCCAAGTTAAGAGAACATTGCGACTGCTGTGATAGAGATGCATGGGGACATCTGAGGCTCTTCATTGGACGCGACAACACCAACATCACAATGTGATCACAATATAGTGGACATTGCGACAGCTGTGATAGATATGCATAGGGTCGTCTAAGGCTCTTCATTGGACACCACAACAACATCACAATGTCATCCCAAGATAAGAGAACATTACGAATGCTGTGATAGAAATACAGGGGAACATCTGAGGCTCTTCATTGGACACGACAACATCACAATGTGATCTCAAGATAAGAGGACATTGCGACTGCTGTGATATAGATGCACGGGGACATCTGAGGCTCTACTTTGGATACGACAACAACACCATCACAATGTGATTCCAAGATAGGAGGACCTTGCGACTGCTGTGATAGAGATGCACGGGGACATCTGAGGCTCTTCTTTGGACACGACAACAACAACATTATTTCACTCTTATTATCTCTCCATCATTTTAAGTAAATTCGATCGATTCCATAACCCTTCTCGTCCAATACTATCAAATAGAAGCAGCGCCTGTGTTGATGAGGGTCAATACCCGAAACCATGTATACAGGTTGACTTTTTGTCTGAAATTTTCTAAACTGTTGTTGTGGCTCATTCTTTATCTTCATTATAAAAGTATTTATTATGGTGATAAACATAACGCATCGTTCCTATGCGTGCTAAAAGGATATATGTCTCTTTAGATAAATAAATATAATACTCCCGTAAATGTTATGTGTGTTTGTATAATACGAGTATAATAATAACTATATTATTCAAAGAAAATTCATATATTGATTCCAAAATATATTATTTCATAATTCTCCAATGGCCCCCGGTTCTTGCAAAACTACAATCCCACCAGTGAGTGCAAGTAACCAAAAGGGGTTCTGGCCCATTTTTAAATGCAAAAGTCATGTTGCTTTTCTAAGGTGTAGACATGTGATGTACTTAGAGTAAAAGCAGTCGCAACTTCTACCCATCATGATCACCATGGCCTGTGTGCGTTTTTGTTTGTGTTGTTGTGTGTGTTTTTGCGTTTTTTTTTTTTTGTGTTGTTTTTGTGTTTTTTGTGTTTTGTGTTGTTTTTTTTTGTATCAGATATAATAAAAACAAATGATTCTAATAAGTTTCAAAAGGTTACTCGATCTCTTAACGAGCATATTTGTGTTTTGAACTACAGATATGTGGGCAGAGATGGAATATTTACCCCGAGATTAATTGAAAAAAATTATAGGTTTCAAAGAGTTATAAATCTTCAATAATTTCCAAGGTTACCAAGAGTTTACTCTTAACGCGGCATCCAAGCCACCGGCTTTGTGTTACATGACGTTCCTTTCCCTCTTACTCCAATATAAATAATATAAAATATATTTATATATCGAATTAAGACCATAGTGTTTCATATATGTTTTCGAATCTAAAGATCCTAATTTTTAAATTGAATTTTGTAATTTATTTTGCCAGCCTTTTGACAGTTAGCACTTATTTAGAACGACCCTGAAGACAACCGCCACCTATATATATATAGAGGGTTAAAGTACACTTATATCATAATGGGGAAGTTTCTTTGAATATTATTATTAAGGAGACACACGAAATATTTATTCAATTAATAATGTAGGAATAAAATATCTGGTGAAATATCGCATGTTTTTTAAATGGAAAATCATTGACACGTGTTGGGTAGAGATGTCCCCCAGAGCGTGGAAGTGATTCCACCAACGACAGGCCAGTTAATTGGTTTTCAGCGAAGAAGGACTGTGAAGACAGAGACCTAAGAGCTTCGAAAAATTAGGTTTGAGCATAATATTGTTCCCAGAGTCACGAAATTACATCCTCAACGATGGCAGATAGAAGGTCTAATGTTTCCCGGCGGTGGTGTTATGGCCGACTTCCTTTTATAAGAGGACATAAACGATGCGTAGTTTGTGAAATTATTTTATCCATGCCATCCCATTAGTTCTTATCAATTCCAGAGAAAGAGGTACTGGAAAAGATGCGAGGAACAGTTTAATTAATCGAGTTTAAAAGGTAGATTCAGTCAAAACGCTTCATCTTGTGAATGGGTGTATTTGGGAAAGAGAATATATGACGTGTTATAAATCTATATAAGATGAAGAATATTATATAACATAATAGTCGAACTGATTTTCACATGTGTGAATATGTAGTGCACTTACAGTGAAAGCAGTCGTCTACTTCTACCTACCATGATTATCATGGCCTGTGCCACGTGTACTAGGGATAAGCAAATATATTGTATCAAAATATCATATATATATATATGGAAGCAATGGTCGCCTCTCCCGTCAAAATTAACGTCAGAATCTGACGCCATCTATTGACCGTCGCCGCAACTAGCGGCATCGGGTCGGTGACAAAGCCACGACACCAACTTTGGCAAACTAATAAGCGTCCACCTAGAGACCATGGTTTCGGGCTAATGGCCCTTGTCAGTCTAGGGCGGACTTTATTCCATGAGATCCACACGGGATCTAATGTAATCCTCACAATCTACCAAAGAGGTGTTTTGCTGGCAATGTGGCTGGGCCAAATCTATTGGCAAAACATAGATGGAAAATTTGCCGGGAGGAAATTAATCCATGGAAGCAATGGTCGCCTCTCCCGTCAAAATTAACGTCAGAATCTGACGCCATTTTGACGAGAGAGGCGACCATTGCTTCCATGGATTAAATTCTTCCCGGCAAATTTTCCATCTATGTTTTGCCAATAGATTTGGCCCAGCCACATTGCCAGCAAAACACATCTTTGGTAGATTGTGAAGATTCCATTAGATCCCGTGTGGATCTCATGAATAAAGTCCGCCCTAGACTGACGAGGGCCATTAGCCCGAAACCATGGTCTCTAGGTGGACGCTTATCAGTTTTCCAAATTTGGTGTCGTGGCTTTGTCACCGACCCGATGCCGCTAGTTGCGGCGACGGTCAATAGATGGCGTCAGATTCTGACGTTAATTTTGACGGGAGAGGCGACCATTGCTTCCATGGATTAATTTCCTCCCGGCAAATTTTCCATCTAAATATATACCGTATGTTATAGAAAAAAGTATTTCAAATTTATAATTTCATAGATTAAACTCAAAAATAAAAATGGCATATCCTGACCAGGAGCACATGTGCTTTAGTTCTTAATTAATTTCTGTTCCACCAGATTGCGCTCTACCTTCTGTAAAGCACATGTGCTCCTGGTCAGGATATGCCATTTTTATTTTTGATTTCAACACCTGACCTTTTTATATATATTTTTTCTTTTATCATGTGTTAAGCGTATTTACGCAAATTTGACCTTAAATACCTTTTCTTGGTTTTTCAAGAAGCCTCTGGGACCAAAAATTATTTTTGGTCGCAGTGGTACAGCCTACTCCACGCTGACGAGCGCCAAAAGCACGAAACGCGTTCGTGGATGGCTTTTCTTGATTTATCAAGAAGTTGGGTTGGCCAAATATCAGGGAACAGGCTAAATCAATGTTTAGTTGATTTCTGTTCAACCAGATGGCGCTCTGCCTTCTATAAAGCACATGTGCTCCTGGTCAGGATATGCAATTTTTATTTTTGATTTCAACACCTGACCTTTTTATTTTTTATTTTTTTATTTCCTTTTTTCATAGATTAAACTATTCTGCTAAATCGACCGCCAGAGGGCGCGCTTTTCCTATATAACCTATTGTTTTTTTTTTTCCTGAAAGCCGGCTCAAACCGTTTGTAAATTATGTAAATGAGTTTTTCTTTTTTTATTCTTATGCCTTAAGCCAGGCCTACCTTTATCAAATTATGTTTTTTTATACATTCCTTTAGCTCAATTAAAGAAATTAATGATCAAAACTATTTTTATTATTATACTTTCAAGATTTTTGTCAGGACTACATTACCAATACCATTTAGTACTAAAAGGAACCAGCAATCGATTCAATAGCATAATCCTCAAGATAATCAAAATATCAGCAGAATCTCTTTTTATTTATAATAATAGTCGACAGGATATCAGAAACCTGTTTTTGTCCAAAATGGACCAAGCGAAAAAAAAAGAAAAATAAATTGAAAATACAAATCATCCAATCAAACATAGCTTTCTCAATCAAAAATGGCCTAATACATCCAAACATAGTCTTCAACAAGTCATCTCCAGCTAATTCTAGACAACTCCGGATACCTTCAACTCCAGCAAACATCTCCAGTTTACTCCAACATCTCAAACTGCAGCCATCGCCCGCTTCCACGCTACAAGCAGCTTTCTTACACGCATGTTCGGCGGTACATATACTAAAATTGGTACAAGCAGCTTTCTTTATACAGCCATCTCCGTAAATCAACTCCACCCATTCTCTGCAACACCAGTACTCCACAAGCAATTAATCTCTCAACAGCAGAAAATCTTATTTTCTAATATATATATAGCATAATATAATATATGTAGAGAGAGTTACTTTAGCATGGCTTATTTCTACGACTGTCCAAATTGTTGAAATAATTAATAAACAATGATGTTGGATCGAGGCCTTTGGTTTATATAAATTCTACAAGGCCGAAGTCGCTGTTCGGAGATTAATGGACTAATATCGTGGTCCATTTGGATGAGGAAAGCGAAGCCTAGAACGAGACTGATTCCACACTAGCCTTTTCAGTGATACTCTAACCTTGACGTAAGCACGCTGGAATCTGTGGCCACGGAACATGTGTCGGACCTGGAGGCTGTTGTTGGGTTCTGTGCTGTCTGGAGTATAAGAGCTCCATCTATGCTTCCTTCCTGTTGTGAATCTGTATAAGACCGGTGGTCTTAATAAAGCTGTGTGTGTAAATTTGTTGTAGAAATATATTTTACGTGCAGATTGTGTGATTCTGAAAAGCGTTCTGTTGAGTCCCTTGGTCGACCCGGGTGTCCTGACATTGAATTTTCCCGTTGCAGAACTACTCTTGCCAATATCGTTCAATAATCGCAGCACTTTCACACATATGTCGCATCATTAGTCGATTTAACTAACCACCCGATGGCGTACATATGTTTGTGATGAGCACGAATCTTTTGGCGAGGCATTGATACTGTTGAAATAAGGGGGAGGAGGCTTATTGCAAAAGAAATTACAAGGAAAATTTGAAAATGAACGCATGCCGCGCAGAATATTGAGTCTAGAATACTCGTGCTAGTTGCCCAGTTCAGGTTCGCTGAGATTCTTGGTTTGCCTAAATCAGCGACCAAATTTAAATTACTTGCATGTTAGAACGTATTTGTATATATCCTTATGTCTATAAAAATGAAATCCAAAATCGATGTTTGTTAACGCGTTGCGCAAGGCTATTCAAAAAACTAAAAAGGTTAATGTGCTTTTTAAAAAAATATAAAACCAAAAAGCGTTAGTTCCAACCTTTTACCGCTTGGGCGCAGCACTGGTCGCGACGATAAATGAATTTGATTGGTAATAATTTACACGTGGTTTGTTTACACGATGATTGTTAGTTTGTTTACACGATAAATGATTTAAAAAAAGTAAGATTATCCAATCGCCTTTAAACTTTAGGAAGTTAATTACTATACTACTGGGAAGGTTTCTGGTTTGAATTTGATCTGAAATAAATATTCTTTGCAATTTTATTTGCAAATTTCTACTTTCACTCGCAAGCAGCGCCTCTCGCGGTATCTGGTGAAATTACATTGATAATTTGTAAAAATTCCTAAATCTGCTCCAAGTATAATAAATTCAATATTTAATTGGAGGATTTAGTAATATAATATTCCATTGACGTTGTAAAAAAACTTGGCATTTCAATATTAATATATATTTAAAGAAAATATCTTATTTAAATTTTAATAAATGTTTTCAGAATAATTTTTTATTTCAGAAATATATTTAAACGAATATACAATATTTTATATGTTTATAAATCTAAATATAGGTGGATTGAATGTTTTCTATAATCATTTTAACAAATGTTCGTTAGGCAAACTTTTACTCAGGTAAAAATCAGGCGAAGCCAGGAAAATATATATATGTGAAACCCAACAACAGCCTCCAGGTCCGACACATGTTCCGTGGCCACAGATTCCAGCGTGCTTTCTGATGGCTTGCGCCATCTATCGGAATAAATATCAACTATTCTCGTTGATTTTCAATTATTCCAGAATTGGCCAAATACCAATTCTTGATTAATCAAGAAAAGCTAACCACGGACGCGTTTCGGGCTGTTGGCCCTCATCAGCGTGGTGCAAGCTGTACCTCAACGACCAAAAAACTGGTCATTCAAGGAACCCTGAAAAATCATGAAACGGGTAGTTTAGGCCAGAATTGCGTGAGACCGCGACACACTGTGAAAAAATAGTACAAATGTGATATTGTACTGGGATAAGGTGCATAATTATGAAAAAAGGCATCTCCTTATCGTGAAACTGAAAGTTGCTGATGGCTTACGCCATCTATCGGAATAAATATCAACTATTCTCGTTGATTTTTAATTATTCCAGAATTGGCCAACTACCCATTCTTGATTAATAAATAAAAGCTAACCACGGACGCGTTTCAGGCTGTTGGCCCTCATCAGCGTGGTGCAAGCTGTACCTCAACGACCAAAAAACTGGTCATTCAAGGAACCCTGAAAAATCATGAAACGGGTAGTTAAGGCCAGAATTGCGTGAGACCGCAACACAATGTGAAAAATAGTACAAATATGATATTGTACTGAGTTAAGGTGCATAATTATGAAAAAAGGCATCTCCTTATCGTGCAACTGAAAGTTGCTGATGGCTTGCGCCATCTATCGGAAAATATATGATTGATGAGGGCCAACAGCCCGAAACGCGTCCGTGGTTAGCTTTTCTTGATTAATCAATAATGGGTAGTTGGCCAATACTGGAATAATTAAAAATCAACGAGAATAGTTGATATTTATTCCGACAGTCAGTTTTCATCAATATCAATTTACCGGAAAACCCATGCAGCGAATTCTTGACGCATCTCAAAATCGCCAACTGCAGCTCGTGAAATCTTTGAATTTTGTATGGGTACACACAATTGAGACATTAAGTGAAGCGTCTTCGGATACCACAATCATACTCGGCGATTTTAACGCCAAAAGTTCAACCTGGGGATCACCTGTCCAGGATAACAAAGGGCAGCAGGTTGAGGACATGCTAACCGACCTCGACCTTACACCGTTAAATAAGGGAGAGAACACCTATCTATACAAGTCCATAGACGAAGAATCCGCAATAGACATCACAGCGACAAATTACAACCTCGCGCACCCACCACACAATGGAAAATCCTGAGTAGTGCAATCAGTGATCACAGACCAATTTTAACAACCCTAAACTTCAAAATTGATAATGTCCAACATAATAAAAGAACGTGGAAATTCAGGAAAGCCGACTTGAAAAAATTCACAGAAAAGCTTGAAGAACTGTGCAACGAAGAATTGAATTACAGAACGCTTGACAAAAACTTGAAAAAATTCTCTTCGAACATATCCAAAGCTGCAAAAGCATCGATACCTAGAAGGAGACGTAAAGACCTGTGGATACCTTACTGGAAGGACCACAACATCGAGGCAATGATTGCAGAGAGAGACAATATCAATGAACTTCTTAAAACAAATAAAACAGAATAAAACAAGATGGAACTCATTGAAATTATTCACAAAATATAAAAAGAAATTTGGATATGCAAAAAAGAAAAATGGCAGAATTCTGCGAAAAATGGATCCAAGAAAGGACAGCCAACACTGGAATATGATTAGACTGTTAGAAAAAAAAATCAAAACCAACACCAATCCTCCAGTACTCTAACCGATATGAATAGAACAGCGAGAAAGAGAACAAACAGATGGCTAACATAATTGCTGAATATCTTTCAATAACTTCCAGACTCAACTACACGAATGAAGACAGGACTCTAAAAATAAAAATAAAAAACAAGTTAGTTAAACAAGCAAGAAACTACCATCAACAAGATATTTTCTCGAGAGACTTCACACTGAATGAGCTAAACTCATCAATAGAAAAGTTAGATCCAAGAGGTCACCAGGAGATGATCTAATCTTTGGTCAAATGATTAAACACTTTGGAGACAAAGCTAAAATTCAAATCCTACGAATACTGAACATATAATGGCAAACTGGTAAACTACCAAAGAATTGGAAGATATCAATTATAGTGCCAATACTGAAACCAAACAACGATGCCAAGGAATACAAGAACTATCGGCCAATGGATCTCACTAGCATACTTTGTAAAATAACAGAACGAATCATCCACTCTAGGCTCATAGTCTGGCTCACTAACAATAATAAAATAAACTTCTACCAAACTGCCTATAGATCCAGACACTGTACACCTGATCAACTGTTCTACCTCTGCCAATAAATTTAGATTCTTTCAAGGAAAAACAGCCAAAGAAGACAACGGCCGTATTCCTAGATATGACCTCAGCTTTTGATCGAGTGTGAAGGGAGAAATTACTTGAAAGGCTGCACAACATCGGAGTAAGAGAAAAAAAACCTTAATCTGGATTGCAGACTTCTTAAGGGGAAGAAGGATAAAGGTTCGGGTCAATGGAGAATTTTCCAAGGACCGAAGAACATGGGCTGGTGTAACTCAAGGATCTGTGCTCAGTCCTCTACTCTATCTGCTATATATTAACAACATCCATCCTTACCTCACTGAAGACACAAAGGTTGCCTGATATGCAGATGATAAAGCCATATAGCACACAAGTAGCAGTATAGAAAAATCAGAAAAAAACACTGAACATATCAATGAGAGGACTGGAGAAGTGGGCAATGGAACTCCAAATGACCATAAACCTAATAAAACCAAACCTATGCGTCTTCTCCACTGACAGGGTAAAAAGGCATAAATATAACCCCAAAATAAGCATAAACAACCAAATAATTGATAAAATTAGAAAACTAAAATACCTAGATGTGATACTGCAGTCCTGGATCTTTCCAGTTGGTCTCGAGGACCACGCCTTCACCATCTCCTCAGCGGCGAAGTACGCGATCTACGTATTCATCGCAGATCGCAAAATGTGTGGTGTCGCTGGAGACCCACTGGCGATTCTCCATCAAACTCTGCAGAGCTGGCAGAGGCGCCATATTCATTGTACATTGTATATAATGCATAATATATATTTTTTAAATAGTGCAGACTGTGCACTTTGCATGTATTGACAAGATGTCAACAAAATTATTTTAATTGTCATTGATGAGGGATTGCGAATTACAGAACACATAATTAGCACCTCAAATAGAGCTACCAGAAAACTAAACATTCTGAGAAGGCTATGTGTAACAAATTGGGGAGCAAAACCCAGAATTCTCAGAACAACATATATCACCTTAATAAGGCCGATAATGGAATATGCAGCACTCGTCTCGTCAAGCTCATCACTAAAAGGAAGACTAGACACTGTTCAAGCAAAAGCGACCAAAATAATCACTGGTGCTGTTTCATCCACCAACAATGAAATAATTCAGAGAGAATGCGGTCTAGACCTACTCGCTCGAAAGCAGAAGACAAAATAAAAACAATTAAATTCACCAATAGCTTAAAAAGTAAAGAAACCCAACACATATCCCATAAAACCTATTTAAACTGGACACAAAAAGAAAGACTCAAAAGATTTTCAACACTTCAGTACGACAACAATATTAGAAAGGGCATAAATATGAAACACAATGACTTTCAAATTCAAGAAGAACCAATATTTCCTACCCCAGTGCTATCGAATGTAATCATCAATCTTAACCTGAATGAAACCTGCACAAAAAAAAAGAACAAAAACATACTTAAAAAGAAAGGACTTGACACAATTGGTTTAAACGATCAGAGAAATTATTTGTTGTTGTTGTTTCTTATCCCCCCTTGTGTAAAGTTTACACAAATTCAATGAGTTCATGCCCCTCGAGCTGTTTTATGATAAGCAGCAGCCTCTCCCAAAGGTCCTGTTTAGTACATCTAATACAAGCCACAATGTCTTCTAGAGCTGCCAAGCTACATTTTGGGCAAGTGGAGTAGATTTTGTTGTTATTTTCTATTTTCAATGGCTTGAGACGGCCTATTCTATATCTTGTAAGTGTCGTTTGATGCTGTCTATTTCTGATGTTCAGAGCTCCTCCTGGGTCCACTCCACTGTACCAACTGTGCTGGGCCCGGGGCCCTAGTTCTGAGCATGGAGAGTGGGTAGGACTATGTGCCTGGCATCTGAAGCCCTCGGCATCCAACTCGCGGGTAGTAGCGGTCTGTACCTGGCTGCCTGAAAGAGGGTGGTAGGGGCTAACTGATCACGACAGACCATTGTGGAACGCAGTGGAAGAGTTAGCGATGCTAATAGGGGTCTGTGATAGGAGTGACGTCCAGTTGCAGATTACGCAGAGTAGGGAGGCTTGACGGCTACCTCCATATGCTGATCAGCACCTTCCCGTGGTGCGTCCTGAGTACGTTTCTAAAAAGAACGTGGGCAACGCTGACAGCTCGTCTGACAAGTCTGGAAAGACGGATATGCCCAGTTCAGCCTTGCGTCACATGGTGGCGTTCTGGTGTCATTATAATACAGGTCACCCCCCAATAATTCCAACACAAAAAATAAAGATTGACATTCCCCTCTTGCCGGTGGAGTGAACGACCTAGTCAGAGCTGATGGGCCAGCTCAACATATTGGGTCTAGTAACTTCTCATGCATCCCTCTTGAAAAAACCCCTGAAGACAAGGATAAGCCCGAGGACGCTCAAATTCTTTCGGGCTCCAAGCGTATGCCCAATAATACCTTGTTGGATATTTCTAATAATCCGCCTGCCGTGCCCACTAATGGCCCAGGGAAGTCCCCTATGGAAGCAGGCACCCTCCGCACAGCGAGAGTCGACATAAATCGAGAGGATAGGCAGGGTGCCCACTTGAGTCCGCGAAAAGCGACGCGGATCTCGAAAGGTTACCGCATTTAAAAGGCTCAAACAGCCTTGGTGGACCAAGGAGCTGGAGATCGAGAGGAAGAGAGTCAGGGCCATGAGGAAGCTATTCTAGAATAGTACGGGCGAAGAGAGAGTTAGTAGAAGAATAGCTTTCCAGATGGTCTTAGCAGGGTACAAGAGACACACCAAAAAGGCGAAGAGGAAACACTGGAGGGAGCAGTGCAAAACCGTACTGAAGATTAATTCATACGGTCTCCCTTACAGGGTTGTCTCTGGGAAGATAAGGTGCTCCGCTAACTTGAGGCTACTTGAAGGGGAAGATGGGTTCAAGACTCAGGACCTGAAGGAGACCCTGGACCTCTTCTTGGATCGGAACTTCGGAAACGAGGAATCAGAGGACGAGATCTCTCTGGCCACTTGTGGTTTGGTGGATCCGCCCTTTTCTGAGAATGAGGTGAAACGGGCGGCTTTCAAGTTCGGGAACAGGATATCTCCTGGTCCCGAAGGGATCGATAAAACGGTCGTGAAAGCCCTGGTGAGGATGCACCGATCACTTCTTGCCAGGTTATTCAATAGGTGCCTGGACACTGGTACTTTTCCTGAGGCATGGAAGGTTGCCCGAGTAGTGCTTCTCGAAAAGTCTGGTAGAAAGGGTAATTCTCCTAATGATTATCGTCCGCTTTCTTTACTAGTGTGTCTAGGTAAGGTCCTCGATAGCCTACTAGCTCAGCGACTGAAGCACTGGCTAGAGAGTAATGAGCTCCTTTCCTCTTCCCAACATGGTTTTATGGAAGGAAAATCCACAACCACAGCTCTGAACGAGGTGTTAGAGGGGGTTGATATGGACTTAAATAAGGGTGCTTGGGTTCTTCTCGTGGCCCTGGACATTGATGGCGCGTTCAACTTCATGAGCTGGAACAAGATGATGAGAAATTCGATGGACATGGATTGTCCTGATAATTTGTGCAGCTTGGTTCGTGACTTCCTGAGGGATAGACGGATTAGCCTCAGTTTTGGTTGGCTGAAGTTGGAAAGAAACTGTGCTAGGGGTTGCCCCCAGGGCTCTTGCTGCGGACCTATTCTATGGAATATCCTGGTAAACACCGTTTTCCAGGAGGAGCTACCTGAGGGAGCCAGGCGAGTTCTCTATGCCGACGACCAGTTCCTCATCATTGAGGCTGCTTCGAGAGCGACGGCTGAGAAGTGTGTTGAAACTTCTCTCCAAATCCTCTCGAACTGGGCCCATGACTCTGGCCTTAAGTTCAATGTCTCCAAAACTAAAGCCCTCAGCTTTAAGTCTAGGGACATAAGAACTAAAAGGAAAGGGATCAAATGGGAACACAAGCCGGCTATCCGGATGGAAGGACGGAGAATAACGTTGGTCAATAGGATGACCATCCTGGGGGTAGTCATTGATGACAAGATGGGTTGGCAATACCAAGCGGAGGAGATGGTGGTGAGAGGCAGGGAGGCGTTGTGCAGGCCTGTCCTGGTTGGCTCTCAACAGTTTGAGGGGGAGGGGTGGAAAGGAGGGTACTATTTTTAGGAACCTCTACCTCTTCTGTGTCGAGCCAATCCTGCTATATGCTTCAGGGCTTGGTGGCGCCGAAACAAGGACCAGAAGGTGGCGACAACTCTAGAGAGAGTGCAGAGGACAGCGGCACTCCGAATCACAGGGGGATATGGCACTACCAGCAGAGAGGCCTTATTGGTCATCGTTGGGCTTATTTATCTGGGATTTAAACTAGAAGAGGAGACCATCAGACAGAAGATCTGGGAGAACAGGAAAGATGCCTTGGGACTTGAAGCGGGTACCCTGGAATGGAAGAGGGACCCAAGAAAGCCTCTGCAGTGGTTGCCAAAGTGGAATTGGAGTCCTGGAGGGCCGACAGGGATTAGCACGGAGGTTTTCACTGATGGGAGTAAGTCTTGAACCAATACTGGAGCTGGGGTAGTGATTTTCACCAATGGAAGCTGATCTTTTAAGAAAGCTTAACACTCAGAGTGGACGAATTGGCCTATTCAGCCGAGCTGGTTGTGATCGGGGAAGCTCTCAGAGTGTGTGCCGAGAAGAACTTCAGCCCGGACCGCCTCTATTCAAATTGTATGTCGGCCCTCGTCGCCATCAATCTGGAGAAAGGGCAACTCTCGCGCATAAAATAATCCAGGAGCAGGAGATGATGACACAGGCTCCGGAACTCCATTGGGTTAGGGGACACAACCTCATCGAAGGTAATGAGTTTTCAGACAGGCTCGCTAAGGCAGGATGCTTTAGAGGAGGTATGTGAGGACCCCAGTGACCAAGAAAGAAGTGTATAGGAGGATCAAGGGGCACGTCCAGGACATATGAAGAGTCCAGGAACAGTGTGAAGGCGAGAGAGGTATTAAATTGGGTAACAACACCCAAGTACCCCTGTAAGGTAATGTCCCACAAACTCATTAGGGTATTTCGGTACATGGGCCCTTTCCCAGGAGTCTCCACAGATTTAAAATTGAGAGCAATCCTGTTTGCGTCTGTGGAGAAAGAGATGTGAATGCACGCCACTATGTCTTGGATTGTCCAAGGGTAGTGGGTGTGCAGGAAGAGAGAAGGAAGGCCACCCACACCTTTCGGTCTACAAGCCGGCATGCCCTTCGCTGCTATCCTGTTCAACTCATAAGCCAAGTAATGGTATCCAAGCTAGCGCTTGGACATTGTACCTGGAAAAACCACCTCCCAGACAACATGTCTGGAAGGATTCCTATACCGGTGGCCTTTAGTCACAGCAACATAGGAAACTATCTACTGTGTCCAGCGGGGACCGTGGGGAGGCGGCCACCGGACGCCTCTGTTCACTCACAGCTGAGGAAAAGCTTAGCTGCCACGTCGTGGGCTTTCTCAAGAAGCTTGCTGTGGCAACTAAGCTTTTCCTCAGCTGTGAGTGAACAGAGTCGTCCGGTGGCCGCCTCCCCGCGGTCCCCGCTGGACACAGTAGATAGTTTCCTATGTTGCTGTGACTAAAGGCCACCGGTATAGGAATCCTTCCAGACATGTTGTCTGGAAGGTGGTTTTTCCAGGTACAATGTCCAAGCGCTAGCTTGGATACCATTACTTGGCTTATGAGTTGAACAGGATAGCAGAGAAGGGCATGCCGGCTTGTAGACCGTAAGATCTGGGTGGCCATCTGCTTCTAGGGTGTACCAATTGTGCTTAGGGGGTATCCTCCAGTTCTTGCTTATTTTTGTTTTGGCTACCGTTTATATTTTTTTAAAAGTAAGTTTATTTTTCTGTAGCAAGGGTTCTTTTGTGCCTTTTTCGCTTGCGCATCAGCAGCTTCATTGCCTTCAATGCTAACATGTAAGGGTATCCATTGAAGGTGAATTTTTGAGGTTTTTGAGAGTTTTTGGAGATAAACAATTATGTTCCTGCTTACTTTGTCTCCAGGTTCCCCTGTGTGACGCAAATGTTGTATGGCACTTCTACTATCAGTAAGAATCCATATATCGTGATGTTTAGTGTTTCTGATGGATTTTAAGGCTTCATAGATGGCTATAAGTTCTGATCTTGAGACTGAGCAAAAATCTGGTTTTCTTCTTTTTATTTTCTCAATACCATTTGTGGTTTTAATGAGAGAGCCACTGCCAGTGTGTCCCAACTCGTCTCTGCTACCATCGGTATAGATAGTTATTGCATTTTTAGGAATTTCATTGATTATTTCAAATGATAATTGTATTAAATATTCTGGTATTGTTTGTTGGTGGGTTCATTTAAAGTGGCATTAAAAATAACATTTTGTTAGTGGTTCGCATGAAGATATTTTTTTCTGCTAAATATTTTTTTCCACTTTATATTTTAAAAATCCATTTCTTTTGGCCAGGTGGAGAGTGCCTTCTTTTTTGAGTCTTATATTGGATTCCCAATTAAGTATGTAATTGGAAGTTCTGGGTTTGTTTCCATAACTCTTTGACTTTGTTTATATATTTTGGCAGATTATAGCTTCTTCTATCCTTTAAGAGCAAAATGTCTGTCTCGTAAAGTACAATATCATTTGGGGCAGGTATTTCGAAGACCTGTAATAATTCTAGCTGCACTTAGTTGTATCCTTTCCAGTGTTTTTAGTCAGTCTCTTCCTTTTCTAACAACACCTTCAATATGTTTACTGGAGTTAATTTCTGGATCCAGGGGGTAGCCGAGATATTTAGTATGTTTATTATATTGAAATTGTTGTTCTTTCAGAATAAATTTTGATCTTATTTTGTATAGTTTCTTATCGGTAGTAAAAAGACATGGTTCGGATTTTTGGAGGTTAAATTCTAATTTATGTTTATTAGAAAATTTTTCTAGGTGGAGAAGAGTCTTGTTCAAATCCCTTTCAGCTTTTTTCCAGTTAGTGATGCTGCTCCATAGAATAATGTCATCAGCGAAAAGTCTAATATTGGTTTAATGTGAAATTTTACTTCTATGCCTGCAATAAATTGGATGAAGAGAGTTGGGTTAAGGACTGATACTTGTGGTAATATTTGATACAATTCGAAGGTTTTAGATAGAGTGCCATTATATTTGACCCTGATGTATTTATTTTTAAGGTAATCATTTATCCAAGTGATAGCTTTTCCATTAATTTTGAAAGGTTTGTATAATTTTGTAATGAACTTGTTTTTCCATACTCTCTCTCTCTTTATCAAAAGGTTGTGTGAGGTCTAAAAAAGCAGCTATGGTGTGGTTAGTTGGTTTTCTGTTTTGTGCATCTTTTACACTTTCTGTGAAAAATAAGAGTTGGTCTATTGTCCTATGTCCTTTCCTAAATCTATATTGTTTTTCTGGTAAGAGAATTCTTAGTGAGTCGTCTGAGTATAATATTTTCCATTAATTTGCACATTGCTTGTGAAGGAGATAGGTCGGTAGTTTTTTGGGTCATCAGCAGATTTGTCAAGTTTTTTAATGGGAAATATTGTTTCAGTTTTCCAGTCTTGAGGCAATTTTCCAGTTTTCCAGGAGTTATTGAAAATATGAAGAAGTCTTTCTTTGCCAATTTTGCCCAAGTTTGCTATCATTTGGCCATGGATACTATCTGGCTCAGGAGTCTTGTTTAGGTCAGTGTTTTCTAATGCTTAAGCTAGCTCTTTCATATTGATTTTTTCATGGAAAAATATTATGAATGCTGGTAACATTTTTACAGTCATGAATAAACTTTCAGGCCTTTTATTCAACATTCTTATCTTTTATTTCAAATTTGATTTTACTACTTATTTGCTATGAATTATCTAAAAGATTGGCAGCATTTTTGTCATTAGTTGCTGGGGTACCATCTGTATTCTTAATCATATTTGTTATTTCAGTTTGTGACTGGGATCTGTCAATTTTTTTTGCCAGTTTTGTATTTGGGTTTCTTGGGTTCAGGTTTTCGCAAGTTTGTTTTCATTTTTCCCTTTTCACATTTACGTATAATTTTTTATTTTTGCATTCACAATGTTCAGTTCTAGAATTTGTTTGGTTTTGGGTGCACTTTTTTGTAGTTCATTTATTTTAGTTATAAGTGTTTGAATATTTTTTGCCTGGTGTGTATAATTTGGAATCCATTTCTTAATATTACCTCTTGGTATTGAAACTTTGGCTGCTTTATTAATGGTGTTTTTGAAAGATATCCAATTAGCCTTTTAGAAGTTCCATAATTTTTCTTAATTGAGCAGGTTTTGGTGTTAGTGCTAATTTCTATCAAATTAGGCAAATGATCACTTCCAATACTTTTTAATATTTGCCATTTGCATTTGTGGAAAATGTCAGTAAGAAATTGAGTCATTTTCCACCGTCAATAGGTTTATTGTTTGGAGGGTGATACATATTGTATATGTTGATGGCTTTGTTTTGATTGAGGTAGACTTTGATACCTTGAGCTTCGAGGTCTGATGTGTTTGGAATATTAACGGTTATGTCCTCATAGTACAAATTCTTGATAAAAAATGCTAGGCCACCCCCATTAACAGCATATACAGATGGATCTTCAGACCTTACCCTGAGTAATGGAGGGGCCGGAATTAACATAATACTGGAAGATGGAACACACATCAAAATCAAAGAAGGACCAGGACAGATTTGGTCAAACTTCACTTGTGAACTAAGAGCTATCTGGAAAGCCCTTGATGTATGCCTTAACCAACCATCCCTGCATCAGGCAGAAGGAAATTTAATATACATCGACTCCATAACCGCTCTAGAAGCAATTCAGAAGGGCAATACTAAAATCACACAGAAAATACACTCGTTACTTACCCAACTGGAACCATTGGAAAAGAACTGCATTCTACAATGGATTCCTGCCCATGTTGGGATCGGGGGTAATGAAATGGCATTTGAATTGACAAAGGAAGCCAGAAAGTTGACTCTTATTATTTGACGCTGATGCTTTGTCAAAATACAAGATAATTAAACAAAAATAAGAAAGGATAAAAATGCGAAATAAACTTTGAGAGAAAAATGTCAAAAACTCTAACAAGACTTAGAATAAAACACTATAAAGGAATAACAATACATCCAGATGGCACAAGAACCTATAGGACATGCAAAAACTGTCCTGGTGTGGAACTAACACCTACCCAAATATTCTCATACCCAGCAATGGCCGCAGCCTTGCAGAAAATTGATATAGACCCAGAGCAGCAGCTTTACACACCCAATTATTTATTTAACAGTTGGGAGAGACACGCCATATCCACAATTTGGATAATTGCGTGTATATTTTAAATTATATACAATTAATACAATTGAACATTGGAAATCAATAAAATTAAACGTTCGAAATCAAATTTTACATATAGCAATTATAAGTAGTAGCTTGAAATATATACAGTCAACACTTTCGCCTCAAAATATACATCCTGCAGAATCTATTAAACTTGATGTATTGGTCTTTATTGCAAGCAGCTTGTTTTGTATTAGTCAGGTAAAGTTGGTTTTCTTCCCTTAGATCAGATGTTAATGGACAGTTTATCAGAAGGTGTTTAGGGGTTTGTTGTTCGTTTCCACAAGTGCATGCAGGTGAACCAATTTTGCCAATTCTAAACAAATATGTGTTGAAGTCACCATGTCCAGTAAAAATTGAACGTTATAGAAGTTGGGTTAACATAATTAGGAATTCTTGAAGTATCAAAGAATCCCTTTAAATTATCATTGGCACACCTCCATAGTATTCCTCAAATACACATCCAAGATAGTGGACATTGCTGCTGCTGTGATGGAGATGCATGGAGACATCTGAGGCTCTTTATTGGACACGACAACAACAACAACGGATTCCAGAGTAAAATAAATTATCAGAAATAGATGCATATTTTTCAAATGAATTAAAATAAATATAATCGATACTGAGAGAGAGTTTAATTAAAAAAAAAAATAGAAATTTATTATCTTCGAAAATAAACCGTATCTAAAATATATATTTTTTTGTGCAACATGTTTTAATTTGCATTTACCTATTTTACATATCTCTGATTGTATTTAAAAATCGTCAACCAATTCTTCTACTTTTGGCGAAGTGGTGTTTTATTAATTTGTTATTTGATATTATTAGGGTTCTTTCCTGGTATTCAAAAAGGAAAAATATGTGTCGATCAGTTATATTTTTCCATTTATCAAACAATTTGGCCGCTGAATCTCTGATTCTGGTAGAGCGCCATCTGGCGAATAAAATTGTAACTAAAATCAATTTCGAATTTTTCATTATTTGCCATAAAAAGTTCCATTGCATCCTGAACACAATGGTGTTTACCGCATTGCTCTAGCGCAAATATTCGCGGAGTTATTAATTTTTAAAATAGTGCGAGACTTCTGGATCACCCTGTATATAAAAATGAAATCCAAAATCGATGTTTGTTATCGCGTTGCCCCAAATATACAGAATCAATCATTATGAAATTTCGCATGTAGGTAGCTGAAGATTTCGTTTAACATATAGGCTATTCAAAACTCTAAAAATGTTAATGTGCTTTTTTTAATGTAAAACCAAAAAGCGTTAGTTCCAACCTTTTACAGCTTGGCGCCGCACTGGTCGCAACACGATAAATGAATTTGTTTACATCAATCTCGCTGTGAAACTTTAGGAAGTTAAATACTATACTACTGGGAAGGTTTCTGGTTTGAATTTAATTTGAAATAAATATTCGTTGCATTTTATTTGCATTTTTTTCTAATTTCACTCGCAAGCAGCGCCTCTCGCGGTATATGGTGAAATTACATTTATAAATTGTAAAAATGCTAAAATGTGTTCCAAGTATTATAAATTCAATTTGAAAATTTTGTAATATTCCAATGACGTTGTGAAAAAAAACTTGGCATTTCAATATTAAAATATATTTAAAGAAATATTGTAGCGTTTTTGTGTTAAATGTTAAAATGTTGTAATGTTTAAAATATATTTTTACATTGTTAATTTATTTTTATTGCTGTTTTATAATATTGAAGATGTAAATTACATTGTTGTTGTTTTATTTATTTATTTCGTCTCAATTTACAAGTGTTACATTCGAGCATAGCTCGCGAGTCACCTTGTCCTGGCTATTTACACATGGAGAATTGGTGGAGTAGAGGTGGTCCTTCTAGACCTTGCAGGAGGTCAGCTGCTGGGCGATGAGCTCTTGACTAAGCGTCAGGGCCGGGTCGTCGAAATCGGGGATTGATATCTCCTTTATGTTGTAGAATATCTTGCATGATTGGATCATTTGAATTTTGCATTTGAAGGTATAATTTCGTAACGGATGTTTGGTACATATCTTCTAGATCGGGTTGGTTCAAGTACTCCTTCAGTATTTTGTTTGATAGGTTGAATGGAGCTCCTATACTTGTCCGAAGGCAGATTTTCATGAATGCGTTTATCCTATTTTGGCCTGTGGATGCAATATATTTGCACCAAACTGGGAGTGCGTATGTTACATTCGGGAGGATACAACTTCTGTATAGAGTAAACTTTTGTTTCGTAGACAATTTGCTTATATAGTTGAACAGACTTGATAATGTTATTCTTGCGATTTTTGCTTTCTTCATGAATATTTTTACATGCATGTTGAATTTCAACTTGGGAGTCTAAGGTTACTCCAAGGTATTTAACGCTGTCAGTCCAGTTAATAGGGCTCTGGTTTCCTTTAGGATGAATTGTGGCTTGAAATTTTTATTTTCTAGTGGAGTAAAAATTATTGCCCGTGATCTTTTTGGGTTGATGTCTAATTTCCAATCATTGCACCATGTGTTTATACTGTTCATGTAATTTTGGAGTTGTGTAGTTATTATTCCTATTGATTTGGAGTTTGCTAAAATTGCTGCGTCATCTGCGAAAAGCTTTGTTTGAGATTTTGGATGTCCTTTTTTATTGTAGAAATTTGAAGCAATAAATTATTATTTTATATATTACAGATAATCATTCAAATATACAGGATAGCATCAAAATAGTGTACAATATCTATTTATGGAAATTTATTCAGTTATAGTACAAGTTTTAATTTCAAAGAACTTGATGTAAATTGAATATTTAATACTTCACGTTTTCAATATTAGTCTTTCTTACCCTGTGTGACATTTCAACATATTTTTTCTGTCTCTTGTTTTAAAGTTTTTCTCTTTTGCTGGTAGGCCTGGATCTGTGATGGATACAGTACTTCGCAGATAAACTTTTGGATGGGGAGAGAAAGTTTTTTACCTCTGATCTTCAAGAGGTAGAATGGTTTCGTTTCGATGACAATTTCGTTGACCACGGCCTCGACGTCGTGTTTCTTCAGCCAATTCGGGTCCTCCCTCGATACCCCGCTCTGCCTCCAGAACCTCTCGCTCTGGCGCTTCGACACGTAGTCCTCTGGTAGCCAGAACTCCAGAGTCTTCTGTTGAGCATTCTTGCACGATACCTCCACTAGGAATTCGAATCTGTCTTTACCCAACCTGACGTTTTTAAACTGCCTCAATTGAAGGAGCGGCAGCAGGAGAGCCCACTCCATTGACAGTCCACCCGGGATGTCCGCGAGGTAAACGTCGTAGAATAAGCCGTCTTTGTCGTTGTAGGTTGGTTCGCTGATCCCAGTAATGTTCTGCAGTAGGTCTTGCATGATTTTTGATAAAATTTATAAAACCGTTTTTTTTTTGTGAGTCTATTTGTAAAATATATTGTTGTTGTTTTTTATTATCGTTTGTTTATATAAAAATACATTGTATGTGATGATGATAACAAAAATGAATTTTTTAATTAATTTACATAATTTATTGAGAAAAAATTAATTATAAAATTCACAAACGTTACAATATCTTATTTAAAATTTAATAAATATTTTAAAAAATATTATGTTAAAAAATATATTTAAACGCATATAACAATATTTATATTTATATACGTTTATAAATCTATATATAGGTGGATTGGATGTTTTCTAGAATAGTTTTAACAAATGTTCGTTAGGCAAACTTTTACCCTGGTAAAAACCGGGCGAAGCCGGGTACATTCGCTAAATACAGTTATTTACATATGTTAGTTTGTGGCAAGATACTATTCCTTCTCTATATATAAAATACCGTTTCTCGGTCTTTTGGCTAAGATCATGTAGTATATTTCTAGATATTTTTATTTATAAATATGTGATGATTTAAGACCATGGAATTGTTGTAAATAATCCTGATATATCTACTACCACATATTTCACCACGTGACTATATAAATTGTTATTTACTGCAAATAGAAAGCAACAAATAACCTTAATCTGTACCGCGTAAGACTCTAATAAAGTATAGCAACTGTACAGATAGAAGGAATGGAGAATAACAGGAGAAAATTAAGGCTAAAACTAATCAGGCCTAAGTGAGAATAAGAAAGTAGGCCTATCGAGCCCAGTCCAATTTTTACAAGGTCGTGGCCCTCCGGGATGATGTAACTTTCCCCCCTGTTTACGTCAGAAAAGGGCAGTGACCTGCTTGGACCCAGGGAGGCTATAAAAGGAGGCCCCAAGCCTCAGTTAGTTAGAGTCTTTTGTTTCAGTCTTAGTTTCAGTACCCAGTCCGCACAGGCCGCTCCTATAGAGGTAATCCTTTCCCGCCAGAAACCTCCTCGTCCCATTCCTTCTTGACGTTCAGACGCTTCTTAGTGAAATCTCTGTTTGTTTATTTCACCTTTGGCCCAACTGTGTCGCCTTCCACCACGACTGCACGGTAGAGGTGACATCGAGGTTCGTCTAGCATCAGGTAGCACTAGTCCCAGAGGTTTCAAGATATCACATATATATATATTTTTTAATCTATTCAGTAGAGAGAGAGAAAGTGGATATATTTGATCGAGAAAATATATTTTATAGATTATATAAGTTTATAATGTAACGAATATTATTATCATAATATTCTGTGTGTTCCGGAATATTATTATCAATAATATACGTTAGGCAAACTTTCACTCGGATTTAACCCGGGCGAAGCCGGGTACACATCCGTTAGTTATATATATAAATGATTCGAAAATTATTTTAAAAATATTTTATTTTAAACTAGCGGATGTGCCCGGCTTCGCCCGGGTTTTACCCGAGTGAATGTTTGTCTAACGAACATTTGTTAAAACAATTCTCTTTAAGCTTATAAAACGTACTCGGCTTCGCCCGGGGTTTTACCCGAGTAAAGGTTTGTCTAGCGAACATTTGTTAAAACAATTCTCTAAAAACTTATTAAAAAATAAAAAAGATATATTTTGATAATTTGAAACTCGTAAATTTGAATCTCTCGATAAAGTGAACATTTTTCCCGGTCCCTGTGTGCCTTGTCATCCTGAATTTTGTCTTTCCTAATTTTCTACATTAGAAAATCATAGTTTTATCTAGTGAACATTTTTCCCGGTCCCTTGAGAAATACTCGATAAGTTGAATAAAATCAATATTAATTGGTTCCCTCGGTAATTGGAAGTTAAAGGAATAGTATCTTCGCCTTGGAATTGTATCATTATTCTTGTCGCAAATAAATTGCCGTGTCATCCTGAGATAATCTTACTTTTGATAAATAATATTTAAGATAACAAACTTAGTGATAAGAAAACTTGTTATCATCGTCACAATGGGGGGGGCTGCTTGCGAGTTAAATCTACAAATCTGCAAATAACTCTAAGAATATTCAAGATATTCATGAAATTATTTTTCAAAAACCTTCCCGGTGATATACCTAATAATATCCCAAAATTTCACGGCGATTGGATGTATGGTTTTTAATCTATAGAGTACAGACAGACAGACATTCAATTTTATATATATAAGATAATATATGTTGGAAAAGAAGCCGTCCGAAGCAGCCAATGGGAGGCCGGCGGAAGCGGCTACGGGGATGCGCGGCTAAAAATGAGAAACCAATAACAGAAGAACTTGTAAACAACTTTCGAACACTAGAATTTGCCCTGATCTCCGATTATTTTAGTGTGGATATTTAAATATATAATTAAATAAATAATACTTTACTTATTTTCTTAAATTGTAATAAATATAATTTTCCCTCCTGTTTTCGTCGTATATTTTAAAAGTGTTATAAACAGCGACGCCTTAACTTTGAACCTTCAACCCCGCCGACCAAGAATAGAGGTGAGTGACTACCTCTATAGAATTTAGATCGTCGTCACAACACAGAGTGGCGGTGAAATCGCAATATTTTTGGCATCCCAGCCGGGACTGTTGAAGGTAAATTCTAGAAAAAAAAATCATTTTAAGCTGACCATTTTGGAACTCGCTAGCTAACCCTACTTGCCGCTTTGTTTACATGATGGCGGAAGAATTAATTCTACGTTTAAAGAAGAAGCGTGCTATTAACAGATCATATTTAACGAAAACATGCAATAAGATTGAAAGTGGACTTAACACGCTAATTAAAATTGATCTTGAAGAATTATTAGAACAATTGAATGAATCATTTAACGAACTTAAATTAGTTGATCACGAAATAGAAACGCTTCTTGAAACTGACGATTTATAGAAGGAATTACAGGGCGTAGAGGAATATCGAGAGAAATATATTACTTGGATATTTAGGGCAAATAAAAAGATTCGCCAATCAGATTTTCATGGCGAAAATATACCGAATTCGAACTCACGAATAGATGAAAATGAAATGAGACATTATGTACCTTCCTGCACGACTGTGAAACTTCCGAAATTGATGATATCGAAATTTTATGGAAACTTTAGTGAATGGCTGACGTTCTGGAATTCTTTTGATGCAGCTATACACCAGAACAACTCACTGAACCCGATCGATAAATTTAACTATCTGAAGTCACATCTCGGCGGAACTGCACTAAACACAGTCGAAGGTTTCGCTTTATCTGCGGACAATTATGAGAAAGCTATAAAATTGCTTAAAGACAGATTTGGGCGAGAAGACATTTTGATTAGCCGACATATGAACAATTTGTTGTCAATGAGACCACTCAAAACGTCAAGCGTTGTAAGAACCTTCCGCGAACTTTTTGACAACCTTTCTGTTCAAATAAGAAGTCTCGAGTCACTAAACGTGTCCATTGATGTTTACGGACAACTGTTGTGCCCGATAATAATAAAGCTTCTACCTGCAGACCTTAATTTGGAATTGAACAAAGAACTCCCGACAGGTTACGTAATTAATGACTTGATCACCTTTCTAGAAAGACAATTAACTGCACGGGAGAGGAGTTTTAGAAACGAAATCGGTACCGGGAATGAATCAACTTCTAAACCTAATTTAGTAAACAAACATCCAAAGACAAGATTCTACAATGAAAAACCAATTGCGACAGCTTCAGAACTTTTGAATTCAGTTCACAAATTGAATGAATCTGTATTTTGTGGTAAAGACAACCATGGAAGCCCTAAGTGTGACTTTGCAGCTAATATGAGTTTAAACGAAAAGAGATCACTCATGAAGAAAAAAGGCGTATGTTATAAATGTCTTCGGCCTTCTCATTTAAGTAAATTTTGCAGAAATGTAGTCCGTTGTTCGATCTGCAACATGTCTTCCCACCTGGATGTCATGTGCACAAAACAGATTTTAGATCGAGGTGGAACTTCTAAGTCTCCAACGGTACAAGATGAAACTCTCGCCAACTTATCAACCTTCCCAGACGTCTTGTTGCCTACTTTGAGAGTGACCCTCAAAGGGAACAGAACGGAGAAGACGGCACGGGCTATAATAGACACCGGATCCCAAAGATCATATATTTTACATAGCACAGCAATGGAAATGGAATACGAACAATCAAGGAGAGAGTTCTTCCGGCATTCCTTGTTTGGAGGATCGAGTACCGACGTAGTTGAACATGAGGTCTATACCATTCATTTATCTGACATCAATAATTCCTATCGCTGTGAGTTTGAAGCACTAGGTCAACCCCTTATCTGTGGAAGCATACCTCCGGTGTGTCCTAGATCATTTTTAGAAGGGAGTGAAGAACTCGACGTGTCAGATTTGATGAGAGACCGTATAGAAGTCCTTATAGGGGCGGACATCGCCGGCAGATTGCTAACTGATGATCAGAGAATAATCTCATCTGGACTGGTGGCAATCCGTACCAAACTAGGATGGACTGTGATGGGAAAGATTCCTCCAACGGAGGTGAGAGATGACACCAGCTCCCTTTGCGTGACCACACTTCTATCTTTAGATATAGAAAACTTGTGGAAATTAGAAGCAATTGGAGTCTCTGACGCGGAGGTTGAGAAGAAGACTCAGTCATTACAAGCTGAAATGGAGGAACATTTCGCCCACACCACAACGCGAGATATCGAGGGGCGCTATGAGGTAGCTCTACCCTGGGTGCAAGACAAGGAAAGGATTCCTTCGAATAGAGACCTAGCCGAAAACCAACTAAGTTCTGTAAGAAGAAAACTTGAAGAAGTTGGAGACATGAAAGAGTATGGACAAATCTTTGAAGAATGGATGAAACAGGGGATAATCGAGTATGCCAGAGAGGATAAACTAGATGGTGTACACTACCTGCTACATCGACTAGTGTATAAAAGGAACAGTCAAACTTCTAGAATACGCCCAGTATTTAATGCGTCGGCCCGGAAGAGATGTAAACTTTCCCTGAATGACTGTCTGGATAAGGGACCCAATTTGATAGAAATTATACCAAGACTTTTAAATAAATTCCGGAAATATGAAGTTGGTGTCTCTTCCGATATTGAGAAAGCATTTTTACAAATTGGAACAAAAGAAGAAAACCGAGATGCTGCAGTTTTCGAGATAGCAGGAGTTGAACTAACTGGACATCTCATCTTAAAGAATAAGAAGAAAGCATGGATTGTCATCTTCACATGCGCAGTGTATAGAGGAGTTCATCTGGAACTTGTGACATCTTTGTCTATGGAAGCCTTCCTCCAAGCTTTCCGCCGATTTATTGCTCGAAGAGGCCGCCCATTGATTGTGTATTCGGATAACGGAACTAATTTCCGAGGCATGACTAATACTTTAAAGAAGATTGATTTTTCGAGATTAAAATGTGATCCCACATTGAAAAACATCACCTGGAAATTCATACCGCCTGGTGCTCCTTGGTGGGGTGGATGGTGGGAGCGTTTGATTGGAATGATGAAACAATTGCTCTTTAGGATTCTCGGTCAAACCTCCTTGGGATATGAAGAACTTTCCACGGTAATGTGTGACATCGAAAGCTTGATGAACACACGCCCACTGACCTACCTAACTGAAGAAAGTGAGGATCTCGCTCCATTGACACCTTCGTTGTTCTTACATGAGGTCAGAGAGGTTGGCGTTCCAGACCTGGACTTGATCGATAACCAGACCCTCTCCCACAAATATCAATATATCAAACGTGTACGAAAAGATCTTAGAGAACGATTTCGTATCGAATATTTTGGATTCCTGAGACAAGAAACGAGACGCCTGAAGACTACCATACCATTCAAGGTGGGAGACATGGTGCTCATTGGACAAGAGAGTTTAAAGAGACTACACTGGCCGTTAGCCAGAATAATCCAACTCTATCCAGGAAAAGACGGACTTGTGAGGGTTGCGAAAGTGAAAACTTCATCAGGTGATAAAATACGACCTATTCAAAAACTCTACAATTTAGAGATAACGCCCGAGATAAGATGTCGAGACCCTCTAACGGAGCGATCTCCCACACAAGAAGTTCGATTGACAACTGAAGAGGACCCTTTGACTTCACAACAAGCGCAACATCACATTGAAACCCCGAATGTTGTGTCAAGTTACGGACGGCCCATCAAGAGACCCAACCGATTGGATCTACTGAACTTTTCCTTTCCATGTTTGAGTCGTCGAGACGCCAACTCAAAGGTGGGAGAAATGTTGGAAAAGAAGCCGTCCGAAGCAGCCAATGGGAGGCCGGCGGAAGCGGCTACGGGGATGCGCGGCTAAAAATGAGAAAACAATAACAGAAGAACTTGTAAACAACTTTCGAACACTAGAATTTGCCCTGATCTCCGATTATTTTAGTGTAAATATTTAAATATATAATTAAATAAATAATACTTTACTTATTTTCTTAAATTGTAATAAATATAATTTTCCCTCCTGTTTTCGTCGTATATTTTAAAAGTGTTATAAACAGCGACGCCTTAACTTTGAACCTTCAACCCCGCCAACCAAGAATAGAGGTGAGTGACTACCTCTATAGAATTTAGATCGTCGTCACAACACAGAGTGGCGGTGAAATCGCAATAATATAAATGAGTTTTAAAAATTGTAAAAAAAAATGCATCGGCAGGGAATCGAACCCGGGCCGCCCGCGTGGCAGGCGAGCATACTACCACTGAACCACCGATGCTTAAAAAAATGGCCATATTTAGGTATTCATTCCATTCCGGATTAGTCCGCGTAAAAAGTTCTTCAAATGAAAAAAAGAAATAGCCAAAAATACAAATCAAAATGCAGCCGAAAATTTTCCTCAGGTTTATAAAAAGCGACATGCAAAATTTGGTACCAATTGGTTCAGTAGTTTTTGAGTTTATCGCGAAACAGACAGACAGACAGAAATTGACTTTTATATATATATAGAGATTTACTCTTCATTGTTGGCTTTTTAACTTACATTAATTCTTCATTGTTGGCTTTTTATATTACATTCACTCTTCATTGTTGGCTTTTTATCTTACATTCACTCTGTTGGCTTTTTATATTACATTTACTCTTCATTGTTGGCTTTTTTCTTACATTCACTCTTCAATGTTGGCTTTTTATATTATATTTACTCTTCATTGTTGGCTTTTTATCTTACATTCATTCTTCATTGTTGGATTTTTATATTACATTTACTCTTCATTGTTGGCTTTTTATCTTACATTCACTCTTCGTTGTTGGCTTTTTATCTTACATTCATTCTTCATTGTTGGCTTTTTATATTACATTCACTCTTCATTGTTGGCTTTTTATCTTACATTCATTCTTCATTGTTGGCTTTTTATATTACATTTACTCTTCATTGTTGGCTTTTTATCTTACATTCACTCTTCATTTTTGGCTTTTTATATTATATTTACTCTTCATTGTTGGCTTTTTATCTTACATTCATTCTTCATTGTTGGTTTTTTATATTATATTTACTATTCATTGTTGGCTTTTTATCTTACATTCATTCTTCATTGTTGGCTTTTTATCTTACATTCACTCTTAATTGTTGGCTTTTTATCTTACATTCATTCTTCATTGTTGGCTTTTTATATTACATTCACTCTTCATTGTTGGCTTTTTATATCATATAGAAAATCATCTTAGTTCTTATTATAAGAAATCTTGTTACATCGTCACAATGGGGGCGCTGCTTGCGAGTTAAATCTACAAATCTGCAAATAACTCTAAGGATATTCAAGATATTCATGAAATTATTTTTCAAAAACCTTTCCGGTGATATACCTAATAATATCCCAAAATTTCACGGCGATTGGATGTATGGTTTTTGAATCTATAGAGTACAAACAAACAAACAAACAGACATTCAATATTATATATATAGATTATCTTTTAAAATTAAAATTTGAATACCTTTAACTAATTTTTATGAATAATTATCAACGACTAAATAGGGGTTAATTAAATTAATTATGAACAATTTTTTTTCCAGAATTCCTGGTATATATTTTTTAAAAATTTGAGCATTTGTCTAATCTTTATTGGTCAAATTTTCATACTGAGAATAAAAGTGTATAATATTTCAAAAATTAAAATTTATGAATTCCGATAAATCAGTACTGAGAAGAACCACCTCTTGGGCGGCAATAACAGCACCCATTAGCTTGGGCATTGAGTCAAATACACTTTATAGCTTGGGTATTGATTAAAATACATTTTATAGCTTAGGTATTGAGTCAAATACATTTTTATAGCTTTGGCATTGAGTCAAATACATTTTTATAGCTTTGGCATTGAGTCAAATACATTTTTATAGCTTGGTCATTGAGTCAAATACATTTCTTTCGCTTGGGTATTGAGTCAAATACATTTTTATAGCTTGGGCTTTGAGTCAAATACATTTTATAGCTTGGGTATTGAGTCAAATACATTTTTAAAGTTTGGGCATTGAGTCAAATACATTTTATAGCTTTGGTATTGAGTCAAATACATTTTATAGCTTAGGTATTGAGTCAAATACATTTTTATAGCTTGGGTATTGAGTTAAATACATTTTATAGCTTAGGTATTGAGTCAAATACATTTTTATAGCTTGGGCATTGAGTCAAATACATTTTATAGCTTGGGTATTGAGTCAAATACATTTTTATAGCTTGAGTATTGAGTAAAATATATTTTATAAATGGATATTGAGTCAAATACAATTTTATAGCTTGGGTATTGAGTCAAATACATTTTTATAGCTTGAGTATTGAGTAAAATACATTTTGTAAGTGGATATTTAGTCAAATACAATTTTATAGCTTGGGTATTGAGTCAAATACATTTTTATAGCTTGAGTATTGAGTAAAATACATTTTGTAAGTGGATATTTAGTCAAATACAATTTTATAGCTTGAGTATTGAGTCAAATACATTTAATAGCTTTGGTATTGAGTCTTTTACATTTTATAGCTTGGGAATTGAGTCAAATAGAGGTTGAATATAGGTACAGTTTTCTATAAAGCTTCAACCCGAAGTTCATCAACAGTAGTGACTGGTGTGTAATGACAAGCCTGCCGCTCATAAACAAATGGCCAAACCTCAAATTTGGTATGCTATAATTTGACATTTTTCGAACGCATAACCGTGCTGATTAGCATTTTACTTTTTGCAAGACATTTTTACAATGAAGCAACATTGGTTATTTGAAATAAATGCGTTTAAGTCGATTCTTTTGCTTAAGGCAACATCTTTTCCTATATTATAAATGTTTCGCCTTCTTGATGTATCAATTTAAATAGCAAGAGTAATGCCTATTGGAATAATAATTTATAAAAAAAGGTACCAAAGACTAAGGTATTCAACTTTGTGTACATGTATTCAACTAGAAAATGATATTAGATGAAAGATATATGGCATGATATATATTTATGTAGCACCATTTTAAAGTAATCCAAAGCTATATTTAAACATATTTTCAAACATTTATCTAAATCATAATTTGTCTAATCAAACGAATAATCTTGTATATCATCTTTGAGGTCAATAAAATAATGGGACGAAAACAGATTATAGAGAGAAAAGAATCACTCAAATAAACATTAATGAAATGAGCCATTAATGTGACCTTGGTACATACCATCACAAGTAGGGAATACCCTTCTCAGAGGACAATAGATCGGACATAGCTACCTTTAATGTCACACCCGAGTTTTGAACAGTTTCATCTAGTTAAATTTTTTCTGGTATTCACTCGTTTCTCCTACCACAACACTACATCATATCGACTGCCAATGTAATCAAAGCCTTAATGCACAAACAATTACCATGCCTTATCAAATGTTCGTTCACAAACGGAAGCCCGATATAAAATGAAATAATTGAAATATATTCCAATATGAATATATTTTAAAGAATGAAGGTTCGATCCCATGGTCGATGAGCATGCTCACGTGATTGAAATAAAGTGATAGAGTTTATAATGACACTTCAGTATTCTAATAGAGAACTAAAGAATGTTTGAGAAAAAATAACGATCCGAGTACTATTGCGCTTCTTTTGGAAAAGGCTAAATGCAAATATGGCGGCAAAAAAATTATGTGAAGTGGGAGGGAAAGGAAGAGTCAATGCAAAAACAGCTTTAAAATTATTCAAAATATTTAGAGAAGGAGACATCAGTCTTGAGGAAAAACTTCGAATGAGACGACCACGTGTGAAGGATTTTGAGACCCTACAGTATCTGGTGATGGTCAACCCACAACAATCTACGCGTGTAATGAAATGAAAACCTTCAGAATTGGACCATCCAATAGCCCGCTTCCAGAGTCGAGTCATTATTGTTGTTATATATATGTGCGTGAATATAAATATTGATTAATTAAAAATATAATTCGTACCACAGAATAATACTAACCTTCGACAAATGGTGTCAAGTAACTTCTAAACAACCTTAGACACCTGTGCGAATTTTGTCTCCGTGAACTACACCTGATAGATATAAAGTAGAGATGCCATCGGGAAGAATTATCACCAGGAACCAACATTTCATGAGACCACGAATCAATTTAAATGAATATGACCACCATCAGCCGAGTGTTGTACGCCATCAGGACTTACCATTCAGGAGTATAGTTACCTCAAGAAGGAAATGCCAGAAGCAGTGACCATGGATAAAGGCGTCCCGATTGAACCTTCAGAGGAACAGGCAAGATTTCCAACTTTCGGAGGAGGATAATGAAACCAAAAAGACTTGATCTCTATAATAAGTGAAGGGGAAGCATGTTGTGATGTATAAGTGCATGTATATGAATATTGATTAATTGTTAATATAATTTGTGCCAAAGAATATAAGTAACCTTCGACAACAAAATATTATCATCATAATTCCTTTGTGTTTACATTCATATATATCTTAATAAAGATCGTTTTATATCTCCTATGTTTTTGCTATATGTCTCATTAAAAATAATTTCCATTTGTTACAGATAACTGTAAACTATTGTTAGAAAATTCCGAAGATCTTCGATTTTGGAAGCGGATAGTATCTGGAGTTTAAAAGGAGTAAAAGTTTATGCATTATTCCGGCCCATGCATACATCAAAGGGAAGACACTTTGAAATATTCCAAGACGTCGAAATTGTCTTTCGTAACTTTATCGACTCCAAACCCCGAGAATGGTATCGGTATTGGATATCACTCTCGCACTCTAGTACACATTGCCGGTACTTTAAACAGCCAACGCTACATCTCATAAGTGTTGGAGCCAATTGTCCTTCCTTACCTTCAGGGCTTGCCCACAGCCATATTTCAACAGGATAATGCACGACCATACGTGGCAGGCATTGTCCAAATGTTCTTCGTAATCGGTATCGGTATTGGATATCACTCTCGCACTCCTCTAGTACGCATTGCCGGTACTTTAAACAGCCAACACTACATCTCATAAGTGTTGGCGGCTACTCTGGGCCGGCGGGCCATCCGCTAACGATCTGCCTGCTGCTGCTGTCCGCGATCTTGCATCTACTGAACTGACTGACTTGGCTGCGGGGCAAGCCCTTTTTATATGTTCAAGTGTTACGTCACCGGACGTCCGGCGTCGCAGTGTCGCGACGGTTGACCTCTTGCTTGCGGGTTAAGCTCTGACGTCATCGGACGTCGCCAGATTGAATTGCTTCCCTGGCCGGCTCGCTCTCAGGATCTTTACCCGATAGAAAAAATGTGGTCCATGGTGCTCAACGATTGACCCAGATTACATCCCAGCTGCTACACCAGATCAACTTTGGCAACGTGTGGAAGCTGCTTGGTCTGCTGTACCCCAAGAACACATCCAAAGTCCCTTTGAATCAATGCCGAGAAGTGTGGCAGTGGTGATCTCCAACAATGGCGGCTACTCTGGCTACTGAATCTGGCAGGAACCACACTTGGCAGAAGTCTATAAAATGAATCAATTGATACTTGGTTAACATTTTATCTACGAAATAAATTTTGTTGTGATATCTCTTGTCTTTTTTTGGTGTTGCAATTTTGTGGCCAGCAGTGTATTATAAATAAAGATATTTAAATAGAAATAAATAATATTTAATGATAATAAAATGTAATAACAATATTATATAACTACATATTTTAGATGATTATAATAATAAGTATATGTGGTATTTCGGTGGTCTGGGTCTGTTGTACTGAGTCGTGGAGGGAGATGATGATTGCGCAGTCGTGATGGTGGTGAGTGTTAAGGCACACAGAGACGAAACACAGGGGAAGCCGAGACATCAGAGAGAGGGAACGCAGAGTCCAAGTTGCGGCCGACGGGCCATCCGCTAACGATCTGCCTGCTGCTTCTGTCCGCGATCTTGCATCTACTGAACTGACTGACTTGACTGCGAGGCATGTCCCTTTTATATGCTCAAGTGTTACGTCACCAGACGTCTGGCGCCGCAATGTCGCGACGGTTGACCTCTTGTTTGCGGGGTAAGCTCTGACGTCATCGGACGTCGCCAGATTGAATTGCTTCCCTGGCCGGCTCGCTCTCAGGATCTTTACCCGATAGAAAAAATGTGGTCCATGGTGCTCAACGATTGACCCAGATTACATCCCAGCTGCTACACCAGATCAACTTTGGCAACGTGTGGAAGCTGCTTGGTCTGCTGTACCCCAAGAACACATCCAAAGTCCCTTTGAATCAATGCCGAGAAGTGTGGCAGTGGTGATCTCCAACAATGGCGGCTACTCTGGCTACTGAATCTGGCAGGAACCACACTTGGCAGAAGTCTATAAAATGAATCAATTGATACTTGGTTAACATTTTATCTACGAAATAAATTTTGTTGTGATATCTCTTGTCTTTTTTTGGTGTTGCAATTTTGTGGCCAGCAGTGTATTATAAATAAAGATATTTAAATAGAAATAAATAATATTTAATGATAATAAAATGTAATAACAATATTATATAACTACATATTTTAGATGATTATAATAATAAGTATATGTGGTATTTCGGTGGTCTGGGTCTGTTGTACTGAGTCGTGGAGGGAGATGATGATTGCGCAGTCGTGATGGTGGTGAGTGTTAAGGCACACAGAGACGAAACACAGGGGAAGCCGAGACATCAGAGAGAGGGAACGCAGAGTCCAAGTTGCGGCCGGCGGGCCATCCGCTAACGATCTGCCTGCTGCTTCTGTCCGCGATCTTGCATCTACTGAACTGACTGACTTGACTGCGAGGCATGTCCCTTTTATATGCTCAAGTGTTACGTCACCAGACGTCTGGCGCCGCAATGTCGCGACGGTTGACCTCTTGTTTGCGGGGTAAGCTCTGACGTCATCGGACGTCTGGCGCCGCTTGTTGGGGCGATTGTCTGCGGGTAAGCCCTTTTGGTTTCTACGTTCCCTTTAGATGTACCTCTTCATTTAATTGAACACTCAAAAACGATACATACAAAGTTAAATTGATTAAAGAAGGATTGGGTACAATGATTAAAAGTCCATATTAGATTAGGGGATGGTAGAAGAGGTGGTGAGTATTTACACAGGTGTTTATGATTCTTAAATTACCACATATATGTCATAATTTGTACATAACTGGATGCAAACCCGCCCCAATATGTATGCAATGTATGTTTTAAAAGATTTTAATAAAGACAAGGCTTAAGAAATCTGGGAGAGAAAGGCCAAGAGAGGAAGCAATCATTAGCAGGTTTTATTATCCAGGAACTCATAAAACTGGGTTCAAGAACCTAGTATTTCCTGGGTCAGGTCAGGACAAGTCCAGAACAAAAGGACAGCAAAGGCCCAATCAGAGCATAGGAAGATTAGTTAGGAACCAATGGGAATCGAGCACCCCTGGAAATCCATCCAATGAGAGCCCGGAAGAGTTTTCGTCTTAAATCGGGAACGAAGTATAGTCAGTCAGGAGGGTGACACCATAGAGTCAGGAGTGTGACACCATAGAGTAAGGAGATCGGCGCCGTTTAGTCCAGCTTGGAGCCAACCCCATCTTCTCCACCATCAGATAAGTCAATCCTCAATCATGTGAATAGATAGTCAATAGCCAACTCAAACCAATAGCTTCAACTCCTTTTCTCCCTAGATTGCTAGCCTTTTTCCACAACCAAAATCCTGTATTTTCTCGTTATTTTCCCCTGTTAGAACACCTTAACACTTCAAACGACTGCGCCCACCACAATTCAAATTCAAATTCAATTTCAAAAGGTAAATCGCCCCGATCCCACAGTGAGTCGACAGGATAAAATGGAAAGTGACCAGGAAACAGTAGCGAAAAGTAACGGCGACGATTTAGCGGAGAACGGAAAGGCGACACGACGCACCCTGACGGCGATTATAGTACAGTTGACGGTCGCCCTCCAAGGAGTGAGGTCTACCCGACGAGACGAGTCCCGGAGCACCGCCCGCGGGACAGACGACGCCCACGCCCCCGCCCCAGGCCGGAAGATGGACGGCGATGCCGCCGCCGACACGTGGCCGAGCGATCTGACGCGCCACCCCAAGGAACCATCACCCACCAGGCCGGATCCCTACACCAGTACCCAGAAAAAACCAAGTAGGTGGACTGTACCATCCCAACAAGCTCGACATTCGAACGCACGGGCAGTGCAAATGGCCCGAAATCTACCCACGAGTGCAAGGGCAGTTCAAATGGTCCCAACACAGCAACACGCCCCGCGCTCAACGCCCCCGCCCCACGCCGAAAACGCCCAAGCAGCGGAGACCTTTTGGAACTGAGATAGGAAGGCAACGTCAACCCTTTGGCGTCAAGAAATTGACGCTGAAACTGTTTCTAACCCCTGATCTACCATGCCCCTTTTTAATTGACACAGGCGCAAGCTTGAATATAGTGCCATATAATCTGTACAATATGTTAAAAACTCACCTTCCTTATTTAAATTTAAAAAGGCAGTCTATAGACCTACAGGCTATAAATGGTCTTGTAAAAACAATAGGTAAACTGACCATCCCGCTGACAATAGGTAAAATATCTAGAAAAGAGAATTTCCACGTGGTGGAAGCACCTCTGCCATTTGGAATTCTCAGCATAAATACCCTCCATCATTTTAAAATAACAATAGATTTTAACAAAGGCACTATATTCCAGCTTGGCGCCCCATTGTCTACCCCTACCTACCATTTTCACCATGTACCCAATGAATGCACATTTTGGCAATGCCAAGCGATATCACAAAAGACCAACAATACATCCAAACCTCCCGCATATGGCACCCACTGCGTGCATTCATTGGTCAAAACCCAATCAACCACCCCCCAATCTAGTCACGCGCCTGCACAACACACCTTTTTCACTAAGGCCAATTGCCTTTACTTATATGCCCTCAACTCACAAGGCCACAACCGCTTCAAATCACAACAACAATGCACAAAATGTGTTCCCCCAACAGGACAAATTTCACACTAAACACACACGTGTCCATACGTCGTCACACAACAGTAACACGCACAACCAGCGCAACAAGCGCGACACTCGCACCAAAAGGCGACAACAACAAGCAAACACATGCACAACCATTAATAACACAACCACACCGTCTACACGAAACATAGAAACAATCCACGCCACCAAACAACCACACAATCGCAAAACATTGCGATCTTTCTTAAGCGCTGTGAACGCTTATAAAAATCTCATTCCGGACCACTCCCGCTTGCAGATGCCACTTGTTAACCTTCTAAAAAGGGATTTCATGTGGGTCTGGGATGAAGAATGCCAAAAAGCGTTCACTAGCCTAAAAGAAAGCCTTACAACACACCCCACGTTACACCTTTACCAGGAAGGTCTGCCATGCCAGGTGTACTGTAACGCCTCAACACTCGGCATCGCAGGCGTCCTCAAACAGGTCCACCCTGATGGGAAGACCTATACAGTTCAGAATTTCAGCCGCGCTCTGCGGGCACACGAACGAAGTTATCCCATGTCTGAACTACAATGCCTAGCAATTGTGGAGAGTGTGGATAATTTCCGTGTCAGTTTGATGGGCAGAAAATTTACAATATTTTCTGACCATCACGCATTGCAGTGGCTGACAAAGATCAAAAACCCGTCAGGCAGACTATTTCGATGGAGATTAAGGCTATCGAGATACGAATATGAGGTCCGTAGCATAAATGGAGTACAACAATATGAAACGGGCGCCATACTTCGTAACCCGTTCTGTGGCTTTTTAGACGCCTCCCTCATTAAGAGCCATCAGCCTTCCCTATCGGGAAAATCTAGCTTGACCATGGATCACAATAGACTGCATACCGTTTCCCGAAAGGGTGTGACTAAAATTATAGTTCCAAAACCACTCACAAACAAACTACTCAAATCCGTACACACACAACGCGACCATCCAAACATCTCAAAGATGACGAGACTCATCTCTGCTCAATATTATTGGCAGAACATGACACAAGACATAGCAAAACAGGAAAAAACCTGTCCCACCTGCCAATTCGCAAGAAGTGTCGATGAATCCAACCAACCTCTACAAAAAGACATCGATACAGCACACAGAAACAAACTAAATCCGTACACCAAACATACCACACGCACAATACAAACAATGACAAATTTACACCATCTAAGACAGAGAGACGATTGCACGTTCCCACTTAAAACACCTATACCCGGCATTTCTTCAACAGAACTATTGACCACCAAATTGGCGAACAGCGAACCTGACAGTCATTTAGATCATACTAGTTTGTCCAAAAAACGATTTACGCAATTCACCCACGGTAACAAGAATGCCGACATAGAACAACCACAAACACACCCCGTTTCAAATTCGTCACAATTAATAGAAGTCCAACCAGATATCTCAGAGCCACAATTCATGGCAACAACATGGAAGAAGATGTGCCAATATCCCATTTTTCATCTAATAGCTATTATATGTTTTTTTATTTCTACCCTATGGACTCGTCCCATTTTTATTCATCGTTCACATACTAATTTATACCCTACCCCACCATCGGCTGTTCCAGCTGCAGGAGGCAGTCTTCCATATAGGAAATTCCGTCCTGATATCAATCTTCCATATAGGAAATTCAGTCTTAAAATCCATCGTCCATATAGAAAAACTCGTCTATGAATCCGTCTTCCATGTAGGCCAAGCACTTGTAAAACTCCTAGATCTTCTATGGGAGCTTCTCGCGGAAAATTTAGACAAACTTAAAGGGCCTCGAACCAACTCATAAAAAAAAAAACGGCGTACAAATTCAATTAGGAGGACAATTAGGGCAACGTGCAAATATCAATTAGGAGAAACAACTAACAGCTGGAAGGGAAAGAGAGATCAATTTGGCTTCCCACTCCGACAAAAGACGACCGCCATTCTTCCGGTCCCAAATGGCCCCAGGGAGGGCGGACGTGGATCATATTTCCCCCCCCTCGCGGACCCCGCGCCGAGAATAAAATTGAGGTCAGCGCTGCCGGACACATCCCATCTTGGGATTCCAGTTCGAGCTACATATCGACTTTTACAAGATACACAATTTAAAAATATTAATAACAAAAGACTTAAAACAAACACATCCAAATGAGTTTTACATTTCTATTCTTCTTTTAAAGACTTCCAAAACTCTACATTTTTTCACACTAGGCACATATTCCAGCTACACCTAGACATCCCTGACCTTAGGATCTTTGACAACACATAGAATTCATTTTTAAAATTTCTAACAAAAACTTCTAACATTTTCCACAATACACACAAAGACAAAAATCTACGGGGCAAATAAAGAGTTGAATTGCACGGCGTGACATAGATATGGGTATGCGAATTTTAATTACAAAGCGAGTGCGAACCTCGCTATACATTTGTATTATCTCATTCATTTACAATATTTTCCTATGTTTAAATTCAAATTACTTCATCAAATTTACCATTTTTTATTAATTCAAATACTTATCATTTATTTTAGCAATTATTTACCATTTTATTTACCACTTCTTTTATTTTGTTCATAATTCAACAAATAAACAAATTTTATCAACGAAAACTCATTGGTTTTCTTTTAAAATTAGATATTTTATTTTTTTTTATTTTGATTTACAAAGCATTTTTCTTTTTTTCTCACCATGCAACAAAAGCATTCACTTTGATTTCTTCCAACTTTTTATTTTTGATTTCTCAAAAGACCTGATAGAATTCCCTCGATTTTCTTCCCAATCTCGAGCAGAATATGATTAGGCATTTTTCTTTTTCTCACCAATGCAACAAGGCATTCACTTTGATTTCTTCCAACTTTTTATTTTTGATTTATCAAAAGACCTAATAGAACTCCCTCGATTTTCTTCCCTATCTCGAGCAGTATATGATTAGGCATTTTTCTTTTTTTTTCTCACCATGCAACAAGGCATTCACTTTGATTTCTTTCAACTTTTTATTGTATTATTTGATTTCTCAAAAGACCTAGTAGAATTCCCTCGAGTTTGTTCCCCGTCTCGAGTAGAATATCGTTTAGGCGCATTGTCTTTTCTTTTTTTCCCACTATGTACCATAGCATTCATTTTTATGTCTTACAATTAAATATTTTTGATTTCTATTAATTATACGCAAGCGCTATATATCATTAACCCCATTCTCTTTTATCTCTTATATCACCACCAATGTTTGTATATAACCTCTCAATAACCACAACTAATTTTCCCACAAAATTATTTTTCTCTTTACAGAACTCACTCAGGCTAGCCCCTTCGTGAATTCTTAGCATGTAGGTGGCGCATCTGTCATAATTTGTACATAACTGGATGCAAACCCGCCCCAATATGTATGCAATGTATGTTTTAAAATATTTTAATAAAGACAAGGCTTAAGAAATCTGGGAGAGAAAGGCCAAGAGAGGAAGCAATCATTAGCAGGTTTTATTATCCAGGAACTCATAAAACTGGGTTCAAGAACCTAGTATTTCCTGGGTCAGGTCAGGACAAGTCCAGAACAAAAGGACAGCAAAGGCCCAATCAGAGCATAGGAAGATTATTTAGGAACCAATGGGAATCGAGCACCCCTGGAAATCCATCCAATGAGAGCCCGGAAGAGTTTTCTTCTTAAATCGGGAACGAAGTATAGTCAGTCAGGAGGGTGACACCATAGAGTCAGGAGTGTGACACCATAGAGTAAGGAGATCGCCGCCTTTGAGTCCAGCTTGGAGCCAACCCCATCTTCTCCACCATCAGATAAGTCAATCCTCAATCATGTGAATAGATAGTCAATAGCCAACTCAAACCAATAGCTTCAACTCCTTTTCTCCCTAGATTGCTAGCCTTTTTCCACAACCAAAATCCTGTATTTTCTCGTTTTTTTCCCTGTCAGAACACCTTAACACTTCAAACGACTGCGCCCACCACAATTCAAATTCAATTTCAAAAGGTAAATCGCCCCGATCCCACATAAATATAATTAATTAGTTAAAAATTTACGAAAAAAAATCTTTAAGATAAATATCAACTGGTATCCAGAAATATAAAAAGTGTAATTTGTTACGAATAATTCATAATTTTCATTGGTATACATGATTTACTATTCGCGAAATATATATCAGCTCTCTTATTTTAATTGGATAGAGATCTACAAGCGAAAATGAGTTCATAATATTTACTACGAAGTTTTCTTAAAACCTTGGAATATTTAATACCACATATACAGAGGGTGTTCCATTTTTAAAATACCCATTTTTCAACGCTGTAGCTTGCGAAATAAACACTCAAATGAATATAATGAATTTACAGCAATCCATAATTTCTATAATTTTTTTTAAAGGCTTATTTTTTATTTTATAGGAGTTATATTAATCCAATATTTCGATTACCAATTGTCCATCTTTTACGAGGTTTTCGTTTTGAAGCACACAGAAGGTCGCCTGCTTCAGGTGAGCCACGAACGTCTTACAAGCTTATTGGACGATAAAACCATCAATGATATATATTCCAAACAAAAGTAAATATAATCAAAGAATGTTGTTATCAGATAGAATATATCCAACTTATAAAAGAAATATTCACACTATAACCATAAAACAAATTTTTATTATTAACCATGCCATCAGTAGAGGGCTATGGTTCATTCTGTAAATCCGTTCCGCATCAAGGAACGCAAGACCTGCATCAGAATCCTAGTCGAAATATGCCTTTTTAGTTTTAATACGAACGCCTGGCCTTTTTTATTATTAATTTTCGCATTTTCAGCGTATTTACGCAAGTTTGGCCTTAAATATCCATTTATTTTTTTCTCAAGAAGCCTCTGGGACCAAAAACAGGCTCCAATTTATTTATTTATTTATTTCCTCTCAAATTTACAGTGTACCATTCGAGCATAAAGCTCACGAGTCACTTTGTCGTGGATGTTAGGCATCAAGAATTTCTAAAAAATGGCCATCAGAACTGACTGGAAGGTCACAGTTCAGGTAGAGTGAAGTCCAGGTCTTTTATGTCTTGGATTGAGGTCTCCATCAAATTGTAACAATTCTTGTATAATTTGATTTTGGGAAGTAGAGAGTTTTAGATATAATTTCTGGGTCGAGGATATGTATATTTCTTCTATATTAGGCTGGTTTATGTCCTACTTTAAAATTGCATTTGATAGATTAAATGGGGCATTTACAGTACTTCTTAAACAAATTCTCATGAATGCATCTATTCTTTTCCTATCAGTCAAGGTTATGTATTTAAACCATACAGGCAATGCGGATGTTACTATAGGAAGAATACAGCTTCTGTATAAAGTAAATTTTTGGTTAACAGATAAACCACTTTTTGAAACTGAACATATTGGATAATGAGGCTTTGGCTATTTTAGATATTCTTATTATATCCTTAACGTGGCTGGTGAATTTCAGTTTAGAATCGAAAGTGACTCCCAAATATTTGACCTGCTGGGTCCAATTTATGGGAGATGAGTAAATTATAAGATTTGTCCTGGGTGTGAACTTGAAGCCATTTCGTGGAAGAAAGATAATTGCTTGAGATTTCTTTGGATTCAGATTGAGTTTCCATTTATCACACCAATTGCAAATGATTTCAAGATAGTTTTGAAGGCGGGAAATTAAAATATCTGGGGAACGCGAGCTCGATACCAGGGCAGTATCATCAGCGAAAAGAGCTAGTCGGCATTGTGGGATATGTGGAATATCATTCTATATATAGTTACGAGCGTCATGCGTTCTTAATAATTTTTCATCTCTGTCACCGTTTGCTTTTTTTTGGAATGGCGCTCTCCTATTGGTTGGCTACGATCACGCCACCTTTGCCCCCCCCCCCACTCGCTTTTTCGTTTTTGTAACTATTGTGTTGAAGCGGGTGGCTCCTTAAATAAATGCATATATTAGTTAATAACTAAATGGAATGCTCTCTTTCTTTTTCCCAGTAAGAGACGCCTACGGAAGCCAACAGTACATAGACAGATAAAGCACATAGGCTATAGTTATTAACTAACATATGGATTTATTTAAGACGCCAATTTATAATTGTAACAAATAGTATTTTAATCAAAACATTCAATCGGGTAAAATACGGGCGTTGCCCGGGTCATTCGGCTAGTTGATGTATAAATTGAAAAGTATATGACTCAATATTGAGCCTTGAGGAACACCAGATTCTATTTGCTGAGGATTTGATATATATGTTCCAACTTTTACGGAGAACGTTCTATCCTGAAGATAATTCTTCAGGAACCTGATGAATTTCTGAGGAAAATTATAAGAAGTTAATTTAATATTGAGGCCTCTGTGCCAAACCATATCAAAAGCCTTTTTTAAGTCTAAAAGCACTACTCCGACAGCTTCGTTAAGGGATTTGCGAGTTTGTATAAAATCAATAACGGTAATCAATTGGTGAATTGTCGAAAGATTTGTTCTAAACCCAAATTGCTGTGGAATTAGAACATTTCTTGTATCTATATAGGTCTGGAGTCTTTTAAGGATGATCCGCTCAAATATTTTTCCAAATATCGGCAAGAGACTAATTGGCCTAAAATCATCCAGGGATTTAGATAGTTGCTTTTTTGGTATAGGAATAACTATAGCATGCTTCTATATCTTTGGAAAGTAGCAAAGATTAATAGATGCATTGAAAATGCTAGTTAAAAATACAACCCATTTTATAGGTAGGTTTTTGATTAATTTGGTAGTTATTTCAACGTGACCAGGCGCCTTGTTTGCAGAAAGTTTTGTTATTTCTTGTTTTACTTCTTGTGGTGATGTAAGTTTCAAAATATTTTCGTTGTTATCAAGAGTCATTCGAGTTTCATTTAAGATTGGATGATTTGTTAGGGCTTCTTTTGAAACTATGGAAAAGTGTTTTGAGAAATTAAATGCCAAACCCTTGCCAATTTCCTCATCTGAATGTAGAATATCACCATCTACATTGATATTTTTAATTTCCGATTTTTTTCGAGTTGACTTCACTAGTCTCCAGAAGGTGTTTGGAGTATTTAACGCGCTGTTGATAAGATCATTTTGACTTTGCTGGTTGTACTTTTGTAATATAATATTCACTTTCTTTTGAAAAGGTAGATAAATTTATCTGTGTCTGGGGTCCCATGTTGACTGCCATTTCTTTCTAGCTTTATTCCTTTCTCTGATAATGCTTTTAATAAAATAGGCACATGCGGTTTAACTATGGGAGAAACTATTGTATTTTTAGAATAAATATTAATAATAGCTTTGTTAAGGGTTCCAATTACAAGATCAATATTTATAGTAGAATTTGAAGGGGATCTGGGAGGTGGATTATTGATTAAATCTTGCTGAAAATATATCCAGTTTATGTTCTTATTTACTTTCATAGAAAAATCATATTTAGGACATGCCAGCCTTTAAACCACAGGTAAGTGATCAGAAGATAATGCATCTACTGTGGTAATTTCAAAATTCCACGGCACATTTTTAAAAACCGCAAAGTCCAAGAAGTCAGGATGACCAATATGACTGTAGTGAGTAGCCAAGGAAGGAGCTATTATGTCCAATCCTGCAGATTCCGAAAATTCATTAATAACCATTCCACACTCGGATTACTTTTACTAGAGCCCCATAATGGATGTTTGGAGTTCCAGTCTCCTGCAGCGATGACAAGATTATTTTGAAATAATTTACTCAAATCCTCACATTTCAATAGTTGATCTGGTTTGCGATAAACAGAAGAAATTTGCAGGCTGGTTTTTCAATCAGGTTTAAATACTATAGTAGTATTTTCCAAATAATCAGTCTTAACAATAATCTTTCTATACTTGAAGAAATTTCTGAGGATAATAGCCGTTCCTCCTCCTCTCCCAATAAGACGGTCCATCCTAATAACGTCGTAATTTCTAAGATTAAGAGTTTTAGAATTTCTCAAATGAGTTTCTGAGATTAGTGCTATATCGATTTTATTATATTCCAAAAAATAGAGTAGTTCATCTTTTTTAGTTAAAATTCCATTGGCATTCCAGATTACTAATTTAAAAAACATATTTATATTCATTTTAGAACTTCGCCAATAATGCTTAATAGATTTTCGCAAAGAGCTTTAATATTTTGATTCGCAAAGTTTTGTTTCGATACACTTGCATAACTAGGCTTAAAAGTACTTTTCTGCACTGCGCTGTTGTCTTTGGTAACATTGCTATGAATATATGAAGATACCTTGGGAATTTGTGGTCGTTGGTTAAGAGGCTGATTGGGAATTTTTGGAAACGCAGGGCAGCCACGATAGTTGGCCGTGTGAGCTTGCCCGCAGTTTACACACTTGGGTGAATGTTGCTTCGATTTTTTCGGGCAATCTTTGGTATGATGAGCTTCGGCGCATTTGACACATTTAGGTTTTAGAAAGCAATTCAAATTTTTCATGGCCAAACCCTTGACAATTGAAACATTGGGTGACCTTTCTGGGAGATCTGAAGGATTCAACGACCACTTTCTGGTACAGCAGGTCAGTCAGATTATAAATATTATTGTTGGAATCAAATTTTGGAAGTTCAACAAGAACTATGTTCATTGCCTGCTTTGACGATTGGCGGTGAAGCCTTTTTACTGAGGCCTCTTTAAAGCCTAAGTGGGATAATTCAACTGCAATGTCTTCAATTTTAAAACTGGTTGAAACGCCTTTTATGACTACCTTTAAAGGTTTTTCTTCTTGTAATTTATAGGAGTAGCCGCCGTTATTTAAACGAACATATTCACAGATCTTTTTGAAGTCTCCTATATTCTTAGCTTTGATAATATGCTTAGGTCCTGATATGGTGGCTTGGAATGGTTCATCAGCTAAGTTGTTTAGTTATTTACAAAGCAATTTCCAATCGTTCACATTTTCAACAATAGCAGGAGGAATTCTGATCTTTCTACTTTTTGGGACATCACACCAAGGTCCTTCCTCATCGTGACCCTCCTCCACTTCGTCCAAATCATTTTTATTATTACGGCTCTGATTGTCTAATTGAATTCTAGGATTCTTTGGATTTTCTTCATCATCAGAGGATAAAATGCAATGTTCTTTAGATTGTCGTTGTCGTTTTCGTGCAGTAACTGCCTCATCTTCAAAAACATATGGAATATGACAACGATCTAAAATTTGTTTTAAAAGCGTGGCATCAATTGTGCATAATTTTTCCTTATTCAGGCCTTTTTTAGTTTTTATATAAATTGGAGTCAGGACATCTGATTGTTCTATTTCTTCCGTCCATAAAAATTTCCTGTTATCATTAGACATTTTTTCTATATTTACTTATTTAAAGAAAAGAAAACAATTTGAATTTAAATTTTAAGGAGGAAACAAATCCCTTGCATCCTTGTTGGCTTGTGGTCTGTGCAATAATAAATATACATTCCCAGAATTCCTAAATAAGTATAATATAGACATGCCTTTGTCTCTGAAACCTGGCTAAAACCATGCCACAGAATGAAGATTAAAAATTACAACACAATCCGACAAGATAGACTTTCAGAACAAGGAGGAGGAACAGCAATTTTTATCTACAAAAATTATAATTATATACCCAACACCTTCAGTTTGGAAATAACTGGTATATCCATAAAGAGCATTAACAGCTCCCAAACGAATTTATATTCATCCTAAAAATAACCAAAAATAAATCTAAATGAGGATGTCATTAAAAACATTTTCTCAAACAATAGAGCAACCATTGTGGCCGGTGACTTCAACTGCAAACATCCTGCTTGGGAATCACCCAGTACAAATTCAAATGAAACCATCTCCAAAATGACATTGGATCTTAGAGTCAGTTTTCCTGACGAACCCAACCATAATTCCCCACCTAACATCCTTGATATTGCGATACATAAGAATCTACCCCAGAATACCACCTCTAAAGTTATACATGAATCGACATCTGACTATCTTCCTGTATTAGTTGTCCTACAAAACTTCAAACTAGCAAGTTCGAATACTAAAAAATCACAGACTGGGAACTTTTTAAATACGGAATAGAGAAAATTTATATAACAAATTACCAATTAAATACCCTTACATCAAGCTTTCACCGTCATCGAATAATGCATTCTATACAATATACAAGAAGCGACCACCTATAAATCACTTATTTAAACAGAAGATACCCATTAGATTTCAAGGTAAATATTCGTCTTACAAACCGCCTAAGAAATTGAAAAGATCACATGACTCTCAAGACAAAGAGGCCTATATCAAGGCCCGAAGAGATTCCCAAAACTGTACAAGACAGCATGACATCACCATCTGGGACTCCTACATTGAAAAGCTTAATGTATCCGATCAAGCCATATGGAAAGCCATCAAACAACTCTCCTGTACTGAAAAAAAATATAAATTGATTTAAAAACAAACAATGGAATGACACTTACTTCACATGAGTCAGCAGATATCTTAGTAGACAGCTATAAAAACAATTTAGTCCAAACTCTTGTACTCAAATTTTAAAACCAAATCCTTGGCTCGAAGCCAAAATAAGGGACTACTTAAAGGAAAATACAGAGGGATGTGAACCTAGGTAAGACCTATTAAGCCTTTTATGTTTTAAAAATGAGTTGTATCATAGAATGAAATCCTTGTATTCTGGATTGAAGTAACTTCTTCTGTGTTCTCCGCATTATTCGGTTGGAGAAATGGTTCTTAACGGGATCTTTGAGGCGTAGAGTGGGAGGAATGAAGTTTACTATTTTATACTGTAGGTTAAAACTGAGGTGACTCGGCAACCCAGCGATCTGTAGCGATTTTCTTACGGATATCCCTCCTCATAAATTTGTTAATCTGATAACCCAAATTACCAAAGAAGTTAAACTACAAATCTCAGTTTTAGAGAAAAGGCACGAACAGAAACTTAGACACTGGTTTTGTAAATATGCCTTTCCGCGACTGAACCAAGAAACCAACCATAGCAACATCATTAACCTATCAAACACCGCTCTCTCACAGTCAGAAGCTACCGTACTATCCAAAGGCTTTAAATACAGGATATCTGAAAAATCATATCCATTTATTACCATCAGTGGCAGAGCGAGGCAAAAAGATCTCTTACTACCCTACGCTTCTACGCCCTCAGAACCGACACACTCTACGAAGCTCTTACTACTATCAGAAATTCATTGGACAATTGGACTGAAGTCTCTCACTCAACAAAATATTACGGATTTATTTTTAAAATTTGTGAATAATTGTACAACTGTTTAAAATAATTAATCACTAATTTTGATCAAACTCATGTTTGGGAAATGGCTATACCCGAAAGCTCCCAATAAATTTATTACTTTAAAAACTTGTGGTCACTTCTTCAATCTTGTATTAACATAGTATGCATATCCCGAAATTGCCAAAACTTCAAACTCTTGTTAACTTGATTTTTCCCTCTCTCCCTTTTAGCTGTTTAAACTCCTGTTATTTTGAACTCTTATTAAATTGAAAATTTTCTCTGATCCCTTGAGTTTCAAGTTATTGAAAGTCTACTGTATTTATTTCTTTAAAAAATTAAAATATTTTTCCTGCAAACTCTAATATCTACAAATTACCTAGTCAAAAACACCTATATATATCTGCACATACTTTTTACCATTTTGTTTCACACCTGTTTATTAGCACGCATTTTTTCGCTCTCTCATTATTTTCAATTTAAATATATTTGAAGTCATTTTAATAACTTTAATATATATCTTCATATGTAGCTTTTCACCCCTTTTCAGATAAAACTCAATGCCCTCAATTTTATCTAAGTTTGAGAGTCAGCCTTCCGAATTTGAATATCAAGTGGATTTTTAGCTATGGCGGCGTCCTAGGTGGACGTCGCTCCATCATCAAGTCATCAAGCATTGATCTGTTCTATCTCACATCTGTCACCAGTTCCACCCACATCGTCGCATAATGTCCACCAATTTGCATACCAATCTCCTAATCAACAATATATCTCGCGTGAAATTTACACGAAGAACAAAGTGAAAATAGTACAAATGTGATATTGTACTGGGATAAGGTGCATAAATTATGAAACAGGCATCTCCTTATCCCCTA
>CP092868.1:86857599-86921445 GCA_030710605.1 Cordylochernes scorpioides
TCACTAGCATACTTTGTAAAATAACAGAACGAATTATCCACTCTAGGCTCATAGTCTGGGTCACTAACAATATAAAAATAAACTTCTACCAAACTGCCTATAGATCCAGACACTGTACACCTGATCAACTGTTCTATACCTCTGCCAATAAATTCAGATTCTTTCAAGGAAAAACCGCCAAAGAAGACAACGGCCGTATTCCTGTATATGACCTCAGCTTTTGATCGAGTTTAAAAGGAGAAATTACTTGAAAGGCTGCACAACATCGGAGTAAGAGAAAAAAAACCTTAATCTGGATTGCAGACTTCTTAAGGGGAAGAAGGATAAAGGTTCGGGTCAATGGAGAATTTTCCAAGGACCGAAGAACATGGGCTGGTGTAACTCAGGGATCTGTGCTCAGTCCTCTACTCTATCTGCTATATATTAACGACATCCATCCTTACCTCACTGAAGACACAAAGGTTGCCTGTTATGCAGATGATATAGCCATATGGCACACAAGTGGCAGTATAGAAAAATCAGAAAAAACACTGAACATATCAATGAGAGGACTGGAGAAGTGGGCAATGAAACTCCAAATGACCATAAACCTAATAAAACCAAACCTATGCGTCTTCTCCACTGACAGGGTAAAAAGGCATAAATATAACCCCAAAATAAGCATAAACTACCAAATAATTGATAAAATTAGAAAACTAAAATACCTAGATGTGATACTGCAGTCCTGGATCTTTCCAGTTGGTCTCGAGGACCACGCCTTCACCATCTCCTCAGCGGCGAAGTACGCGATCTACGTATTCATCGCAGATCGCAAAATGTGTAGTGTCGCTGGAGACCCACTGGCGATTCTCCATCAAACTCTGCAGAGCTGGCAGAGGCGCCATATTCATTGTACATTGTATATAATGCATATTATATTTTTTTTAAATAGTGCAGACTGTGCACTTTGCATGTATTGACAAGATGTCAACAAAATTATTTTAATTGTCATTGATGAGGGATTGCGAATTACAGAACACATAATTAGCACCTCAAATAGAGCTACCAGAAAACTAAACATTCTGAGAAGGCTATGTGTAACAAATTGGGGAGCAAATCCCAGAATTCTCAGAACAACATATATCACCTTAATAAGGCCGATAATGGAATATGCAGCACTCGTCTCGTCAAGCTCATCACTAAAAGGAAGACTAGACAGTGTTCAAGCAAAAGCGACCAAAATAATCACTGGTGCTGTTTCATCCACCAACAATGAAAAAATTCAGAGAGAATGCGGTCTAGACCTACTCGCTCGATAGCAGAAGACAAAATAAACACAATAAAATTCACCAATAGCTTAAAAAGTAAAGAAACCTAACAAATATCCAATAAAACCTATTTAAACTGGACACAAAAAGAAAGACTCAAAAGATTTTCAACACTTCAGTACGACAACAATATTAGAAAGGGCATAAATATGAAACACAATGACTTTCAAATTCAAGAAGAACCAATATTTCCTACCCCAGTGCTATCGAATGTAATCATCAATCTTAACCTGAATGAAACCTGCACAAAACAAAAAGAGAACAAAAACATACTTAAAAAGAAAGGACTTGACACAATTGGTTTAAACGATCAGAGAATTTATTTGTTGTTGTTGTTTCTTATCCCCTTGTGTAAAGTTTACACAAATTCAATGAGTTCATGCTCCTCGAGCTGTTTTATGATAAGCAGCAGCCTCTCCCAAAGGTCCTGTTTAGTACATCTAATGCAAGCCACAATGTCTTCTAGAGCTGCAGGTGCCAAGCTACATTTTGGGCAAGTGGGGTAGATTTTGTTGTTATTTTCTATTTTCAATGGCTTGAGATGGCCTATTCTATATCTTGTAAGTGTCGTTTGATGCTGTCTATTTCTGATGTTCAGAGCTCCTCCTGGGTCCACTCCACTGTACCAACTGTGCTGGGACCGGGGCCCTAGTTCTGAGCATGGAGAGTGGGTAGGACTATGTGCCTGGCATCTGAAGCCCTCGGCATCCAACTCTCGGGTAGTAGCGGTCTGTACCTGGCTGCCTGAAAGAGGGTGGTAGGGGCTAACTGATCACGACAGGCTATTGTGGAACTCAGTGGAAGAGTTAGCGATGCTAATAGGGGTCTGTGACAGGAGTGACGTCCAGTTGCAGATTACGCAAAGTAGGGAGGCTTGACGGCTACCTCCATATGCTGATCAGCACCTTCCCGTGGTGCGTCCTGAGTGCGTTTCTAAAAAGAACGTGGCCAACGCTGACAGCTCGTCTGACAAGTCTGGAAAGACGGATATGCCCAGTTCAGCCTTGCGTCACATGGTGGCGTTCTGGTGTCATTATAATACAGGTCACCTCCTCCCCCCTTAATAATGCCAACACAAAATATAAAGATTGACATTACCAATGAGGCTCAGGTAGCGCCTGAGAACGGGTGGGAGGCAGATCCCTCTTGCCGGTGGAGTGAATGACCTAGTCAGAGCTGATGGGCCAGCTCAACATATTGGGTCTAGTAACTTCTCATGCATCCCTCTTGAAAAAAACCCTGAAGACAAGGATAAGCCCGAGGACGCTCAAATTCTTTCGGGCTCCAAGCGTATGCCCAATAATACCTTGTTGGATATTTCTAATAATTCGCCTGCCGCGCCCACTAATGGCCCAGGGAAATCCCCTATGGAAGCAGGCACCCTCCGCACAGCGAGAGTCGACATAACTCGAGAGGATAGGCAGGGTACCCACTTGAGAGCGCGAAAAGCGACGCGGATCTGGAAAGGTTACCGCATTTAAAAGGCTCAAACAGCCTTGGTGGACCGAGGAGCTGGAGATCGAGAGGAAGAGAGTCAAGGCCATGAGGAAGCTATTCTAGAATAGTACGGGCGAAGAGAGAGTTAGTAGAAGAATAGCTTTCCAGATGGTCTTAGCAGGGTACAAGAGACACACCAAAAAGGCGAAGAGGAAACACTGGAGGGAGCAGTGCAAAACCGTACTGGAGATTAATCCATACGGTCTCCCTTACAGGGTTGTCTCTGGGAAGATAAGGTGCTCCGCTGACTTGAGGCTACTTGAAGGGGAAGATGGGTTTAAGACTCAGGACCTGAAGGAGACCCTGGACCTCATCTTGGATCGGAACTTCGGAAACGAGGAATCAGAGGACGAGATCTTTCTGACCATTTGTGGTTTGGTGGATCCGCCCTTTTCTGAGAATGAGGTGAAACGGGCGGCTTTCAAGTTCGGGAACAGGAAATCTCCTGGTCCCGAAGGGATCGATAAAACGGTCGTGAAAGCCCTGGTGAGGATGCACCGATCACTCCTTGCCAGGTTATTCAATAGGTGTCGGGACACTGGTACTTTTCCTGAGGCATGGAAGGTTGCCCGAGTAGTGCTTCTCGAAAAGTCTGGTAGAAAGGGTAATTCTCCTAATGATTATCGTCCGCTTTCTTTACTAGTGTGTCTAGGTAAGGTCCTCGATAGCCTACTAGCTCAGCGACTGAAGCACTGGCTAGAGAGTAATGAGCTCCTTTCCTCTTCCCAACATTGTTTTAGGGAAGGAAAATCCACAACCACAGCTCTGAACGAGGTGTTAGAGGGGGTTGATATGGACTTAAATAAGGGTGCTTGGGTTCTTCTCGTGGCCCTGGACATTGATGGCGCGTTCAACTTCATGAGCTGGAACAAGATGATGAGAAATTCGATGGACATGGATTGTCCTGATAATTTGTGCAGCTTGGTTCGTGACTTCCTGAGGGATAGACGGATTAGCCTCAGTTTTGGTTGGCTTAAGTTGGAGAGAAACTGTGCTAGGGGTTGCCCCCAGGGCTCTTGCTGCGGACCTTTTCTGTGGAATATCCTGGTAAACACCGTTTTCCAGGAAGAGCTACCAGTGGGAGCCAGGCGAGTTCTCTATGCCGACGACCAGTTCCTCATCATTGAGGCTGCTTCGAGAGCGAAGGCTGAGAAGTGTGTTGAAACTTCTCTCCAAATCCTCTCGAACTGGGCCCATGACTCTGGCCTTAAATTCAATGTCTCCAAAACTAAAGCCCTCAGCTTTAAGTCTAGGGACATAAGAACTAAAAGGAAAGGGATCAAATGGGAACACAAGCCGGCTATCTGGATGGAAGGACGGAGAATAGCGTTGGTCAATAGGATGACCATCAATGACTATTGATGACAAGATGGGTTGACAATACCAGGCGGAAGAGATGGTGGTGAGAGGCAGGGAGGGGTTGTGCAGGCCTGTCCTGGTTGGCTCTCAACAGTCTGGATGAGAGGGGGGGAAAGGAGGGTACTATTTTTAGGAACCTCTACCTCTTCTGTGTCGAGCCAATCCTGCTATATGCTTCAGGGCTTGGTGGCGCCGAAACAAGGACCAGAAGGTGGCGACAACTCTAGAAAGAGTGCAGAGGACAGCGGTACTCCGAATCACAGGGGGATATCGCACTACCAGCAGAGAGGCCTTATTGGTCATCGTTGGGCTTATTCCCCTGAGATTTAAACTAGAAGAGGTGACCATCAGACAGAAGATCTGGGAGAACAGGGAAGATGCCCTGGGACTTGAAGCGGGTACCCTGGAATGGAAAAGGGACCCAAGGAAGCCTCCGCAGTGGTTGCCAAAGTGGAATTGGAGTCCTAGAGGGCCGACAGGGATTAGCACGGAGGTTTTCACTGATGGGAGTAAGTCTGGAACCAATACTGGAGCTAGGGTAGTGATTTTCACCAATGGAGAGCTGATCTTTTAAGAGAGCTTAACACTAAGAGTGGACGAATTGGCCTTTTCAGCCGAGCTGGTTGTAATCAGGGAAGCTCTCAGAGTGTGTGCCGAGAAGAAGTTCAGCCCGGACCGCCTCTATTCAAATTGCATGTCGGCCCTCGTCGCCATCAATCTGGAGAAAGGGCAACTCTCGCGCATAAAAAAATCCAGGAGCTGGAGATGATGACACAGGCTCCGGAACTCCATTGGGTTAGGGGACACAGCCTCATCGAAGATAATGAGTTTGCAGAAAGGCTTGCTAAGGCAGGATGCTTTAGAGGAGGTATGTGAGGACACCAGTGACCAAGAAAGAAGTGTATAGGAGGATCAAGGGGCACGTCCAGGACATATGAAGAGTCCAGGAACAGTGTGAAGGGGAGAGAGGTATTAAATTGGGTAACAACACCCAAGTACCCCTGTAAGGTAATGTCCCACAAACTCATTAGGGTATTTCGGTACATGGGCCCTTTCCCAGGAGTCTCCACAGATTTAAAATTAAGAGCAATCATGATTGCGTCTGTGGAAAAAGAGATGTGAATGCACGCCACTATGTGTTGGATTGTCCAAGGGTAGTGGGTGTGCAGGAAGAGAGAAGGAAGGCGAGGGGCGCGATCGAGAGTGAGCTGCTGAGAAATCACAGCAAGCTTCTTGAGAAAGCCCACGACGTGGCAGCTAAGCTTTTCCTCAGCTGTGAGTGAACAGAGTCGTCCGGTGGCCCCCTCCCCGCGGTCCCCGCTGGACACAGTAGATAGTTTCCTATGTTGCTGTGACTAAAGGCCACCGGTATAGGAATCCTTCCAGACATGTTGTCTGGGAGGTGGTTTTTCCAGGTACAATGTCCAAGCACTAGCTTGGATACCATTACTTGGCTTATGAGTTGAACAGGATAGCAGCGAAGGGCATGCCGGCTTGTAGACCGAAAGGTCTGGGTGGCCATCTACTTCTAGGGTGTACCAATTGTGCTTAGGGGGTATCCTCCAGTTCTTGCTTATTTTTGTTTTGGCTACCGTTTCTATTTCTTTAAAAGTAAGTTTATTTTTCTGTAGCAAGGGTTCTTTTGTGCCTTTTTCGCTAGCGCATCAGCAGCTTCATTGCCTTCAATGCTAACATGTAAGGGTATCCATTGAAGGTGAAATTTTGAGGTTTTTGAGAGTTTTTGGAGATAAGCAATTATGTTCCTGCTTACCTTGTCTCCAGGTTCTCCTGTGTGACGCAAATGTTGTATGGCACTTCTACTATCAGTAAGAATCCATATATCGTGATGTTTAGTGTTTCTGATGGATTTTAAGGCTTCATAGATGGCTATAAGTTCTGATCTTGAGACTGAGCAAAATTCTGGTTTTCTTATTTTTATTTTCTCAATACCATTTGTGGTTTTGATGAGAGAGCCACTGCCAGTGTGTCCCAACTCGTCTCTGCTACCATCGGTATAGATAGTTATTGCATTTTTAGGAATTTTATATATTAATTATTTCTAATGATAATTGTTTTAAATATTCTGGTATTGTTTGTTGGTGGGTTCATTTGAAGTGGCATTAAAAATAACATTTTGTTAGTAGTTCGCATGAAGATATTTTTTTCTGCTAAATATTTTTTTCCACTTTATATTTTAAAAATCCATTTCTTTTGGCCAGGTGGAGAGAGCCTTCTTTTTTGAGTCTTATATTGGATTCCCAATTAAGTATGTAATTGGAAGTTCTGGGTTTGTTTCCATAACTCTTTGACTTTGTTTATACATTTTAGCAGATTATAGCTTCTTCTATCCTTTAAGGGCAAAATGTCTGTCTCGTAAAGTACAATATCATTTGGGGCAGGTATTTTGAAGACCTGTAATAATTCTAGCTGCACTTAGTTGTATCCTTTCCAGTGTTTTTAGATTTGTTTCAGATGCTGTACCATAGATTTGATATCCATATTCCAAGATAGGTCTCATTAGAGATGTGTTAGTTAATTTTAGTGTTATTGCTTCAGCTCCCCACTCTCTTTTGAAATATATTTCAAGATTTTTAGTCAGTCTCTTCCTTTTCTAACAACACCTTCAATATGTTTACTGGAGTTAATTTCTGGATCCAGGGGGTTTCCGAGATATTTAGTATGTTTATTATATTGAAATTGTTGTTCTTTCAGAATAAATTTTGGTCTTATTTTGTATAGTTTCTTATCGGTAGTAAAAAGACAGGGTTCAGATTTTTGGAGGTTAAATTCTAATTTATGTTTATTAGAAAAATTTTCTAGGTGGAGAAGAGTCTTGTTCAAATCCCTTTCAGCTTTTTTCCAGTTAGTGTTGCTGCTCCATAGAATAATGTCATCAGCGAAAAGTCTAATATTGGTTTTATGTGAAATTTTTATTCTATGCCTGCAATAAATTGGATGAAGAGAGTTGGGCTAAGGACTGATACTTGTGGTAATCTTTGATACAATATGAAGGTTTTTAGATAGAGTGCCATTATATTTGACCCTGATGTATCTATTTTTAAGGTAATCATTTATCCAAGTGATAGCTTTTCCATAAATTTTGAAATGTTTGTATAATTTTGTAATAAACTTGTTTTTCCATACTTTATCAAAAGCTTGTGTAAGGTCTAAAAAAGCAGCTATGGTGTGGTTAGTTGGTTTTCTGTTTTGTGCATCTTTTACCTTTTTTTGTGAAAAATAAGAGTTGGTCTATTGTCCTATGTCCTTTCCTAAATATATATTGTTTTTCTGGTAAGAGAATTCTTGGTGAGTCGTCTGAGTATAATATTTCCATTAATTTGCAACAAATACTTGTGAAGGAGATAGGTCGGTAGTTTTTTGGGTCATCAGCAGATTTGTCAAGTTTTTTAATGGGAAATATTGTTTCAGTTTTCCAGTCTTGAGGCAATTTTCCAGTTTTCCAGGAGTTATTGAAAATATGAAGAAGTGTTTCTTTGCCAATTTTGCCCAAGTTTGCTATCATTTGGCCATGGATACCATCTGGCCCAGGAGTCTTGTTTAGGTCAATGTTTTCTAATGCTTAAGCTAGCTCTTTCATATTGATTTTTTCATGGAAAAATATTATGAATGCTGGTAACATTTTTACAGTCATGAATAAACTTTCAGGCCTTTTATTCAACTTTCTTATCTTTTATTTCAAATTTGATTTTACTACTTATTTGTTATGAATTACCTAAAAGATTGGCAGCATTTTTGTCGTTAGTTGCTGGGGTACCATCTGTATTCTTAATCATATTTGTTTTTTCAGTTTGTGACTGGGATCTGTCAAATTTTTTTGCCAAAAGGTTTGTATTTGGGTTTCTTCACATTTACGTATTTTTTTTTTATTTTTGCATTCACAATGTTTAGTTCTAGAATTTGTTTGGTTTTGGGTGCACTTTTTTGTAGTTCATTTCTTTTAGTTATAAGTGTTTGAATATTTTTTGCCTGGTGTGTATAATTTGGAATCCATTTCTTAATATTACCTCTTGGTATTGAAACTTTGGATGCTTTATTAATGCTGTTTTTGAAAGATATCCAATTAGCCTTTTTGAAGTTCCATAATTTTTCTTAATTGAGCAGGTTTTGGTGTTAGTGCTAATTTCTATCAAATTAGGCAAATGATCACTTCCAATACTTTTTAATATTTGCCATTTGCATTTGTGGAAAATGTCAGTAAGAAATTGAGCCATTTTTCCATCGTCAATAGGTTTATTGTTTGGAGGGTGATACATATTGTATATGTTAATGGCTTTGTTTTGATTGAGGTAGACTTTGATACCTTGAGCTTCGAGGTCTGATGTGTTTGGAATATTAACGGTTATGTCCTCATAGTACAAATTCTTGATAAAAAATGCTAGGCCACCCCCATTAACAGCATATACAGATGGATCTTCAGACCTTACCCTGAGTAATGGAGGGGCCGGAATTAACATAATACTTGAAGATGGAACACACATCAAAATCAAAGAAGGACCAGGACAGATTTGGTCAAACTTCACTTGTGAACTGACAGCTATCTGGAAAGCCCTTGATGTATGCCTTGACCAACCATCCCTTATTATTTTTTTTTTTTATTTATTTATTGTTACAAAAGCACGAAGTCCAAAGGACTATTGTGCTGTGCTAGTATCATTTACATATATATGATTAATTATTTACACGATGGATTAGTATTGTTTTGTAAATTATTGTACAAATAGTTCTAAACTTAAAAAAGTTCTCATAAGACAGAGTATATACACAAAGAGAATTTGGTAATGTTTCAAAGTATCTACATACAATTTGATTAGTCAGAGGGCAAGATAAAAGAAGATGCTCTGGTGATTCAACATCTAAGCGGCATTCACATGTTGGATCATTGATAGCATTCAGTTTGAATAGGAAACTTAAGAAGGGTCCTTTGCCAGTTAAGAATAAAGTAGTGAATTTATCAGAAGAAATGAAATTTGGGACAGCAATTGGAAAGAATTTCTTGAACAGTTCATTAGATTGAGAAAGATAAAACTTAAATTTTAGATCCAGATATAGTTTGTTTAATTCTTTTTGAAGGGGTTTTTTGAGTGTTCGATCTGTGAGAGAATTTGTCATATTATACTTTGTTTGTGATAACTCAAGATAATCGGACAGTAAAGGGGTTTTCGCTAGTATATGTGTGATGTAAGAAGATGAAGTCCTATAAGCATGAATGCATCTAATAAGAATTTGATATTGTATAGAATTCAACTTGGATCTTTTTGCTGCAGTGATAAAAGGAAACCAAATATTTGATGCATAGCTTATTGTAGAGCGTATCATAGCTTTATATAAGATCAATCTACGCCGAGTATCAATGCCCCAAGTACGTGCACATAATGAGAATAATATATTCTTAAGTTTCGTAGCTTTCATAATTATATTGTCAACATGTGTTCCAAAATTAATCTTATTCCTTTGTCTATGATTTTTAAAAATAACTCCCAAAATTTTAACAGTTTCTGATGGTTGAATTATTTTTCCATCAAAATTAATGGGCAATTTTTCATAGTTATGTAGATAGAGTATACCTGTTTTGTTTGGACTTAGTGAAAGTTTTACCTTTTCACACCAGGCTTTGATTTTTATTAAACATTTGGTAATATTATACTGAAGATCATAGATGTTTGAACTCCATACCACAAATGTCACATCGTCCGCGAAAGCAATTACTCTAGCAAAACTTTCGTTAAAAGATAAGTTGAAATCATTAAGTAATATATTCCAAAGAATAGGAGAAATAATACCACCCTGGGGACATCCCTTATTTATCTTTTTTATACACTTTACATTAGTATATTTAAACTCTACACTCCGGTCTTCAAAGTAAGAATTAATTATTTTTATAAGTACCGCTGGAAAATTTGCCTTGTCCAATTGTTGGAGAATTGCCGGATGCCATGCGTTGTCGAAAGCTCCGCTGATGTCCACTGTTACTATTGCCGAATTTTCTGTTTCTCTTTTCAGAAGACTTAATTTAGTTATTTCTTGTAAAGCAGAGATTGTTGATTTTTCTTGTGTAAATCCATGTTGAGCAGGATGCATAACATTATTACTATTAATATGATTTAAAAGTTCAATATGAATTAGACTTTCAAAAATTTTACCTAAATTAGAAGACAAGCTTATAGGGCGGTAGGCTTTCGGATCTTTATAATTTTCTTTATTAGGTTTTTTTATAATCATTACTGCTGACTTTCTCCAGGCCTCCGGATAATAATTAAGTCCAATACAAGCATTGAACAATTTTGTTAACACAGGAGATATATGATGAACTGCCGTTTTGATCATCTGATTGCTTATATGATCTATTCCTGGAGCCTTGCCATTTTTAAGTTTTTTAATTATTGAACAGATTTGAGTATTATCAAAATAAATGATTTTATCATTAGAAAAAGTATAACTCTTGTCTCTGATTAATTTATGATACTTTGTGTCAGAAGATTGACAGTCATTCGGAAATAGAGAAGATAAAAGATTTTTCATTTCTGATTCGAGCACATCTTGAGATACATCTAGAATTGGTAAATCAAAAGACCTAGGAGAAATTTTTTGTTTAAAAGTTTTGTAAGTATTACCAAAAGGAGATGTATTTTCAACTTCCTCCAGGAATACCCTCCAGCTTACATTTCTTGTTTTTTCAATAATATTCATATACTTATTTCGTATTTCTTTATACATTTTTTCATCAACTAGCTGTCTATTAGACCGTTTACCCCGATAATATAGATTTCGAACATATTTAAAATGATTTTTAAAAAGTTCCAGTTCATCCATCCACCAATTAAATGGATTATTATTTAAATATTTTGGTTTTAATCGTAGAGATGCATATGCAGCTTCAATTAATATGCCAGTTATGAGAGAAACTACACAGTTTATATCGTTTATATTTACTATTTTACCTAATTTCATCATTGCCTCATTTATCCTAGACACATTGATTGCCTGCTCATATTTTTGCCAATTGGCTCTTTTTTCTTGAAAATACCATGTAGAATTATTTTCATGTAATAAACTTTCTGTTTCCAGACTAATGTCGAATGAGATTGCGTGATGATATGTGATTTGCGAAAGATTTAACGTTTTCCATCCATTAACAAGTACATGAGCATGACTATTAGTAACCATCCCTGCATCAGGCAGAAGGAATTTTAATATACAGCGACTCCATATCCGCTCTAGAAGCAATTCAGAAGGGCAATACTAAAATCACACAGAAAATACACTCGTTACTTACCCAACTGGAACTATTGGAGAAGAACTGCATTCTACAATGGATTCTTGCCCATGTTGGGATCGGGGGTAATGAAATGGCATTTGAATTGGCAAAGGCAGCCAGAAAGTTGACCCTCATTATTTGACGCTGATGCTTTGTCAAAATACAAGATAATTAAACAAAAATAAGAAACGATAAAAATGCGAAATAAACTTTGAGAGAAAAATGTCAAAAACTCTAACAAGACTTAGAATAAAACACTATAAAGGAATAACAATACATCCAGATGGCACAAGAACCTATAGGACATGCAAAAACTGTCCTGGTATGGAACTAACACCTACCCAAATATTCTCATACCCAGCAATGGCCGCAGCCTTGCAGAAAATTGATATAGACCCAGAGCAGCAGCTTTACACACCCAAAATAGTGGACATTGCTGCTGCTGTGATGTAGATGCATGGAGACATCTGAGGCTCTTTATTGGACACGACAACAACAACAACGGATTCCAGAGTAAAATAAATTATCAGAAATAGATACATATTTTTCAAACGAATTAAAATAAATATAATCGATACTGAGAGAGAGTTGAATTTAAAAAAAATATATAGAAATTTATTATATTCGAAAACAAACCGTATCTAAAATATATATATTTTTTGTGCAACATGTTTTAATTTGCATTTGCCTATTTTACATATCTCTGATTGTATTTAAAAATCGTCAACCAATTCTTCTACTTTTGGCGAAGTGGTGTTTTATTAATTTGTTATTTGATATTATTAGGGTTCTTTCCTGGTATTCAAAAAGGAAAAATATGTGTCGATCAGTTATATTTTTCAATTTATCAAACAATTTGGCCGCTGAATCTCTGATTCTGGTAGAGCGCCATCTGGCGAATAAAATTGTAACTAAAATCAATTTCGAATTTTTCATTATTTGCCATAAAAAGTCCCATTGCATCCTGAACACAATGGTGTTTACCGCATTGCTCTAGCGCAAATATTCGCGGAGTTATTGATTTTTAAAATAGTGCGGGACTTTTGGATCACCCTGTATATAAAAATGAAATCCAAAATCGATGTTTGTTATCGCGTTGCCCCAAATATACAAAATTAATCATTATGAAATTTCGCATGTAGGTAGCTGAAGATTTCCTTTAACATATAGGCTATTCAAAACTCTAAAAATGCTAATGTGTTTTTTTTAATGTAAAACCAAAAAGCGTTAGTTCCAACCTTTTACAGCTTGGCGCCGCACTGGTCGCAACACGATAAATGAATTTGTTTACATCAATCTCGCTGTGAAACTTTAGGAAGTTATAAGTGGGAAGGTTTCTGGTTTGAATTTAATTTGGAATAAATATTCGTTGCATTTTATTTGCAATTTTTCTAATTTCACTCGCAAGCAGCGCCTCTCGCGGTGTATGATGAAATTACATTTATAAATTGTGAAAATGCTAAAATGTGTTCCAAGTATTATAAATTTAATTTGAAAATTTAGTAATATAATTATTCAATGACGTTGTAAAAAAAAACTTGGATTTTCAATATTAAAATATATTTAAAGAAATATTGTAACGTTTTTGTGTTAAATGTTAAAATGTTGTAATGTTAAAAATATATTTTTACATTGTTAATTTATTTTTGTTGCTGTTTTATAATATTGAAGATGTAAATTACATTGTTGTTGTTTTATTTATTTATTTCTTCTCAATTTACAGGTGTTACATTCGAGCATAGCTCGCGAGTCACCTTGTCCTGGCTATTTACACATGAAGAATTGGTGGAGTAGAGGTGGTCCTTCTAGACCTTGCAGGTGGTCAGCTGTTGGGCGATGAGCTCTTGACTAAGCGTCAGGGCCGGGTCGTCGGAATCGGGGATTGATATTTCCTTTATTTTGTAGAATATCTTGCATGATTGGATCATTTGAATTTTGCATTTGAAGGTATAATTTCTTAACGGATGTTTGGTACATATTTTCTAGATCGGGTTGGTTCAAGTACTCCTTCAGTATTTTGTTTGGTAGGTTGAATGGAGCTCCTATACTTGTCCGAAGGCAGATTTTCATGAATGCGTTTATCCTATTTTTGTCTGTGGTTGCAATATATTTGCACCAAACTGGGAGTGCGTATGTTACATTCGGGAGGATACAACTTCTGTATAGAGTAAACTTTTTTTTTGTAGACAATTTGCTTCTACAGTTGAACAGACTTGATAATGTTTTTCTTGCGATTTTTGCTTTCTTTATGAAATCTTTTACATGCATGTTGAATTTCAACTTGGAGTCTATGGTTACTCCAAGGTATTTAACGCTGTCAGTCCAGTTAATAGGGCTCTGGTTTCCTTTAGGATGAATTGTGGCTTGAAATTTTTATTTTCTAGTGGAGGAAAAATTATTGCCCGTGATCTTTTTGGGTTGATGTCTAATTTCCAATCATTGCACCATGTGTTTATACTGTTTATGTATTTTGGAGTTGTGTAGTTATTATTCCTATTGATTTGGAGTTTGCTAAAATTGCTGCGTCATCTGCGAAAAGCTTTGTTTGAGATTTTGGATGTCCTTTTTTATTGTAGAAATTTGAAGCAATAAATTATTATTTTATATATTACAGATAATCATTCAAATATACAGGATAGCATCAAAATAGTGTACAATATCTATTTATGGAAATTTATTCAGTTATAGTACAAGTTTTAATTTCAAAGAACTTGATGTAAATTGAATATTTAATACTTCACGTTTTCAATATTAGTCTTTCTTACCCTGTGTGACATTTCAACATATTTTTTCTGTCTCTTGTTTTAAAGTTTTTCTCTTTTGCTGGTAGGCCTGGATCTGTGATGGATACAGTACTTCGCAGATAAACTTTTGGATGGGGAGAGAAAGTTTTTTACCTCTGATCTTCAAGAGGTAGAATGGTTTCGTTTCGATGACAATTTCGTTGACCACGGCCTCGACGTCGTGTTTCTTCAGCCAATTCGGGTCCTCCCTCGATACCCCGCTCTGCCTCCAGAACCTCTCGCTCTGGCGCTTCGACACGTAGTCCTCTGGTAGCCAGAACTCCAGAGTCTTCTGTTGAGCATTCTTGCACGATACCTCCACTAGGAATTCGAATCTGTCTTTACCCAACCTGACGTTTTTAAACTGCCTCAATTGAAGGAGCGGCAGCAGGAGAGCCCACTCCATTGACAGTCCACCCGGGATGTCCGCGAGGTAAACGTCGTAGAATAAGCCGTCTTTGTCGTTGTAGGTTGGTTCGCTGATCCCAGTAATGTTCTGCAGTAGGTCTTGCATGATTTTTGATAAAATTTATAAAACCGTTTTTTTTTGTGAGTCTATTTGTAAAATATATTGTTGTTGTTTTTTATTATCGTTTGTTTATATAAAAATACATTGTATGTGATGATGATAACAAAAATGAATTTTTTAATTAATTTACATAATTTATTGAGAAAAAATTAATTATAAAATTCACAAACGTTACAATATCTTATTTAAAATTTAATAAATATTTTAAAAAATATTATGTTAAAAAATATATTTAAACGCATATAACAATATTTATATTTATATACGTTTATAAATCTATATATAGGTGGATTGGATGTTTTCTAGAATCGTTTTAACAAATGTTCGTTAGGCAAACTTTTACCCTGGTGAAAACCGGGCGAAGCCGGGTACATTCGCTAAATACAGTTATTTACATATGTTAGTTTGTGGCAAGATACTATTCCTTCTCTATATATAAAATACCGTTTCTCGGTCTTTTGGCTAAGATCATGTAGTATATTTCTAGATATTTTTATTTATAAATATGTGATGATTTAAGACCATGGAATTGTTGTAAATAATCCTGATATATCTACTACCACATATTTCACCACGTGACTATATAAATTGTTATTTACTGCAAATAGAAAGCAACAAATAACCTTAATCTGTACCGCGTAAGACTCTAATAAAGTATAGCAACTGTACAGATAGAAGGAATGGAGAATAACAGGAGAAAATTAAGGCTAAAACTAATCAGGCCTAAGTGAGAATAAGAAAGTAGGCCTATCGAGCCCAGTCCAATTTTTACAAGGTCGTGGCCCTCCGGGATGATGTAACTTTCCCCCCTGTTTACGTCAGAAAAGGGCAGTGACCTGCTTGGACCCAGGGAGGCTATAAAAGGAGGCCCCAAGCCTCAGTTAGTTAGAGTCTTTTGTTTCAGTCTTAGTTTCAGTACCCAGTCCGCACAGGCCGCTCCTATAGAGGTAATCCTTTCCCGCCAGAAACCTCCTCGTCCCATTCCTTCTTGACGTTCAGACGCTTCTTAGTGGAATCTCTGTTTGTTTATTTCACCTTTGGCCCAACTGTGTCGCCTTCCACCACGACTGCACGGTAGAGGTGACATCGAGGTTCGTCTAGCATCAGGTAGCACTAGTCCCAGAGGTTTCAAGATATCACATATATATATATTTTTAAATCTATTCAGTAGAGAGAGAGAAAGTGGATATATTTGATCGAGAAAATATATTTTATAGATTATATAAGTATATAATGTAACGAATATTATTATCATAATATTCTGTGTGTTCCGGAATATTATTATCAATAATATACATAGGCAAACTTTCACTCGGATTTAACCCGGGCGAAGCCGGGTACACATCCGTTAGTTATATATATAAATGATTCGAAAATTATTTTTAAAATATTTTATTTTAAACTAGCGGATGTGCCCGGCTTCGCCCGGGTTTTACCCGAGTGAATGTTTGTCTAACGAACATTTGTTAAAACAATTCTCTTTAAGCTTATAAAACGTACTCGGCTTCGCCCGGGGTTTTACCCGAGTAAAGGTTTGTCTAGCGAACATTTGTTAAAACAATTCTCTAAAAACTTATTAAAAAATAAAAAAGATATATTTTGATAATTTGAAACTCGTAAATTTGAATCTCTCGATAAAGTGAACATTTTTCCCGGTCCCTGTGTGCCTTGTCATCCTGAATTTTGTCTTTCCTAATTTTCTACATTAGAAAATCATAGTTTTATCTAGTGAACATTTTTCCCGGTCCCTTGAGAAATACTCGATAAGTTGAATAAAATCAATATTAATTGGTTCCCTCGGTAATTGGAAGTTAAAGGAATAGTATCTTCGCCTTGGAATTGTATCATTATTCTTGTCGCAAATAAATTGCCGTGTCATCCTGAGATAATCTTACTTTTGATAAATAATATTTAAGATAACAAACTTAGTGATAAGAAAACTTGTTATCATCGTCACAATGGGGGGGCTGCTTGCGAGTTAAATCTACAAATCTGCAAATAACTCTAAGAATATTCAAGATATTCATGAAATTATTTTTCAAACACCTTCCCGGTGATATACCTAATAATATCCCAAAATTTCACGGCGATTGGATGTATGGTTTTTAATCTATAGAGTACAGACAGACAGACATTCAATTTTATATATATAAGATAATATATGTTGGAAAAGAAGCCGTCCGAAGCAGCCAATGGGAGGCCGGCGGAAGCGGCTACGGGGATGCGCGGCTAAAAATGAGAAACCAATAACAGAAGAACTTGTAAACAACTTTCGAACACTAGAATTTGCCCTGATCTCCGATTATTTTAGTGTGAATATTTAAATATATAATTAAATAAATAATACTTTACTTATTTTCTTAAATTGTAATAAATATAATTTTCCCTCCTGTTTTCGTCGTATATTTTAAAAGTGTTATAAACAGCGACGCCTTAACTTTGAACCTTCAACCCCGCCGACCAAGAATAGAGGTGAGTGACTACCTCTATAGAATTTAGATCGTCGTCACAACACAGAGTGGCGGTGAAATCGCAATATTTTTGGCATCCCAGCCGGGACTGTTGAAGGTAAATTCTAGAAAAAAAAATCATTTTAAGCTGACCATTTTGGAACTCGCTAGCTAACCCTACTTGCCGCTTTGTTTACATGATGGCGGAAGAATTAATTCTACGTTTAAAGAAGAAGCGTGCTATTAACAGATCATATTTAACGAAAACATGCAATAAGATTGAAAGTGGACTTAACACGCTAATTAAAATTGATCTTGAAGAATTATTAGAACAATTGAATGAATCATTTAACGAACTTAAATTAGTTGATCACGAAATAGAAACGCTTCTTGAAACTGACGATTTAGAGAAGGAATTACAGGGCGTAGAGGAATATCGAGAGAAATATATTACTTGGAGATTTAGGGCAAATAAAAAGATTCGCCAATCAGATTTTCAAGGCGAAAATATACCGAATTCGAACTCACGAATAGATGAAAATGAAATGAGACATTATGTACCTTCCTGCACGACTGTGAAACTTCCGAAATTGATGATATCGAAATTTTATGGAAACTTTAGTGAATGGCTGACGTTCTGGAATTCTTTTGATGCAGCTATACACCAGAACAACTCACTGAACCCGATCGATAAATTTAACTATCTGAAGTCACATCTCGGCGGAACTGCACTAAACACAGTCGAAGGTTTCGCTTTATCTGCGGACAATTATGAGAAAGCTATAAAATTGCTTAAAGACAGATTTGGGCGAGAAGACATTTTGATTAGCCGACATATGAACAATTTGTTGTCAATGAGACCACTCAAAACGTCAAGCGATGTAAGAACCTTCCGCGAACTTTTTGACAACCTTTCTGTTCAAATAAGAAGTCTCGAGTCACTAAACGTGTCCATTGATGTTTACGGACAACTGTTGTGCCCGATAATAATAAAGCTTCTACCTGCAGACCTTAATTTGGAATTGAACAAAGAACTCCCGACAGGTTACGTAATTAATGACTTGATCACCTTTCTAGAAAAACAATTAACTGCACGGGAGAGGAGTTTTAGAAACGAAATCGGTACCGGGAATGAATCAACTTCTAAACCTAATTTAGTAAACAAACATCCAAAGACAAGATTCTACAATGAAAAACCAATTGCGACAGCTTCAGAACTTTTGAATTCAGTTCACAAATTGAATGAATGTGTATTTTGTGGTAAAGACAACCATGGAAGCCCTAAGTGTGACTTTGCAGCTAATATGAGTTTAAACGAAAAGAGATCACTCATGAAGAAAAAAGGCGTATGTTATAAATGTCTTCGGCCTTCTCATTTAAGTAAATTTTGCAGAAATGTAGTCCGTTGTTCGATCTGCAACATGTCTTCCCACCTGGATGTCATGTGCACAAAACAGATTTTAGATCGAGGTGGAACTTCTAAGTCTCCAACGGTACAAGATGAAACTCTCGCCAACTTATCAACCTTCCCAGACGTCTTGTTGCCTACTTTGAGAGTGACCCTCAAAGGGAACAGAACGGAGAAGACGGCACGGGCTATAATAGACACCGGATCCCAAAGATCATATATTTTACATAGCACAGCAATGGAAATGGAATACGAACAATCAAGGAGAGAGTTCTTCCGGCATTCCTTGTTTGGAGGATCGAGTACCGACGTAGTTGAACATGAGGTCTATACCATTCATTTATCTGACATCAATAATTCCTATCGCTGTGAGTTTGAAGCACTAGGTCAACCCCTTATCTGTGGAAGCATACCTCCGGTGTGTCCTAGATCATTTTTAGAAGGCAGTGAAGAACTCGACGTGTCAGATTTGATGAGAGACCGTATAGAAGTCCTTATAGGGGCGGACATCGCCGGCAGATTGCTAACTGATGATCAGAGAAGAATCTCATCTGGACTGGTGGCAATCCGTACCAAACTAGGATGGACTGTGATGGGAAAGATTCCTCCAACGGAGGTGAGAGATGACACCAGCTCCCTTTGCGTGACCACACTTCTATCTTTAGATATAGAAAACTTGTGGAAATTAGAAGCAATTGGAGTCTCTGACGCGGAGGTTGAGAAGAAGACTCAGTCATTACAAGCTGAAATGGAGGAACATTTCGCCCACACCACAACGCGAGATATCGAGGGGCGCTATGAGGTAGCTCTACCCTGGGTGCAAGACAAGGAAAGGATTCCTTCGAATAGAGACCTAGCCGAAAACCAACTAAGTTCTGTAAGAAGAAAACTTGAAGAAGTTGGAGACATGAAAGAGTATGGACAAATCTTTGAAGAATGGATGAAACAGGGGATAATCGAGTATGCCAGAGAGGATAAACTAGATGGTGTACACTACCTGCTACATCGACTAGTGTATAAAAGGAACAGTCAAACTTCTAGAATACGCCCAGTATTTAATGCGTCGGCCCGGAAGAGAGGTAAACTTTCCCTGAATGACTGTCTGGATAAGGGACCCAATTTGATAGAAATTATACCAAGACTTTTAAATAAATTCCGGAAATATGAAGTTGGTGTCTCTTCCGATATTGAGAAAGCATTTTTACAAATTGGAACAAAAGAAGAAAACCGAGATGCTGCAGTTTTCGAGATAGCAGGAGTTGAACTAACTGGACATCTCATCTTAAAGAATAAGAAGAAAGCATGGATTGTCATCTTCACATGCGCAGTGTATAGAGGAGTTCATCTGGAACTTGTGACATCTTTGTCTATGGAAGCCTTCCTCCAAGCTTTCCGCCGATTTATTGCTCGAAGAGGCCGCCCATTGATTGTGTATTCGGATAACGGAACTAATTTCCGAGGCATGACTAATACTTTAAAGAAGATTGATTTTTCGAGATTAAAATGTGATCCCACATTGAAAAACATCACCTGGAAATTCATACCGCCTGGTGCTCCTTGGTGGGGTGGATGGTGGGAGCGTTTGATTGGAATGATGAAACAATTGCTCTTTAGGATTCTCGGTCAAACCTCCTTGGGATATGAAGAACTTTCCACGGTAATGTGTGACATCGAAAGCTTGATGAACACACGCCCACTGACCTACCTAACTGAAGAAAGTGAGGATCTCGCTCCATTGACACCTTCGTTGTTCTTACATGAGGTCAGAGAGGTTGGCGTTCCAGACCTGGACTTGATCGATAACCAGACCCTCTCCCACAAATATCAATATATCAAACGTGTACGAAAAGATCTTAGAGAACGATTTCGTATCGAATATTTTGGATTCCTGAGACAAGAAACGAGATGCCTGAAGACTACCATACCATTCAAGGTGGGAGACATGGTGCTCATTGGACAAGAGAGTTTAAAGAGACTACACTGGCCGTTAGCCAGAATAATCCAACTCTATCCAGGAAAAGACGGACTTGTGAGGGTTGCGAAAGTGAAAACTTCATCAGGTGATAAAATACGACCTATTCAAAAACTCTACAATTTAGAGATAACGCCCGAGATAAAATGTCGAGACCCTCTAACGGAGCGATCTCCCACACAAGAAGTTCGATTGACAACTGAAGAGGACCCTTTGACTTCACAACAAGAGCAACATCACATTGAAACCCCGAATGTTGTGTCAAGTTACGGACGGCCCATCAAGAGACCCAACCGATTGGATCTACTGAACTTTTCCTTTCCATGTTTGAGTCGTCGAGACGCCAACTCAAAGGTGGGAGAAATGTTGGAAAAGAAGCCGTCCGAAGCAGCCAATGGGAGGCCGGCGGAAGCGGCTACGGGGATGCGCGGCTAAAAATGAGAAAACAATAACAGAAGAACTTGTAAACAACTTTCGAACACTAGAATTTGCCCTGATCTCCGATTATTTTAGTGTAAATATTTAAATATATAATTAAATAAATAATACTTTACTTATTTTCTTAAATTGTAATAAATATAATTTTCCCTCCTGTTTTCGTCGTATATTTTAAAAGTGTTATAAACAGCGACGCCTTAACTTTGAACCTTCAACCCCGCCAACCAAGAATAGAGGTGAGTGACTACCTCTATAGAATTTAGATCGTCGTCACAACACAGAGTGGCGGTGAAATCGCAATAATATAAATGAGTTTTAAAAATTGTAAAAAAAAATGCATCGGCAGGGAATCGAACCCGGGCCGCCCGCGTGGCAGGCGAGCATACTACCACTGAACCACCGATGCTTAAAAAAAATGGCCATATTTAGGTATTCATTCCATTCCGGATTAGTCCGCGTAAAAAGTTCTTCAAATGAAAAAAAAAGAAATAGCCAAAAATACAAATCAAAATGCAGCCGAAAATTTTCCTCAGGTTTATAAAAAGCGACATGCAAAATTTGGTACCAATTGGTTCAGTAGTTTTTGAGTTTATCGCGAAACAGACAGACAGACAGAAATTGACTTTTATATATATATAGAGATTTACTCTTCATTGTTGGCTTTTTAACTTACATTAATTCTTCATTGTTGGCTTTTTATATTACATTCACTCTTCATTGTTGGCTTTTTATCTTACATTCACTCTGTTGGCTTTTTATATTACATTTACTCTTCATTGTTGGCTTTTTTCTTACATTCACTCTTCAATGTTGGCTTTTTATATTATATTTACTCTTCTTTGTTGGCTTTTTATCTTACATTCATTCTTCATTGTTGGATTTTTATATTACATTTACTCTTCATTGTTGGCTTTTTATCTTACATTCACTCTTCGTTGTTGGCTTTTTATCTTACATTCATTCTTCATTGTTGGCTTTTTATATTACATTCACTCTTCATTGTTGGCTTTTTATCTTACATTCATTCTTCATTGTTGGCTTTTTATATTACATTTACTCTTCATTGTTGGCTTTTTATCTTACATTCACTCTTCATTTTTGGCTTTTTATATTATATTTACTCTTCATTGTTGGCTTTTCATCTTACATTCATTCTTCATTGTTGGTTTTTTATATTATATTTACTATTCATTGTTGGCTTTTTATCTTACATTCATTCTTCATTGTTGGCTTTTTATCTTACATTCATTCTTAATTGTTGGCTTTTTATCTTACATTCATTCTTCATTGTTGGCTTTTTATATTACATTCACTCTTCATTGTTGGCTTTTTATATCATATAGAAAATCATCTTAGTTCTTATTATAAGAAAACTTGTTACATCGTCACAATGGGGGCGCTGCTTGCGAGTTAAATATACAAATCTGCAAATAACTCTAAGGATATTCAAGATATTCATGAAAATATTTTTCAAAAACCTTTCCGGTGATATACCTAATAATATCCCAAAAATTTCACGGCGATTGGATGTATGGTTTTTGAATCTATAGAGTACAAACAAACAAACAAACAGACATTCAATATTATATATATAGATTATCTTTTAAAATTAAAATTTGAATACCTTTAACTAATTTTTATGAATAATTATCAACGACTAAATAGGGGTTAATTAAATTAATTATGAACAATTTTTTTTTCCAGAATTCCTGGTATATATTTTTTAAAAATTTGAGCATTTGTCTAATCTTTATTGGTCAAATTTTCATACTGAGAATAAAAGTGTATAATATTTCGAAAATTAAAATTTATGAATTCCGATAAATCAGTACTGAGAAGAACCACCTCTTGGGCGGCAATAACAGCACCCATTAGCTTGGGCATTGAGTCAAATACATTTTATAGCTTGGGTATTGATTAAAATACATTTTATAGGTTAGGTATTGAGTCAAATACATTTTTATAGCTTTGGCATTGAGTCAAATACATTTTTATAGCTTTGGCATTGAGTCAAATACATTTTTATAGCTTGGTCATTGAGTCAAATACATTTCTTTCGCTTGGGTATTGAGTCAAATACATTTTTATAGCTTGGGCTTTGAGTCAAATACATTTTATAGCTTGGGTATTGAGTCAAATACATTTTTAAAGTTTGGGCATTGAGTCAAATACATTTTATAGCTTTGGTATTGAGTCAAATACATTTTATAGCTTAGGTATTGAGTCAAATACATTTTTATAGCTTGGGTATTGAGTTAAATACATTTTATAGCTTAGGTATTGAGTCAAATACATTTTTATAGCTTGGGCATTGAGTCAAATACATTTTATAGCTTGGGTATTGAGTCAAATACATTTTTATAGCTTGAGTATTGAGTAAAATATATTTTATAAATGGATATTGAGTCAAATACAATTTTATAGCTTGGGTATTGAGTCAAATACATTTTTATAGCTTGAGTATTGAGTAAAATACATTTTGTAAGTGGATATTTAGTCAAATACAATTTTATAGCTTGGGTATTGAGTCAAATACATTTTTATAGCTTGAGTATTGAGTAAAATACATTTTGTAAGTGGATATTTAGTCAAATACAATTTTATAGCTTGGGTATTGAGTCAAATACAATTTTATAGCTTGGGTATTGAGTCAAATACATTTAATAGCTTTGGTATTGAGTTTATTACATTTTATAGCTTGGATATTGAGTCAAATACAATTTTATAGCTTGGGTATTGAGTCAAATACAAATTTATAGCTTGGGTATTGAGTCAAATACATTTTATAGCTTTGGTATTGAGTCTTTTACATTTTATAGCTTGGGGATTGAGTCAAATAGAGGTTGAATATAGGTACAGTTTTCTATAAAGCTTCAACCCGAAGTTCATCAACAGTAGTGACTGGTGTGTAATGACAAGCCTGCCGCTCATAAACAAATGGCCAAACCTCAAATTTGGTATGCTATAATTTGACATTTTTCGAACGCATAACCGTGCTGATTAGCATTTTACTTTTTGCAAGACATTTTTACAATGAAGCAACATTGGTTATTTGAAATAAATGCGTTTAAGTCGATTCTTTTGCTTAAGGCAACATCTTTTCCTATATTATAAATGTTTCGCCTTCTTGATGTATCAATTTAAATAGCAAGAGTAATGCCTATTGGAATAATAATTTATAAAAAAAGGTACCAAAGACTAAGGTATTCAACTTTGTGTACATGTATTCAACTAGAAAATGATATTAGATGAAAGATATATGGCATGATATATATTTATGTAGCACCATTTTAAAGTAATCCAAAGCTATATTTAAACATATTTTCAAACATTTATCTAAATCATAATTTGTCTAATCAAACGAATAATCTTGTATATCATCTTTGAGGTCAATAAAATAATGGGACGAAAACAGATTATAGAGAGAAAAGAATCACTCAAATAAACATTAATGAAATGAGCCATTAATGTGACCTTGGTACATACCATCACAAGTAGGGAATACCCTTCTCAGAGGACAATAGATCGGACATAGCTACCTTTAATGTCACACCCGAGTTTTGAACAGTTTCATCTAGTTAAATTTTTTCTGGTATTCACTCGTTTCTCCTACCACAACACTACATCATATCGACTGCCAATGTAATCAAAGCCTTAATGCACAAACAATTACCATGCCTTATCAAATGTTCGTTCACAAACGGAAGCCCGATATAAAATGAAATAATTGAAATATATTCCAATATGAATATATTTTAAAGAATGAAGGTTCGATCCCATGGTCGATGAGCATGCTCACGTGATTGAAATAAAGTGATAGAGTTTATAATGACACTTCAGTATTCTAATAGAGAACTAAAGAATGTTTGAGAAAAAATAACGATCCGAGTACTATTGCGCTTCTTTTGGAAAAGGCTAAATGCAAATATGGCGGCAAAAAAATTATGTGAAGTGGGAGGGAAAGGAAGAGTCAATGGAAAAACAGCTTTAAAATTATTCAAAATATTTAGAGAAGGAGACATCAGTCTTGAGGAAAAACTTCGAATGAGACGACCACGTGTGAAGGATTTTGAGACCCTACAGTATCTGGTGATGGTCAACCCACAACAATCTACGCGTGTAATGAAATGAAAACCTTCAGAATTGGACCATCCAATAGCCCGCTTCCAGAGTCGAGTCATTATTGTTGTTATATATATGTGCGTGAATATAAATATTGATTAATTAAAAATATAATTCGTACCACAGAATAATACTAACCTTCGACAAATGGTGTCAAGTAACTTCTAAACAACCTTAGACACCTGTGCGAATTTTGTCTCCGTGAACTACACCTGATAGATATAAAGTAGAGATGCCATCGGGAAGAATTATCACCAGGAACCAACATTTCATGAGACCACGAATCAATTTAAATGAATATGAGCACCATCAGCCGAGTGTTGTACGCCATCAGGACTTACCATTCAGGATAATAGTTACCTCAAGAAGGAAATGCCAGAAGCAGTGACCATGGATAAAGGCGTCCCGATTGAACCTTCAGAGGAACAGGCAAGATTTCCAACTTTCGGAGGAGGATAATGAAACCAAAAAGACTTGATCTCTATAATAAGTGAAGGGGAAGCATGTTGTGATGTATAAGTGCATGTATATGAATATTGATTAATTGTTAATATAATTTGTGCCACAGAATATAAGTAACCTTCGACAACAAAATATTATCATCATAATTCCTTTGTGTTTACATTCATATATATCTTAATAAAGATCGTTTTATATCTCCTATGTTTTTGCTATATGTCTCATTAAAAATAATTTCCATTTGTTACAGATAACTGTAAACTATTGTTAGAAAATTCCGAAGATCTTCGATTTTGGAAGCGGATAGTATCTGGAGTTTAAAAGTGGATCTATCTTCGTATCCCCGACACAAGAAGATAATGGGTAACCTGTGATCAAAAGGCTAAACTTGTAGTTAAACAGGATCGCTATAAAGTGATGTTCTTTGTATGGTCGACCATCGATGGTATTGTACACTGGGAACTTGTTCCTGAAGGTCGTGCAGTTAATGCCGATCTCTACTCAGAACAACTCAGCCAAGTATATGAAGTTTCGAAGACTCGCTACCCTGCTTTAATCAACTGAAACAGAGTACTCCTACAACATAAGAGCGCTCCATCTCATCGAGATAGATTATTAACGAATAGAATAAAGGATTTGGAGGGTACTGAAGTTCTATCACACCCTGCGTATAGATCGGATATTGCGCTATCTGATTATGCATTATTCCGGCCCATGCATACATCAAAGGGAAGACACTTTGAAATATTCCAAGACGTCGAAATTGTCTTTCGTAACTTTATCGACTCCAAACCCCGAGAATGGTATCGGTATTGGATATCACTCTCGCACTCTAGTACACATTGCCGGTACTTTAAACAGCCAACGCTACATCTCATAAGTGTTGGAGCCAATTGTCCTTCCTTACCTTCAGGGCTTGCCCACAGCCATATTTCAACAGGATAATGCACGACCATACGTGGCAGGCATTGTCCAAATGTTCTTCGTAATCGGTATCGGTATTGGATATCACTCTCGCACTCCTCTAGTACGCATTGCCGGTACTTTAAACAGCCAACGCTACATCTCATAAGTGTTGGCGGCTACTCTGGGCCGGCGGGCCATCCGCTAACGATCTGCCTGCTGCTGCTGTCCGCGATCTTGCATCTACTGAACTGACTGACTTGGCTGCGGGGCAAGCCCTTTTTATATGTTCAAGTGTTACGTCACCGGACGTCCGGCGTCGCAGTGTCGCGACGGTTGACCTCTTGCTTGCGGGTTAAGCTCTGACGTCATCGGACGTCGCCAGATTGAATTGCTTCCCTGGCCGGCTCGCTCTCAGGATCTTTACCCGATAGAAAAAATGTGGTCCATGGTGCTCAACGATTGACCCAGATTACATCCCAGCTGCTACACCAGATCAACTTTGGCAACGTGTGGAAGCTGCTTGGTCTGCTGTACCCCAAGAACACATCCAAAGTCCCTTTGAATCAATGCCGAGAAGTGTGGCAGTGGTGATCTCCAACAATGGCGGCTACTCTGGCTACTGAATCTGGCAGGAACCACACTTGGCAGAAGTCTATAAAATGAATCAATTGATACTTGGTTAACATTTTATCTACGAAATAAATTTTGTTGTGATATCTCTTGTCTTTTTTTGGTGTTGCAATTTTGTGGCCAGCAGTGTATTATAAATAAAGATATTTAAATAGAAATAAATAATATTTAATGATAATAAAATGTAATAACAATATTATATAACTACATATTTTAGATGATTATAATAATAAGTATATGTGGTATTTCGGTGGTCTGGGTCTGTTGTACTGAGTCGTGGAGGGAGATGATGATTGCGCAGTCGTGATGGTGGTGAGTGGTAAGGCACACAGAGACGAATCACAGGGGAAGCCGAGACATCAGAGAGAGGGAACGCAGAGTCCAAGTTGCGGCCGGCGGGCCATCCGCTAACGATCTGCCTGCTGCTTCTGTCCGCGATCTTGCATCTACTGAACTGACTGACTTGGCTGCGGGGCAAGCCCCTTTTATGTGTTCAAGTGTTACGTCACCGGACGTCTGGCGCCGCAGTGTCGCGACGGTTGACCTCTTGTTTGCGGGTTAAGCTCTGACGTCATCGGACATCTGGCGCCGCTTGTTGGGGCGATTGACCTCATTGTCTGCGGGGTAAGCCCTTTTGATTTCTACGTTCCCTCTAGATGTACCTCTATATTTAATTGAACACTCAAAAACGATGCATACAAAGTTATATTGATTAAAGGAGGATTGGTTAACACAAAGCAATAACGCGCCATCTATACATATAAAATAAAAGGACTTAAAAGGATTGGGTACAATGATTAAAAGTCCATATTAGATTAGGGGATGGAAGAAGAGGTGGTGAGTATTTACACAGGTGTTTATGATTCTTAAATTACCACAGATGGGCCCCCTGCGTTGAAGAATTTAAAAAGGGGCAGCCTGAGTTAAATTCTGGTAGGTGAGAAGTAATTTTTGGGGAAAATTAATTGGGTCAACAAACAAAGCTATTTACTAGGTGGTAAGAGATTGCGGTCGACAAGGTTACAGAATGGAAAGATGAAGTAAGAACTGTTAACAGAATGACAATATGGTGATTAAATTGGTTAAAAGCAGGATCAGCTTGAGAACATGGGTTTGCAAGGCGTTTTGTTAGGACGTCTTGAAACTAGTTAACAAGGGATTAAAAAACTATTGTTCTCCACTTAGCGGTCTTGGGTAAAAAAAGAAAAAAATAGCGCAATGGTGAGTGAGTGAAAAAACAAAATGCCTGCAGAGTATTCAAGCTTGGTGTATGGACAAACTACATCAAGGGAATTTCTGCAAGTGTAAAAAAAATGAACATATAAAAACATAAAGAGAAACATCACATTGAAAAAAACTGACAAAGACATGGGTCGCACTGGTGGTGAAAAGATCCGCTAAGATGGTAAGGTTTGGTGAAAGGCAAGGTAATTTCGTGGTTGTTGAGAGAAAACAATTGCATAAGTTGAGAAGTGTGAAAAGAAAATTGTGAAACAAAATTAAAATATATCGCTATTTACAAAAGTGGGATAATGGAAAAACATTGATTAAAATTTGTAAACAAGTCTACTTTAGGTTTTAAAGATCGCTTGAAAAGATGTTGCAGTGGTTACATAGGGTGAGATAAAAAATGTGTGGGTACATAGGTTGACAAACGAATCAGTGTGCAGCATTGCGACAAGACATCGATTTTAAGGGAGATAGTTGCGGGGTAGTATGGTACAACACGTGGAGTACAAATAAAATAAGGTTGGGATAAGCTATCTGTGATGTAAGGGAAATAGTTGTCAGGACGTAGGTGGCTGGGAGTTCTAAACAAACGTTGAACGGTTTCTCCTATCAAAATCCAGATGAGGGTAGGTAGTTGGAAAATGGCTTCTTGTAGTTGAAAAAGTCTATCAGTTTCTTGTGCGTATATTCCTATGTAGATAAGTGTGATTAGCGGACGGTGGAGAAGGGCATTGTTATCGTGTATATTAGGAGAATTAGGAGAATTAAGTGGAAAATAAAAAATGTTTTCATATTGTATCCTATTTTGTTTATGAGAGAGATTAGTAGTGGGCTGAGCCATTTATGTTGGAGAGTTGATGACCTGACTTGGGACTGGGTTGATTCAAGATTGATTTGTAGCTGGGAGCTGGGGAAGCATTGTTACTTGAAGTCGGTTCTACTTGGATTAGGGTACAAAGATTTGGGATTAGAGGTAGAAGATGTTGGCTGCTGGATGGTTCGATCGGGAATTGGTATTCTTGGAACAAGTCCGGTGAGAGATGTCGGAACGGAAATGAGTCATTGTCTTTGGATTGAACATACTGGGCTTGCATGGTGGGGGGTGCTATATGAGGGACGCTTTCTGTGTAGGGTCTGAGTTTGTTGACATGTATTGTGTCGTGTTCCTTATTGAGCGGTGATTTGGTCTATTAATATTTACCACATTGGGAGAAATAACTTCTAAAATTATGTAGGGAACTGTGAAATAAGTGGGTAAGCTTTCCAGTGTTAGGATGGTGGTACACTTTGACAAGAACGAGGTCTCCAATTTCAAAGTTAGGTGTTTTGTGATTAAGATCAAATTTTTGTTTATCTTTGTCATGTTTCAATTGTGTGCGTTGGTATAGCTAAATATAAATTTTGGCAGAAACGCTTTTATATATTAACACAGTAAATAAGCAATGGAGTTTAAAGTGCAAATTTTTAAAATAATAACATTAAGTAATGAAGTTAAATGGGAAAAATATCGAAATATTAAAAGTTTGGGAATTTAAACACAAAAAAAAGATGGAAATGTGAAGCCATAAGGTATTGCGGTCATATCGAAAATATAGTGGAAATATGATTTTTTTTGAATATTAAAGATAGTTTGATAAAATATTGAAGATGTGATAAAATAGGTTAATTTATCTTGTTGTTGTGTTCTTGGCCGACTGTTTTACATATGGTGTTAAGAATTTATAGTTGCAAATGGTTAAATCTAATTGCAAATTTTCAAAAGTAAAATATGGGATGCGAGATATATTTTAGGTACAAATTATGCAGAGCAAAATAATATTTAAAAGAATTAAAGGTGTGGTGCAATTTGAAAGGCAAAACAACTATGGCAAAATTGATATTTAAAATTATTTGAGAAAAATGGATATAACTAAGAAAATAGACATTATATATTGTATGCGAAAACTAAAATAGCAGGAAAGTGGGATCATGGAAGACGGGTAGACAGATATAAAGTACCTTGAAAAGGATGATTCCGGCTTGAGTTGAAAACTTCGGGAGATTGCTGGCGTTGAGCGGAAGATGTGATGGCTGGAGATGAAAGGGGGAAGGCATCAAAGGCGGTAAGATCCAGGCCTCGGGGATGAAAGGGTTGCAGTCTTTCTAGGATGGTTGCCAACTGAAGGATGATGGTGCCAAGATGGGGTGGTGGTGTTGTCGGTCCGTGGTCGTGTTTGGGGAAATCTCCGATCTCCTGCTCTCGGGCTTCTTTTTCGTCTTTGTTCATCCTGTCGACTTTTTTCTTTTGCTGTAGTATTTCGGTGGTCTGGGTCTGTTGTATTGAGTCGTGGAGAGAGATGATGATTGCGCAGTCGTGATGGTAGTGAGTGGTAAGGCACACAGAGACAAATCACAGGGGAAGGCGAGGCATCAGAGAGAGGGAACGCAGAGTCCAAGTTGCGGCCGGCGGGCCATCCGCTAACGATCTGCCTGCTGCTGCTGTCCGCGATCTTGCATCTACTGAACTGACTGACTTGACTGCGAGGCATGTCCCTTTTATATGCTCAAGTGTTACGTCACCAGACATCTGGCGCCGCATTGTCGCGACAGTTGACCTCTTGTTTGCGGGGTAAGCTCTGAGGTCATCGGACGTCTGGCGCCGCTTGTTGGGGCGATTGACCTCATTGTCTGCGGGTAAGCCCTTTTGGTTTCTACGTTCCCTTTAGATGTACCTCTTCATTTAATTGAACACTCAAAAACGATACATACAAAGTTAAATTGATTAAAGAAGGATTGGGTACAATGATTAAAAGTCCATATTAGATTAGGGGATGGTAGAAGAGGTGGTGAGTATTTACACAGGTGTTTATGATTCTTAAATTACCACATATATGTCATAATTTGTACATAACTGGATGCAAACCCGCCCCAATATGTATGCAATGTATGTTTTAAAAGATTTTAATAAAGACAAGGCTTAAGAAATCTGGGAGAGAAAGGCCAAGAGAGGAAGCAATCATTAGCAGGTTTTATTATCCAGGAACTCATAAAACTGGGTTCAAGAACCTAGTATTTCCTGGGTCAGGTCAGGACAAGTCCAGAACAAAAGGACAGCAAAGGCCCAATCAGAGCATAGGAAGATTAGTTAGGAACCAATGGGAATCGAGCACCCCTGGAAATCCATCCAATGAGAGCCCGGAAGAGTTTTCGTCTTAAATCGGGAACGAAGTATAGTCAGTCAGGAGGGTGACACCATAGAGTCAGGAGTGTGACACCATAGAGTAAGGAGATCGGCGCCGTTTAGTCCAGCTTGGAGCCAACCCAATCTTCTCTACCATCAGATAAGTCAATCCTCAATCATGTGAATAGATAGTCAATAGCCAACTCAAACCAATAGCTTCAACTCCTTTTCTCCCTAGATTGCTAGCCTTTTTCCACAACCAAAATCCTGTATTTTCTCGTTATTTTCCCCTGTTAGAACACCTTAACACTTCAAACGACTGCGCCCACCACAATTCAAATTCAAATTCAATTTCAAAAGGTAAATCGCCCCGATCCCACAGTGAGTCGACAGGATAAAATGGAAAGTGACCAGGAAACAGTAGCGAAAAGTAACGGCGACGATTTAGCGGAGAACGGAAAGGCGACACGACGCACCCTGACGGCGATTATAGTACAGTTGACGGTCGCCCTCCAAGGAGTGAGGTCTACCCGACGAGACGAGTCCCGGAGCTCCGTCCGCGGGACAGACGACGCCCACGCCCCCGCCCCAGGCCGGAAGATGGACGGCGATGCCGCCGCCGACACGTGGCCGAGCGATCTGACGCGCCACCCCAAGGAACCATCACCCACCATGCCGGATCCCTACACCAGTACCCAGAAAAAAACCAAGTAGGTGGACTGTACCATCCCAACAAGCTCGACATTCGAACGTACGGGCAGTGCAAATGGCCCGAAATCTACCCACGAGTGCAAGGGCAGTGCAAATGTTCCCAACACAGCAACACGCCCTGCGTCCAACGCCCCCGCCCCACGCCGAAAACGCCCAAGCAGCGGAGACTTTTTGGAACTGAGATAGGAAGGCAACGTCAACCCTTTGGCGTCAAGAAATTGACGCTGAAACTGTTTCTAACCCCTGATCTACCATGCCCCTTTTTAATTGACACAGGCGCAAGCTTGAATATAGTGCCATATAATCTGTACAATATGTTAAAAACTCACCTTCCTTATTTAAATTTAAAAAGGCAGTCTATAGACCTACAGGCTATAAATGGTCTTGTAAAAACAATAGGTAAACTGACCATCCCGCTGACAATAGGTAAAATATCTAGAAAAGAGAATTTCCACGTGGTGGAAGCACCTCTGCCATTTGGAATTCTCAGCATAAATACCCTCCATCATTTTAAAATAACAATAGATTTTAACAAAGGCACTATATTCCAGCTTGGCGCCCCATTGTCTACCCCTACCTACCATTTTCACCATGTACCCAATGAATGCACATTTTGGCAATGCCAAGCGATATCACAAAAGACCAACAATACATCCAAACCTCCCGCATATGGCACCCACTGCGTGCATTCATTGGTCAAAACCCAATCAACCACCCACCAATCTAGTCACGCGCCTGCACAACACACCTTTTTCACTAAGGCCAATTGCCTTTACTATATGCCCTCAACTCACAAGGCCACAACCGCTTCAAATCACAACAACAATGCACAAAATGTGTTCCCCCAACAGGACAAATTTCACACTAAACACACGCGTGACCACACGTCACCAAACGACCCTCACGCACGTGTACATCGCAACAAACACGATACTCACAACAACAATACACAGACAGTATCCATCCAACAGGACGACTTTCACACTAAACACACACGTGTCCATACGTCGTCACACAACAGTAACACGCACAACCAGCGCAACAAGCGCGACACTCGCACCAAAAGGCGACAACAACAAGCAAACACATGCACAACCATTAATAACACAACCACACCGTCTACACGAAACATAGAAACAATCCACGCCACCAAACAACCACACAATCGCAAAACATTGCGATCTTTCTTAAGCGCGGTGAACGCTTATAAAAAGTTCATTCCGGACCACTCCTGCTTGCAGACGCCACTTGTTAACCTTCTAAAAAGGGATGTCATGTGGGTCTGGGATGAAAAATGCCAAAAAGCGTTCACTAGCCTAAAAGAAAGCCTTACAACACACCCCACGTTACACCTTTACCAGGAAGGTCTGCCATGCCAGGTGTACTGTAACGCCTCAACACTCGGCATCGCAGGCGTCTTCAAACAGGTCCACCCTGATGGGAAGACCTATACAGTTCAGAATTTCAGCCGCGCTCTGCGGGCACACGAACGAAGTTATCCCATGTCTGAACTACAATGCCTAGCAATTGTGGAGAGTGTGGATAATTTCCGTGTCAGTTTGATGGGCAGAAAATTTACAATATTTTCTGACCATCACGCATTGCAGTGGCTGACAAAGATCAAAAACCCGTCAGGCAGACTATTTCGATGGAGATTAAGGCTATCGAGATACGAATATGAGGTCCGTAGCATAAATGGAGTACAACAATATGAAACGGGCGCCATACTTCGTAACCCGTTCTGTGGCTTTTTAGACGCCTCCCTCATTAAGAGCCATCAGCCTTCCCCATCGGGAAAATCTAGCTTGACCATGGATCACAATGGCCTGCATACCGTTTCCCGAAAGGGTGTGACTAAAATTATAGTTCCAAAACCACTCACAAACAAACTACTCAAATCCGTACACACACAACGCGACCATCCAAACATCTCAAAGATGACGAGACTCATCTCTGCTCAATATTATTGGCAGAACATGACACAAGACATAGCAAAACAGGTAAAAACCTGTCCCACCTGCCAATTCGCAAGAAGTGTCGATGAATCCAACCAACCTCTACAAAAAGACACCGATACAGCACACAGAAACAAACTAAATCCGTACACCAAACATACCACACGCACAATACAAACAATGACAAATATACACCATCTAAGACAGAGAGACGATTGCACGTTCCCACTTAAAACACCTACACCCGGCATTTCTTCAACAGAACCATTGACCACCAAATTGGCGAACAGCGAACCTGACAGTCATTTAGATCATACTAGTTTGTCCAAAAAACGATTTACGCAATTCACCAACGGTAACAAGAATGACGACATAGAACAACCACAAACACACCCCGTTTCAAATTCGTCACAATTAATAGAAGTCCAACCAGATATCTCAGAGCCACAATTCATGGCAACAACATGGAAGAAGATGTGCCAATATCCCATTTTTCATCTAATAGCTATTATATGTTTTTTTATTTCTACCCTATGGACTCGTCCCATTTTTATTCATCGTTCACATACTAATTTATACCCTACCCTACCATCGGCTGTTCCAGCTGCAGGAGGCAGTCTTCCATATAGGAAATTCCGTCCTGATATCAATCTTCCATATAGGAAATTCAGTCTTAAAATCCATCGTCCATATAGGAAAACTCGTCTATGAATCCGTCTTCCATGTAGGCCAAGCACTTGTAAAACTCCTAGATCTTCTATGGGAGCTTCTCGCGGAAAATTTAGACAAACTTAAAGGGCCTCGAACCAACTCATAAAAATAAAAAAAAACGGCGTACAAATTCAATTAGGAGGACAATTAGGGCAACGTGCAAATATCAATTAGGAGAAACAACTAACAGCTGGAAGGGAAATAGAGATCAATTTGGCTTCCCACTCCGACAAAAGACGACCGCCATTCTTCCGGTCCCAAATGGCCCCAGGGAGTGCGGACGTGGATCATATTTCCCCCCCTCGCGGACCCCGCGCCGAGAATAAAATTGAGGTCAGCGCTGCCGGACACATCCCATCTTGGGATTCCAGTTCGAGCTACATATCGACTTTTACAAGATACACAATTTAAAAATATTAATAACAAAAGACTTGATACAAACACATCCAAATGAGTTTTACATTTCTATTCTTCTTTTAAAGACTTCCAAAACTACATTTTTTCACACTAGGCACATATTCCACCTACACCTAGACATCCCTGACCTTAGGATCTTTGACAACACATAGAATTCATTTTTAAAATTTCTAACAAAAACTTCTAACATTTTCCACAATACACACAGAGACAAAAATCTACGGGGCAAATAAAGAGTTGAATTGCACGGCGTGACATAGATTTGGGTATGCGAATTTTAATTACAAAGCGAGTGCGAACCTCGCTAAACATTTGTATTATCTCATTCATTTACAATATTTTCCTATGTTTAAATTCAAATTACTTCATCAAATTTACCATTTTTTATTAATTCAAATACTTATCATTTATTTTAGCAATTATTTACCATTTTATTTACCACTTCTTTTATTTTGTTCATAATTCAACAACTAAACAAATTTTATCAACGAAAACTCATTGGTTTTCTTTTAAAATTAGATTTTTTTTTTTTATTTTGATTTACAAAGCATTTTTCTTTTTTTTCTCACCATGCAACAAAAGCATTCACTTTGATTTCTTCCAACTTTTTATTTTTGATTTCTCAAAAGACCTGATAGAATTCCCTCGATTTTCTTCCCAATCTCGAGCAGAATATGATTAGGCATTTTTCTTTTTCTCACCAATGCAACAAGGCATTCACTTTGATTTCTTCCAACTTTTTATTTTTGATTTATCAAAAGACCTAATAGAACTCCCTCGATTTTCTTCCCAATCTCGAGCAGAATAGTATTAGGCATTTTTCTTTTTTTTTTTCTCACCATGCAACAAGGCATTCACTTTAATTTCTTTCAACTTTTTATTGTATTATTTGATTTCTCAAAAGACCTAGTAGAATTCCCTCGAGTTTGTTCCCCGTCTCGAGTAGAATATCGTTTAGGCGCATTGTCTTTTCTTTTTTTCCCACTATGTACCATAGCATTCATTTTTATGTCTTACAATTAAAAATTTTTGATTTCTATTAATTATACGCAAGCTATATATCATTAACCCCATTCTCTTTTATCTCTTATATCACCACCAATGTTTGTATATAACCTCTCAATAACCACAACTAATTTTCCCACAAAATTATTTTTCTCTTCACAGAACTCACTCAGGCTAGCCCCTTTGTGAATTCTTAGCATGTAGGTGGCGCATCTGTCATAATTTGTACATAACTGGATGCAAACCCGCCCCGAAATGTATGCAATGTATGTTTTAAAAGATTTTAATAAAGACAAGGCTTAAGAAATCTGGGAGAGAAAGGCCAAGAGAGGAAGCAATCATTAGCAGGTTTTATTATCCAGGAACTCATAAAACTGGGTTCAAGAACCTAGTATTTCCTGGGTCAGGTCAGGACAAGTCCAGAACAAAAGGACAGCAAAGGCCCAATCAGAGCATAGGAAGATTAGTTAGGAACCAATGAGAATCGAGCACCCCTGGAAATCCATCCAATGAGAGCCCGGAAGAGTTTTCGTCTTAAATCGGGAACGAAGTATAGTCAGTCAGGAGGGTGACACCATAGAGTCAGGAGTGTGACACCATAGAGTAAGGAGATCGCCGCCGTTGAGTCCAGCTTGGAGCCAACCCCATCTTCTCCACCATCAGATAAGTCAATCCTCAATCATGTGAATAGATAGTCAATAGCCAACTCAAACCAATAGCTTCAACTCCTTTTCTCCCTAGATTGCTAGCCTTTTTCCACAACCAAAATCCTGTATTTTCTCGTTTTTTTCCCCTGTGAGAACACCTTAACACTTCAAACGACTGCGCCCACCACAATTCAAATTCAAATTCAATTTCAAAAGGTAAATCGCCCCGATCCCACATAAATACAATTAATTAGTTAGAAATTTACGAAAAAAAACCTTTAAGATAAATATCAACTGGTATCCAGAAATATAAAAAGTGTAATTTGTTACGAATAATTCATAATTTTCATTGGTATACATGATTTACTATTCGCGAAATATATATCAGCTCTCTTATTTTAATTGGATAGAGATCTACAAGCGAAAATGAGTTCATAATATTTACTACGAAGTTTTCTTAAAACCTTGGAATATTTAATACCACATATACAGAGGGTGTTCCATTTTTAAAATACCCATTTTTCAACGCTGTAGCTTGCGAAATAAACACTCAAATGAATATAATGAATTTACAGCAATCCATAATTTCTATAATTTTTTTTAAAGGCTTATTTTTTATTTTATAGGAGTTATATTAATCCAATATTTCGATTACCAATTGTCCATCTTTTACGAGGTTTTCGTTTTGAAGCACACAGAAGGTCGCCTGCTTCAGGTGAGCCACGAACGTCTTACAAGCTTATTGGACGATAAAACCATCAATGATATACATTCCAAACAAAAGTAAATATAATCAAAGAATGTTGTTATCAGATAGAATATATCCAACTTATAAAAGAAATATTCACACTATAACCATAAAACAACTTTTTATTATTAACCATGCCATCAGTAGAGGGCTATGGTTCATTCTGTAAATCCGTTCCGCAGAAAGGAACGCAAGACCTGCATCAGAATCCTAGTCGAAATATGCCTTTTTAGTTTTAATACGAACGCCTGGCCTTTTTTATTATTAATTTTCGCATTTTCAGCGTATTTACGCAAGTTTGGCCTTAAATATCCATTTATTTTTTCTCAAGAAGCCTCTGGGACCAAAAACAGGCTCCAATTTATTTATTTCCTCTCAAATTTACAGTGTACCATTCGAGCATAAAGCTCACGAGTCACTTTGTCGTGGATGTTAGGCATCAAGAATTTCTAAAAAATGGCCATCAGAACTGACTGGAAGGTCACAGTTCAGGTAGAGTGAAGTCCAGGTCTTTTATGTCTTGGATTGAGGTCTCCATCAAATTGTAACAATTCTTGTATAATTTGATTTTGGGAAGCAGAGAGTTTTAGATATAATTTCTGGGTCGAGGATATGTATATTTCTTCTATATCAGGCTGGTTTATGTCCTACTTTAAAATTGCATTTGATAGATTAAATGGGGCATTTACAGTACTTCTCAAACAAATTCTCATGAATGCATCTATTCGTTTCCTATCAGTCAAGGTTATGTATTTAAACCATACAGGCAATGCGGATGTTACTATAGGAAGAATACAGCTTCTGTATAAAGTAAATTTTTGGTTAACAGATAAACCACTTTTTGAAACTGAACATATTGGATAATGTGGCTTTGGCTATTTTAGATATTCTTATTATATCCTTAACGTGGCTGGTGAATTTCAGTTTAGAATCGAAAGTGACTCCCAAATATTTGACCTGCTGGGTCCAATTTATGGGAGATGAGTAAATTATAAGATTTGTCCTGGGTGTGAACTTGAAGCCATTTCGTGGAAGAAAGATAATTGCTTGAGATTTCTTTGGATTCAGATTGAGTTTCCATTTATCACACCAATTGCAAATGATTTCAAGATAGTTTTGAAGGCGGGAAATTAAAATATCTGGGGAACGCGAGCTCGATACCAGGGCAGTATCATCAGCGAAAAGAGCTAGTCGGCATTGTGGGATATGTGGAATATCATTCTATATACAGTTACGAGCGTCATGCGTTCTTAATAATTTTTCATCTCTGTCACCGTTTGCTTTTTTTTTGGAATGGCGCTCTCCTATTGGTTGGCTACGATCACGCCACCTTTGCCCCCCCCCCCACTCGCTTTTTCGTTTTTGTAACTATTGTGTTGGAGCGGGTGGCTCCTTAAATAAATGCATATATTAGTTAATAACTAAATGGAATGCTCTCTTTCTTTTTCCCAGTAAGAGACGCCTACGGAAGCCAACAGTACATAGACAGATAAAGCACATAGGCTATAGTTATTAACTAACATATGGATTTATTTAAGACGCCAATTTATAATTGTAACAAATAGTATTTGAATCAAAACATTCAATCGGGTAAAATACGGGCGTTGCCCGGGTCATTCGGCTAGTTGATGTATAAATTGAAAAGTATATGACTCAATATTGAGCCTTGAGGAACACCAGATTCTATTTGCTGAGGATTTGATATATATGTTCCAACTTTTACGGAGAACGTTCTATCCTGAAGATAATTCTTCAGGAACCTGATGAATTTCTGAGGAAAATTATAAGAAGTTAATTTAATATTGAGGCCTCTGTGCCAAACCATATCAAAAGCCTTTTTTTAAGTCTAAAAGCACTACTCCGACAGCTTCGTTAAGGGATTTGCGAGTTTGTATAAAATCAATAACGGTAATCAATTGGTGAGTTGTCGAAAGATTTGTTCTAAACCTAAATTGCTGTGGAATTAGAACATTTCTTGTATCTATATAGGTCTGGAGTCTTTTAAGGATGATCCGCTCAAATATTTTTCCAAATATCGGCAAGAGACTAATTGGCCTAAAATCATCCAGGGATTTAGATAGTTGTTTTTTTGGTATAGGAATAACTATAGCATGCTTCTATATCTTTGGAAAGTAGCAAAGATTAATAGATGCATTGAAAATGCTAGTTAAAAATACAACCCATTTTATAGGTAGGTTTTTGATTAATTTGGTAGTTATTTCAACGTGACCAGGCGCCTTGTTTGCAGAAAGTTTTGTTATTTCTTGTTTTACTTCTTGTGGTGATGTAAGTTTCAAAATATTTTCGTTGTTATCAAGAGTCATTCGAGTTTCATTTAAGATTGGATGATTTGTTAGGGCTTCTTTTGAAACTATGGAAAAGTGTTTTGAGAAATTAAATGCCAAACCCTTGCCAATTTCCTCATCTGAATGTAGAATATCACCATCTACATTGATATTTTTAATTTCCGATTTTTTTCGAGTTGACTTCACTAGTCTCCAGAAGGTGTTTGGAGTATTTAACGCGCTGTTGATAAGATCATTTTGACTTTGCTGGTTGTACTTTTGTAATATAATATTCACTTTCTTTTGAAAAGGTAGATAAATTTCTCTGTGTCTGGTGTCCCATGTTGACTGCCATTTCTTTCTAGCTTTATTCCTTTCTCTGATAATGCTTTTAATAAAATAGGCACATGCGGTTTAACTATGGGAGAAACTATTGTATTTTTAGAATAAGTATTAAGAATAGCTTTGTTAAGGGTTCCAATTACAAGATCAATATTTATAGTAGAATTTAAAGGGGATCTGGGAGGTGGATTATTGATTAAATCTTGCTGAAAATATATCCAGTTTATGTTCCTTTTTACTTTCATAGAAAAATCATATTTAGGACATGCCAGCCTTTAAACCACAGGTAAGTGATCAGAAGATAATGCATCTACTGTGGTAATTTCAAAATTCCACGGCACATTTTTAAAAACCGCAAAGTCCAAGAAGTCAGGATGACCAATATGACTGTAGTGAGTAGCCAAGGAAGGAGCTATTATGTCCAATCCTGCAGATTCCGAAAATTCATTAATAACCATTCCACACTCGGATTACTTTTACTAGAGCCCCATAATGGATGTTTGGAGTTCCAGTCTCCTGCAGCGATGACAAGATTATTTTGAAATAATTTACTCAAATCCTCACATTTCAATAGTTGATCTGGTTTGCGATAAACAGACGAAATTTGCAGGCTGGTTTTTCAATCAGGTTTAAATACTATAGTAGTATTTTCCAAATAATCAGTCTTAACAATAATCTTTCTATACTTGAAGAAATTTCTGAGGATAATAGCCGTTCCTCCTCCTCTCCCAATAAGACGGTCCATCCTAATAACGTCGTAATTTCTAAGATTAAGAGTTTTAGAATTTCTCAAATGAGTTTCTGAGATTAGTGCTATATCGATTTTATTATATTCCAAAAAATAGAGTAGTTCATCTTTTTTAGTTATAATTCCATTGGCATTCCAGATTACTAATTTAAAAAACATATTTATATTCATTTTAGAACTTCGCCAATAATGCTTAATAGATTTTCGCAAAGAGCTTTAATATTTTGATTCGCAAAGTTTTGTTTCGATACACTTGCATAACTAGGCTTAAAAGTACTTTCCTGCACTGCGCTGTTGTCTTTGGTAACATTGCTATGAATATATGAAGATACCTTGGTAATTTGTGGTCGTTGGTTAAGAGGCTGATTGGGAATTTTTGGAAACGCAGGGCAGCCACGATAGTTGGCCGTGTGAGCTTGCCCGCAGTTTACACACTTGGTTGAATATTGCTTCGATTTTTTCGGGCAATCTTTGGTATGATGAGCTTCGGCGCATTTGACACATTTAGGTTTTAGAAAGCAATTCAAATTTTTCATGGCCAAACCCTTGACAATTGAAACATTGGGTGACCTTTCTGGGAGATCTGAAGGATTCAACGACCACTTTCTGGTACAGCAGGTCAGTCAGATTATAAATATTATTGTTGGAATCAAATTTTGGAAGTTCAACAAGAACTATGTTCATTGCCTGCTTTGACGATTGGCGGTGAAGCATTTTTACTGAGGCCTCTTTAAAGCCTAAGTGGGATATTTCAACTGCAATGTCTTCAATTTTAAAACTGGATGAAACGCCTTTTATGACTACCTTTAAAGGTTTTTCTTCTTGTAATTTATAGGAGTAGCCGCCGTTATTTAAACGAACATATTCACGGATCTTTTTGAAGTCTCCTATATTCTTAGCTTTGATAATATGCTTAGGTCCTGATATGGTGGCTTGGAATGGTTCATCAGCTAAGTTATTTAGTTCTTTACAAAGCAATTTCCAATCGTTCACATTTTCAACAATAGCAGGAGGAATTCTGATCTTTCTACTTTTTGGGACATCACACCAAGGTCCTTCCTCATCGTGACCCTCCTCCACTTCGTCCAAATCATTTTTATTATTACGGCTCTGATTGTCTAATTGAATTCTAGGATTCTTTGGATTTTCTTCATCATCAGAGGATAAAATGCAATGTTCTTTAGATTGTCGTTGTCGTTTTCGTGCAGTAACTGCCTAATCTTCAAAAACATATGGAATATGACAACGATCTAAAATTTGTTTTAAAAGCGTGGCATCAATTGTGCATAATTTTTCCTTATTCAGGCCTTTTTTAGTTTTTATATAAATTGGAGTCAGGACATCTGATTGTTCTATTTCTTCCGTCCATAATAATTTCCTGTTATCATCAGACATTTTTTCTATATTTACTTATTTAAAGAAAAGAAAATAATTTGAATTTAAATTTTAAGGAGGAAACAAATCCCTTGCATCCTTGTTGGCTTGTGGTCTGCGCAATAATAAATATACATTCCCAGAATTCCTAAATAAGTATAATATAGACATGCCTTTGTCTCTGAAACCTGGCTAAAACCATGCCACAGAATGAAGATTAAATATTACAACACAATCCGACAAGATAGACTTTCAGAACAAGGAGGAGGAACAGCAATTTTTATCTACAAAAATTATAATTATATACCCAACACCTTCAGTTTGGAAATAACTGGTATATCCATAAAGAGCATTAACAGCTCCCAAACGAATTTATATTCATCCTAAAAATAACCTAAAATAAATCTAAATGAGGATGGCATTAAAAACATTTTCTCAAACAATAGAGCAACCATTGCGGCCGGTGACTTCAACTGCAAACATCCTGCTTGGGAATCACCCAGTACAAATTCAAATGAAACCATCTCCAAAATGACATTGGATCTTAGAGTCAGTTATCCTGACGAACCCAACCATAATTCCCCACCTGACATCCTTGATATTGCGATACATAAGAATCTACCCCAGAATACCACCTCTAAAGTTATACATGAATCGACATCTGACTATCTTCCTGTATTAGTTGTCCTACAAAACTTCAAACTAGCAAGTTCGAATACTGAAAAATCACAGACTGGGAACTTTTTAAATACGGAATAGAGAAAATTTATATAACAAATTACCAATTAAATACCCTTACATCAAGCTTTCACCGTCATCGAATAATGCATTCTATACAATATACAAGAAACGACCACCTATAAATCACTTATTTAAACAGAAGATACCCATTAGATTTCAAGGAAAATATTCGTCTTACAAACCGCCTAAGAAATTGAAAAGATCACATGACTCTCAAGACAAAGAGGCCTATATCAAGGCCCGAAGAGATTCCCAAAACTGTACAAGACAGCATGACATCACCATCTGGGACTCCTACATTGAAAAGCTTAATGTATCCGATCAAGCCATATGGAAAGCCATCAAACAACTCTCCTGTACTGAAAAAAATATAAATTGATTTAAAAACAAACAATGGAATGACACTTACTTCACATGAGTCAGTAGATATCTTAGTACACAGCTATAAAAACAATTTAGTCCAAACTCTTGTACTCAAATTTTAAAACCAAATCCTTGGCTCGAAGCCAAAATAAGGGACTACTTAAAGGAAAATACAGAGGGATGTGAACCTAGGTAAGACCTATTAAGCCTTTTATGTTTTAAAAATGAGTTGTATCATAGAATGAAATCCTTGTATTCTGTGTTCTCCGCATTATTCGGTTGGAGAAATGGTTCTTAACGGGATCTTTGAGGCGTAGAGTGGGAGGAATGAAGTTTACTATTTTACACTGTAGGTTAAAACTGAGGTGACTCCGCCACCCAGCGATCTGTAGCGATTTTCTTACGGATATCCTTCCTGCAGAAATTTGTTAATCTGATAACCCAAATTATCAAAGAAGTTAAACTACAAATCTCAGTTTTAGAGAAAAGGCATGAACAGAAACTAAGGCACTGGTTTTGTAAATATGCCTTTCCGCGACTGAACCAAGAAACCAACCATAGCAACATCATTAACCTATCAAAAACCGCTCTCTCACAGTCAGAAGCTACCGTACTATCCAAAGGCTTTAAATACAGGATATCTGAAAAATCATATCCATTTATTACCATCAGTGGCAGAGCGAGGCAAAAAGATATCTTACTACCCTACGCTTCTACGCCCTCAGAACCGACACACTCTACGAAGCTCTTACTACTATCAGAAATTCATTGGACAATTGGACTGAAGTCTCTCACTCAACAAAATATTACGGATTTATTTTTAAAATTTGTGAATAATTGTACAAATGTTTAAAATAATTAATCACTAATTTTGATCAAACTCATGTTTGGGAAATGGCTATACCCGAAAGCTCCCAATAAATTTATTACTTTAAAAACTTGCGGTCACTTCTTCAATCTTGTATTAACATAGTATGTATATCCTGAAACTGCCAAAACTTCAAACTCTTGTTTAATTGATTTTTCCCTCTCTCCCTTTCAGCTGTTTAAACTCCTGTTATTTTGAACTCTTATTAAATTGAAAATTTTCTCTGATCCCTTGAGTTTCAAGTTATTGAAAGTCTACTGTATTTATTTCTTTAAAAAAATTAAAATATTTTTCCTGTAAACTCTAATATCTACAAAATACCTAGTCAAAAACACCTATATATATCTGCACATACTTTTTACCATTTTGTTTCACACCTGTTTATTAGCACGCATTTTTTCGCTCTCTCATTATTTTCAATTTAAATATATTTGAAGTCATTTTAATATAACTTTAATATATATCTTCATATGTAGCTTTTCACCCCTTTTCAGATAAAACTCAATACCCTCAATTTCATCTAAGTTTGAGAGTCAGCCTTCCGAATTTGAATATCAAGTGATTCTTTAGCTATGGCGGCGTCCTAGGTGGACGTCGCTCCATCATCAAGTCATCAAGCATTGATCTGTTCTATCTCACATCTGTCACCAGTTCCACCCATATCGTCGCATAATGTCCACCAATTTGCATACCAATCTCCTAATCAACAATATAACTCGCGTGAAATTTACACGAAGAACAAAGTGAAAAATAGTACAAATGTGATATTGTACTGGGATAAGGTGCATAAATTATGAAACAGGCATCTCCTTAACCTCCAAGTTGATGTTTATTCCTATAGATGGCGCAAGACATCAGCAAATTTCAGTTTCACTATAAGGAAATGCCTTTTTAATAATAAAGAACAAAGTTCAACTGAAACAAATGAACGAAAAATCATTGCTGATAAAAGAAAAAAATCAGGACAAACGCAGCAAATCAATAGTATCAACCATCCAATTTAGAGCCGACAATCAGATACCGGCAGAAAAAGATGTAATGTCCATAGCTGACTTAATAAAACCTGAAAATATTCATTCCGCAGACAAATTAAATGGATAAGCAATTGTATACTTGGCTAGTCCAGGTCAAGCCAAATTATTAATTGAAAAGGATCCAGTCAGAGATAACCAGATATCATACATCCTAAGCCATTATTTAACATTCCTAAGCGCTACGTAATTTCAGGAATAATGGCTTCTATCCTAGATGAAATTTTGGTCAAATATCTTATACTCTTTAACTCTATCACCTTTTCCTACAAGCATTCCACAACTGATGCATTTATCGACTTTGAGCAAGGAAGTTCTGATCAAAATGAATGAATTTAAGGATATGCCTAAAATTCTTGAAATTAATTAAATGAACAAATCATTCTGCCTCTACATAAATAAGTATATCATATGTGGTAGGTGCAGCAGACGTGGTCATACCGAATAAAGATGCCGTTTATATCCTGAAATCAGGAAGAATATTAAAGTCCCCTACAACAAGGCTTTGAAAGAACTCACCATTCTCTGTTGAAAAGTTTGAAAATCAACCTAGCGTTGATGGCAATCATTCTCAAGAACAATTTGGGTTCTCTAGCGTGAAATTGGATCTTGCCTCTTCTTTATCTGAAAATGAAGTATCTGATAAAGAAACTTACTTTAATAAAATGAAAATCATGATGAAATAGAATTGAAGATTACAAAATGAACTGAATTGGTCAATAAAAACAGTTAATCTGCGAACCAAATGTGGATGGAGACGTTGCAAACTGTGATAGTGAAATCTCTCTTGCGTCCATCAAGGTTGTGATACCTCTGACATTGAATATAAGGCTTCAGCGATGACTTTGAACCGAATCTTCAAAAACACTGAGAAGACTAAAAAATATAAGATAACAGCAGAATTAACAGGCGATCCTGACCTCTTACAAAAACTTGCTAATTAAAAAAAGGTTTATACAGTCGAAATGCTCTTATTTTTCAAGTAAAGACCAGAAGAAAATAGCAATGTTGAAAATCAAGCATATAAATACATATAAATTATCAAAGATGACAAAAAATTTGAAACGATATATATATGTTTCACCGAATTTGAACAAATATCAAGGATTAGAGTCAACTTCAGAAAGAGCAAGGGATTATGGTGCGGTGAATGGATTTCGATGAAAGATAAACCTTACAACATATATATGAATAGGTACAAATGTACAATTTTAGGCGTCGGTATAGAAAACAGCGTCACCTGTAAAACCCATATTGAATATCTAATTAATACCTTCACTACGTCGTTAAGTCAAACAAAAAAAAAATATAATGTCGTTACCGTTATACTAGAAATCTCGATACCTTAGCGAATTATTATAACAAAACTTAAATATATTGTCACTGAATAATTATTTTAAATATTCTGTGGTATATCATCATTAATATTTGCATAGTCACTCATTACGATTCTTATATATTTTACTTGTAAATAAATTTTTAGAGATAGTTTTGCATTTTCTAAATAAACTATTTTTTACTTAAACTTTTGTAGTGCTCGTTACCTCTACCGTGACAACTGGTGGAGAAGCTGGAATATTCCCTCGACGCCCAAGCCATTAGAAGAAGCCGAAGACTACAAAGACTAGAACCTGAGGAAAACATCGCTATGGTCAATCAAGAGACACAGACAAAAATGAGTGAGTACCAATTTCAACCTTTTAGAAACCCTTCTATTTTTACTGGAGAACGCAACCAGAATCCAGAAAAATGGTTGAAGGAGTTCCATCGCGTCGCCCGCTATAATTGCTGGGATGATTCAATGTGCCTCGCAATTGTTTATTTTTTCCTCCAAGGAACAGCGCACAGATGGTACGAAAATGTTGAAGAGAAAATTAATTCATGGGATATTTTTGTGAAAATGTTTTCTCAGAATTTCGGACATCATGTCACCCAAAAAGATCAGCTCGCAGAGAACCTCAAAACTCGAGCTCAGGGGAAGGAGGAGACCAGTGACTCCTACATTCAAGATGTTCTCCATCTGTGCAGAGAAGTAGATCCGGCTATGATGGAAAATGAAATAATCGCACACTTGACGAAAGGAATATCGGAGGAGATATATCGGTCAATAATCATTTTAGACATCGCAACTATCGATGAGTTCATCAAATGGTGCCGAAAAATCGAGGCTTCAAATAAAAAACGTGTAAATAAACGTGTAGTATTCGACAGACTACCGAATGTTGCTGCCATCGGTTCAGCAGACTCAGAATCAGTGGAGGACTTGGTCCGACGCATCGTGCGTGAAGAGGTTCATCGCGCACTAAATCCGGAGTCAACTACCCCTGAACCATCTTCTCTGAAAGAGATTATCCGAGAAGAGATTGAAAAAAACGTAGCTGCAATTTCGAAGCCTATTCAAAGGCCTCCACCACGACAGTCGTACCCCAGCCAAACACGACATTCAACCAGGTTCCACGACGTCAGTACCCTACCCAAACACCCATATATAACCAGACGCCACCACAACGAAGAACGGATGAATGGAGGACGCATGACAACATCCCAATATGTTTTAATTGCGGCCGCCCAGGCCATGTTAAGCGATATTGTAGAGACCGCCGACAATGGACGCAGAGACCCTAAGGACATGCACCAAGCACCCAAGAACCTCAAATGGGTGACCACCAAGCCATAAGAAGCCAAACCTACCGCAGACAATCGCCGTATCCAAACAGAGGAAGATCCCCAAGACGCCAGTCCGTTTCCCCAGGCCGCCATACAAGCCAATCCCCACGCCGCTACAATCTAGAAAAAAACTAAGCGTCGCGTCTTCTTTCGAGGTGGAAGCCGCGGGTGTGAAAACCCTCCATCGTCGAGAGCCGCTAAATTACAACAAAATTATGTCGAAATCATCATTGATGACATTGCGTTTTCTGCTCTAGTCGATTCAGGTTCCTCTTTTTCGGTTATCTCTGATGGATTAAGACGACAATTAAAAAGACCATGTTCAAGGATAGCGGAATGACTCTGAAAGTTGTTGATGGCAAGAATGTTACATCGATCGGCCGATGTACAATCAGCTTGAGCATCAATGGATTGGAACAGCCGCTTGAGTTTATCGTCCTCCCTAATAGTAACCCAAGTATTATCCTCGGATGGGAATTCCTAGAGGCATCAAATGCCGTGATTGATTGTAGACTCGCCGAAATCAGATTGGAAGAGGCCAAAGATGTACTAAATTCACCAGCTTCCATGGGAAAGGTTGTGGCTAGCAGAAGCGTCGTAATCCCAGCCGAATCTGCCAAACTAATAAATGTTATGAGTGAAGAGCTTAATGGGCAAAATCAGGTACTTTTTGAACCTTCGAAAAAGGTATCAATAGGAAAAGGGTTAACACTTCCCTGTGCATTATTCAGGCTTTCGCATAATAAAGGAAAACTTTGGATCATAAATTCTGGCACCACAGCTCAAATAGTCCCTAAGGGAATGTGCCTGTGAAAAATTCAAAGGGTTGAAGAAAATAACTTGACGGCTATTTCGGAATGTTCTGAATTTAATAAGGAGGTGAAAGATAGGAATCATGCCAGTCATGCTGATAAAGGTGACTTTAAATTTTTACAAAATCTAATTAGTGATGATATATCAGAGGAGCAGCAGTCTCAAATCTTATCAATTTTAAAGCGACATGATAAAATATTTGATAAAAATAATGAACCAGTAAAGCAAACTTCAGTAACCAAGCATAAAATTGAAACTGGAAACCATCAGCCTATTAAGCATAGACCATATCGAGTCTCCCCTACAGAACGCCAAGCAATCCAAACGGAAGTGGACAAAATGCTAGACGCCGGGATTATACGTCATTCAGAAAGTCCATGGTCATCGCCGGTTATTTTAGTGAAGAAGAAGGATGGTAACTGGCGTTTCTGTGTGGATTACAGACGACTAAACAAGGTTACTAAAAAAGACGTTTATCCACTGCCTCGAATCGATGATACACTTGACTCCCTGAAAGGAGCCAAATTTTATTCATCAATGGACCTTCGTTCAGGATATTGGCAAATAGAAGTCGACGAAGCAGATAGAGAAAAACTGCCTTTATTACCCCTGACGGACTCTATGAATTCCTGGTCATGCCTTTTGGCCTATGTAATGCCCCTGCAACATTCGAGCGCATGATGGACAAGATATTGAAAGGCCTGAAATGGACGATGGTCCTCTGTTATTTAGACGACATCGTTGTGTATTCCAAATCGTTCAACGAACATTTACACCGGCTTGAAATCATACTACAATGTCTCGACAAAGCCGAGCTACGCCTCAACCCCAAAAAGTGCCTTTTCGGAACTAAACGAATAAGAGTGTTTGGACACCTCGTCGATAGTAAAGGTATTTATCCCGATCCAGAAAAGATTGAAGCTATCGCCAGGTTTCCGACCCCAAGATCTATAACAGATGTGAGAAGCTTCATTGTCCTATGTTCCTATTATCGTAGATTTATCGAAATATTTGCTGAGAAAGCTGCTCCTTTACACGAAGTCCTCAAAAAAGATAATAAATTCATGTGGAACTCTGACCAACAGGATGCTTTTGATTCCTTGAAAAAAGCATTGATGTCTGAACCTGTTCTTGCCTATTTCGAAGAACAACTGCCAACCGAGCTTCATACTGACGCCAGCGGTTATGGAATTGGAGCTGTCCTCGTACAGATCAACGATGGGAAAGAGCGGCCAGTTGGTTATGCTTCAAGAACTTTATCTAAGGCGGAGAAGAATTACTCAACAACGGAAAGAGAATGCTTGGCCGCAATATGGGCCATCAACAAATTTCGACCGTTTCTTTTTGGTCGTGAGTTTGTCATCGTCACTGACCACCACGCTCTTTGCTGGTTATCTAATCTGAAGGACCCGACAGAAAGACTAGCAAGATGGGCTTTAAAACTCCAAGAATACAATGTAACGGTTGTTTATAAAAGTGGACGCAAACACCAAGATGCCGACTGTCTTTCTCGAAATCCTCTCCAACTTGAATCGGAAGAAGCATACAATGAGGAGGATGATGATATACCCTCAATAACTGCTCTGACGTGCTTCGAGGCTGAACAAAGAAAAGACCCTAAAATTTGTAAATTGTTAGAGGAAACAGAAAGATTTGGTGCCGAATCGAAAGGATATGAAATGTTAAAAGGAACCTTATACAAAAAGAATTTCGACCCCCTGGGAAACCAACACCTTTTAGTTGTTCCCAAGCACTTACGCTTAGAACTACTGAAAAGTTTACACGACGCTCCCATAGCAGGTCATCTTGGATTTTCGAAGACATATGAGAGAGTTAAAAATAAATATTTCTGGCCAGGACTTCTCCGGACATACGGAAGTATGTCGCTCATTGTAAAGAGTGCCAAAGAAAGAAACAATCAACTCAAAAGCCACCCGGACTACTTAAGGCCATACCTCCTGCAACCTCCCCTTTTCAGAGAGTTGGAATGGACCTCCTTGGAAGATTTCCCAAGTCTGATAATGGTAATAAATGGATCATAGTCTGTACCGACTATCTTACTCGATTTGCCGTTACTAAAGCCTTACCCACAGGGGAAGCAAAAGAAGCAGCCAAGTTCTTAATGGAAGATGTTGTTCTCAAGCACGGAGCCCCCAGAGAAATCATCACGGACCGAGGACGAGTATTTCAATCCAAGTTGATTGCGGAACTCACCAATCAATGCTCGTCGATACATCGGTTCACGACAGCGTATCACCCCCAGACGAATGGACTTACGGAGAGATTAAACAAAACCTTAGCCAACATGATCGCTATGTATGTAAGTGTTGAACAGAAGGACTGGGACGTAATCCTGCCCTACGTTACGTTCGCCTACAACACGGCAAAACAAGATACGACAGGTTTTACCCCTTTTGAACTGATTCATGGACGCGAAGCCGAGACAACTGTAGACACTCTTTTCCCAAATCCGCATGAAGATCTCCAAGAGGATTACAGTCAGAGGATTGCCTCGCGAGTCGAAGAGACTAGGCAGCTAGCAAGATTAGAAACCTTGAAAGCCCAAGAAAAGGACAAGGCCAGATATGACTCAAAGCACGAAGCAATGGATTACAACGTTGGTGACCTGGTATGGATTTTCATCCCGATAAGAAAGGTGGGACTCTCAGAAAAACTGATGAAAAGGTACTTCGGGCCATACAGGGTTACTCGGAAACTCTCTGACGTGACCTTCGAAGTTGAACCTGTGGACCAACCAACCATGAGACGCCAAACAAGAGACCTGGTCCATGTACTGAGAATGAAACCCTACCATGAACCTGAGGACCAAGCCGATCTGTTCAAGTGATAATTACAGCGGGACGCTGTTCATCTAGGAAGGGGGCAATGTCACTGAATAATTATTTTAAATATTCTGTGGTATATCATCATTAATATTTGCATAGTCACTCATTACGATTCTTATATATTTTACTTGTAAATAAATTTTTAGAGATAGTTTTGCATTTTCTAAATAAACTATTTTTTACTTAAACTTTTGTAGTGCTCGTTACCTCTACCGTGACAATATAATCAACAACACTCTGCCTTCGGACACAGTTTTAATCGCTATACGAAGGCAACTTGTGAACGTCTTATATTTAAACGAAATTTCGACAAACAACGAGATAAACTCTATTCCTAGAGAAAAAGGAGGACTGGGCCTTATATACCTAAATAAACAAAGATACATTTTCATTATAAAAAGAATATAAAAAAATGTTGAATGAAAATGAAAAAAAAAATTCTCACAAAAATAAAATTTGTAGATCTACTATAATCTCCTAAACTACTATTTTTATTTATTATTTGACATATCGGACGCGATATCCCAGCTTGGGAGATTGCGCCTAAATACATTTTAGCAGCTTATATACCATTATTTTATATACAATTCAATAAACAAGACTAAAAACAAAATTTAAACTGAAAGGTTGGTTTTCTCAAACAGAAAATAAAGTATGAAATGAATTTACAAAAATTATTGATTTTCACATAGATGTCTTTGTTTTATACAAATCGTACATGTCTTCGATGGGACAAAAATGATTACTTCTCTAGCTGTGAAAGATTGAACATTCTATCAATAAATGTATTGAGTCTTGGTTTTATTTTGCACAAAAGCAGCTAGGATCATCTGATGCCCCGATTTTCGCCAGAAATCCTTCAAAATTAACATGATTTGTAATGAATTGTGCGTTGTGAAAATTTGAACAAAAATAGTAAGGAATTCCAAATGGGAAAATTTTCCGGAATGTTTCATTAGTGTTCGCTATTGTTTCAACCATTCTTGATTCTATGAAGAAGTGAATTATAGTTGGGGCATGAGGTCTGAATAAATTACTGTCTTCTTTTGATAGATTGGCCAATTCGTATTTTATAATCAAAGATTCTACGTGATCTGTTCGAATAGGTATTTTTGCCAAACTATGAATACAATTTGTAATATATCATCGTCCAGAAACAAACATATCCTTCTCATCTAGAACAATATTAGGTGTTCGCTCTACATCAACTTTGAAAACCTATCCTGAAACGATTATTTACATTTGATTCCAATAAAGAGTCGTTTTATACAAGACTTTCACCTCAAAAACCCTTATGTTTAGAGCGTTAAAGGAATTAAACGTTCTATAGACCTCGTCGATGATAGAAAAAAAATGCGGCCAATCGAATAAGGGCTCCTAATCCAAGGATGCAGGATGAGCAGCGTTTGTACTCCATGTTAGGGGCGGCTGCACCCAGCGTCTGTTCCTCATGTCAGAGGCGGCCATTTCTTTTGGAGCTAAGTGGGCCTTCCACTGAGTAGTGCTCCCAGTCTTAATGACAAAGGAAGACGCATTCTACTTCACCCAATCATGATGGTTGTCAACAGACACTAAGAGGGATTGAGGGAAAAATCAAGTAAACAAAAGTTTGAAGTTTTGGAAGTTTTTCGGATATACATGTAATTCTGATACAAGATTAAATAAGTGACTCACCGCAAGTTTTTAAAGTAATAAATTTATACGGCGGTTTCGGGTCTTGCCCTGGAATCTCTCGATAATATTCCGGTCCTAAGCCCGGACTGTTTACTTGATTTTTCCCTCCATCTCTCTTAGTTGTTTAAACTCTTGTTATTTTGATCTCTTTATAAATTGAAAATCCACTCTGGTCCCTTGAGTGTCAAATTAACGAGAGTCGACTGTATAGGAATTTAATTTTTGGTCATGTACAATATATATGATATTCAAAAAATATTTATTATATTTTTATATATGCCAGTAGTTGTTTATATTCAAAAAAAAAGTTATTTCTGTCCAAAATTTATTGTGGCGTAAAATTGGTAATGAGATCCGTGAAGCAGCCTAATGAAAGGAAGAGCAGTTCACGCCTGAATTGTGCTATTGTTATAAGAGAATAAGGCCTATAGGGAAATGTTGTGTGGACATCTCCGACTATAAATATCAGAGAGTTGGATCTCTAGGACAATCCCACCATGTCTCCCAAGGTAAGTGGTCCTATGATCTCTTCCAATGGAGGTGTTTTGATTTCCGAACATGTACAAATATTACATATTATGATGTATTAGCGCGCCATTTGTTAGGAAATTTCGAGACTATTATAGACGCGTATATTTTTTCCAAATTGAAAAATTTCTACTGCTTATACTGCAATGAAAAAATTAATGGGATAACCTGGCTCATCAGTTGTGAACCCTCCCAGCGGTATCGCCAGTTTAATCTAATATAATAATTTTTTATTGCAGTAAGGGCAGTAGAAATTGTTTAATTTTTAAAAGAATCATACTCATCTATAATAGTCTCGAATTTTCATTATAACATTTAAATAAGAGAATCCAGATTAAACTCTAAATAGGAATATCACGTCCATTCGACTTTGTTTTTTTTTTTAATACCTACATATCATCTAAAAGCCTATAAAGCCTTTGTGGTTCTTTTCTCAATTAATTCACGTTAAGATATTGCGACTGTCACAATTATTTTAGAACTTTTGTAATTAATAAAAATAAAATTATAAATTTATTTTTCACAAAGATTTTTTTTTTCATTCGGAATGTTAAATTTCAATTAAAATATATAAATGCGAAAATAATTTGTGCTATTAAACATATCACTATTTCATGAATATAAATTTTGAATTATATTTACGAGAATTACATTTCTCTATTCAAGAGAACAAGGGAATGATAATGTATAATGACAAAATGTTAGAGAAAAATGATGTACTTAATTGCTAGCGGGGGTATCGCGTTTTGTGTGTGTTGAAATAAATTTGAAAAATATATATTATGCCGTTAATATATTTTCGAAATTTATATATTCGCTATTCAATTTAAACATAAGAGGTTTGTTATATATACATGTCATAATTTGCATAATATCCAAGATGTATAATTTCTTTTCTCCAAAATAACTATGTTACACTATAAATATGTTAAGTTTGTTTTAAAATGTAAATATGCAAATTCATCCGTATATAGAAACTGTATAAAAATAAACGTGGCAGACATCGCGGGCGAATGCCACGGCACGTCGCAAGTGCGCTGCTCACTTGGCTGGAACTAATTCTTTGGATTGCATGCTTAACGGTTGCGCCCTTCCATTCCATAACGACATATATATTTAATTAATATAAAGCATATAATAGGGAGAGGGAAAGAAAAACTCCAGCCTAGTTTCGGCCGTTACGCGTCATAGGCTGGGTATAAAAAGGAAATAAGCAAAGATATAGGCTTATAGAAAAGAGCAAAGACAGAACCATGATAATAATTCTTCAAAAATTTAGATTAATCTGAGTAGAGAAAGAAAAGTTTTTTTTTCTCATATTCTCTTCTGACGGAAGAAGAAAGAAGACAGATATTTTATTTTTATATATTTTCTAAAAATCCATTTTAGTGATTTTTTAAAACTATTTTAAAGACAATCTGGTGTTACTATGGAGGACATAATATGAGATAATATTTTAATTGAATGAAACTAAAATATTTACTATTTAGATTTGAATAAAGAGGGCAGCAAGAGAATAAAATAAACTAAAGGAGAAAGCGCCTAGGGAGGAGTCGGCACTGATCGAATAGGGTAATATAGTATTTATTGATAATATTATTTTTATTAACAGAACGGTCATTTTTATTTTATATTTTGCTACATTGTAAATTCCCCTCGTGGCTTATCTTTTGTTTACCATTCATAGTTCGTTCTTGCCTGAAATAAATTGTTGTCTCATCCCGAAGTTGGTCTTCCCTAATTTTCCACATGGCATTTTGGTGGAGATGCTGGGTAATGTTTTGTTTCTTCAAAGGGATCGGGCTACGATGGTGAACACTTCTTTATTTAAGAACGGAACTTACTAACTAAAAAACTGACAACATTCATTTGTCTCTATTTATAACCTAACTCGAGCGTCTATATGCAAAACCATATTTACATATTTACATCTGAATATGTACATTTACATCACATCTCCCCTCTTAGAGATTAGCTCTAGACCTCTCCAAAACGTCTGGGCGGACGAACTGTTCTTCCAGGAGATGTTGATGATCCGGCCACATCCGCAGCAGCATCCGAAGTGTGTGGGTTGGCCTCTGGGTAATTTACATATGGCTCCCCGTTAAGGTCCGTCAGCCAAACTCGATCATTTACTTCCAATGGAGGTAGTTCTCGTACTCCTGCGCCCTTAGGCTTCGCATCAGAATCCTTTAATCCGTCGCCCTTTGGCTTCGCTTCAGAATCCTTTACTCCTTTTCATCAATAGCATTCACAACACCTATTATAGAGGGAGCAGAACAAGCTTCCCTTGATTTGCCATAGTGATCCGAATTGTCACTCCGCACCTTCAAAGGAATCCCACAGGAACCACAATTTTACTTTTGTACTATTTCACTTTTGTACAATTTTACTTTTGTACTATTTCACTTTTGTACAATTACACCTTTGTACAATTACACTTTTGTACAATTTTACTTTTGTACAATTACACCTTTGTACAATTACACTTTTGTACAATTACACTTTTGTACAATTTTACTTTTGTACTATTTCACTTTTGTACAATTTTACTTTTGTACAATTTTACTTTTGTACAATTTTACTTTTGTACTATTTCACTTTTGTACAATTACACCTTTGTACAATTACACTTTTGTACAATTTTACTTTTGTACAATTACACTTTTGTACAATTTTACTTTTGTACTATTTCACTTTTGTACAATTTTACTTTTGTACAATTTTCCTTTTGTACTATTTCACTTTTGTACAATTTTACTTTTGTACAATTTTACTTTTGTACTATTTCACTTTTGTACAATTACACTTTTGTACAATTTTACTTTTGTACAATTTTACTTTTGTACAATTTTACTTTTGTACTATTTCACTTTTGTACAATTACACTTTTGTACAATTACACTTTTGTACAATTTTACTTTTGTACTATTTCACTTTTGTACAATTTTACTTTTGTACAATTTTACTTTTGTACAATTTTACTTTTGTACAATTTTACTTTTGTACAATTTTACTTTTTTCAGAATTCAAAGTTTCTTTGCATTCTTCATTTGGACACGTTATAGGATCTTCAAGTTTCTCAGAAGAAAGATGTTCACTCACATGACCGATCCAGCAGGTCTTACATAGCCTGTGACATGGCAAACCAATTTCTTCCTTGTTTAACTTGCATTTTCTACAATATTTCGTATCCTTGTATCTCACCTTTCCTACTTCAATATTGAGTAATTCAAGAATTCCTTTTGAAACGTCATCAAAATTAAATCCTTCTGAGCTATATGCTGCATACAAATAGGATGCATACTTATTTGCATCATTTTTAGCCACCATTACAAATTTGCATACCTCCGTATCAGAGATTTTGTAACAATTACTTAAACGGCCACGTCCTTTTAATTCAATTTTATCATACTTATCTTCCAAAATAGATCGAAAAGTAAATAGAATTTTAACCGTGCTTAATTCTAAACAGCTTTCTAAATAAGTTAGATCGAGCTCCACTTGGTTTTCCATTTCAATAATTTCAGGCATTTCTTCGATAGTTTCCTGGTCTGTACAAGGCCTTAGTATAATATTAGAATAGTCTGGTGTATACACGTACTGCTTGTTAACTTGAGTATTTCCATCAGATCCTTCGGCCAACTCCTTGCTAGAACTTTCAGCTTCCCTTTGAGCATGTGATTCAGCTTTTATGCATGAGCCTTGTTTGTTCGATTTCTCTAAATGCTCTTTGGAGAGTTGACTTTCTGCCGCCTTCTCAGAATCTTCCAGATTGACTGCCTTTTCTAAAGCTTCGGGTCTTAAGACTTCTTTCTTCAAGATTTCTGGCCATTCCATATATGCCGATGAACTGTACTTTCCATCGTCGTCTTCGGATTCCTTGAAGTCTTCTAAGCACAGAGAATCGATGGGCATCCAACGGGATAATTTAGCCTTTTCACCGCTCTGTAGATAATCCTTTGTTGATGGATCCACAATTTCAACAGGTACAGCTTTCTCTTTGCTTGCCGCAGCAACTTGCCTATAATCAGCCATTTTTTTCCCTTTTCTTAAAAAAAAAATTCTTATATTTCAACTTTATAATTTTGAAAATTGCTTTTACGCTTTTACCGCTTTTACGCTTATACCGCTTTTACGCTGCCACCATGTTTTGTTTCTTCAAGGAATCGGGCTACGATGGTGAACACTTCTTTATTTAAGAACGGAACTTACTAACTAAAAAACTGACAACATTCATTTGTCTCTATTTATAACCTAACTCGAGCGTCTATATGCAAAACCATATTTACATATTTACATCTGAATATGTACATTTACATCACAGGTAAGTTAGGGGAGACAAACTGAAGAGCTCCTAGAAGACCTTGAAACCATGGGTGCTGTGATCTACATTTTCGGAGACTGACTCCAGGATTCCACCGCCGTGGTAAAGCCAAGACTTCCCTCGAAGATGACTATGTCCCTATAGACAATACGACAACAAAGCCGCTCAGTAGGACGCAAAGGTACTAGGGACAAAGTTCCAAGTCTTCGATGGAATCCTTGGCAGAAGCACGTCAGATCCATGTCAATATCTACAATAATTAATAGCTGTGGGTCACAGCTCCCATAGGGAAGAAGCTATGTAGCAAGGTATTTATTAATTTTATTTATTTTTAATTAACAGAGTGGTCATTTTTATGTTTATATTTTGCTATTCTGTAAATTTCTCTTGTGTCTTATCTTTTGTTTACCATTCATAGTTTGTTCTTGCCTTAAATAAATTGCTGTGTCATCCCGAAATTTGTCTGCCCTAATTTTCCACGTGAAAATATTAATGACACCTTTCCCTAGGTCTTTGTAACTATTCCTTATTCATATGTATGTAAAATAGGCTTGATATTATTATGCTAATAAAAGGTAAGAATGAAAACCATAAAGGTTAGACCAATTGAAAAGAGGATGGTACCCAGGCGGGCCTCTTCAGATTAAGACTACACATTTGAAAGCAGTTCGAATTTTGTTATTACAAATGTGCCAGAGCCCCGTTTGGTTACTTGCACTAGCTGGTAGGGTTGGGTTTTTGCAAGAATTAGGGACCATTGGAGCATTTTTTTTAATTAGATAAAAGTGCCCAATGCGAGGTTAGCAAACCAACGGTTTAGATCACTCTTCCATCGACTTCCCCATTTTATCAAAATAAACCAGTTGAATATAGGCATGAATTATTGAGAACCCCGTTAGTCACAATCAACATGTGTGTACAGTTCCTGGCAGTAGTTGTTGTGCTGTCAACTGTGGCAGCCATGGACCTCGTGGAGAAACGGAATTTTGCCAGACTCCGCTGTATGGGGAAGTTCGACAACGCCAAGTTCACGCGGCTCAACCGCATGTGCAATGAATGCTATGAACAATACAAAGACCACCGCCCTATCTTTGAAAGATGCAGGTAAAATGGGAACTGAATAATGGCAACCTTTGTTGATTGATTACCTCAATTATCAAAACGTCAGTGTAATCTAAATTTTACGAATTCAATTGGAATTTACAATCTCATTGTTATAATGTCATAATATATTTTGTTTTGAAAAACAATTTATAAATTCATTTGAATAAAAATATCAAAATAAAAATTAATTGCCTCAAAAAGGTTAAAAACGCCAAAAGATCTTTCAATATGTGCTTCAAGATATATCATTAAATATTGAATTTTTAAATTTTTTCAGAGATTCGGAAAAATATACTCACATATTCTGTGATTTTTACATGATTTTCTTTTGGAATCCAAAAAAACGTACATAATATAATTAGATTATTAACATTTTCAATTTCATTATATATTTAGCAATAAATGACAATGCAAATAAGGCAGTCATGTAGATTATTTATAAATGAAAATTTGAAACTATTATAGACACGTATGATTCTTTTTTTTTTTAAATCAAACCTTTTTCCTCTGCCCTTACTGCAATGAAAAATTAATGGGAGGGTACACCACTGCTAAGCCAATCCCTCCGATTAATATTTCACTGCAGTAAGGGCAGTATAAAATTGTTTAATTTTAAAAAGAATCATACGTGTCTATAATAGTTTTAAATTCTCAAAACAGATGGCGCGCTAAAGTATCATATTATAAATGGTGTTACAGCCCTAAAATATATACAAATTTCAACTCGCCTACACGAAAAATCACAAATAAGACAATAAAGAAGTCGGGTAACAGTTGAAACAGACGAAAGTTATGTTCTAAGTAAAAATAGACGATATTGCATCAAACGATTTAAATTTCTCAGATCGTCACTTGGAACACGTTAATATTTCAACGCAACCAGTTTCAGTATATCGCCACGCTGCCAAACCTTCCAATTAATTAAGAGACACGACAAGCTCCTGACCATATATTCAGTTGCCAGACCATCCTTGCAACCCTCTATATGGCAGATATCAATATAGAAGAGAACATCCATACTCACAAGACACCTCAGTTGGCCGATATTGTGAACAGGGTGCATGAACCTATCTGATGTGCTCCATGGACAAGACACCACCACGCAACCCGACAAGCCCGTAAATAGAAACAGCGATACAGTACATGTAATTTAATTAAAGATTTAACACAAGAGGTTCTTTGTATCGCAACGCCTGAATCTAATTTTTGAAGAACGTTTTTTAATGTTCTATTAAAAATAATTTACAAATGATTGTACAACCTATTGTTTTCTATGGGTATGCATTAACGTTTAGAAACAGTCTTGCATCGATGTTTCAAGGAAATATATAGCTTAGCATATATTGATCAATATCATTCCAAGAGTCCTTAACAGCTTTCTAGAGACCATGTAGAATATTCTAGATCTAAGTTCAGTTTTCACCAAGCCAAAGACATAATAATATATATGGGCCAAGTCCAAATTTGGCAGGGATGTGCTTAAAAGAGATGTGCAAAATTCCTGTTTCATCCATCTTTTAGTCCAGGTATTGGCGGGTTGAACGTGACGTATGACACCTGGCTTTATTCTGGTGCAGCCACACGGATCTTAAGTTACTTGGATACAAAAATGGATCATTATCTTCGAATAATGAGTCTAAAATAAGTCTTTGGTTTATTTCCGAATTCATCTTGAGATTTTTGAACGATCATGAAGCACTTTGAGAAACTTTCCTTGCATTGCTTGACGCAGTTCTGAAAGGTGTTAATTTTAGAGTTAGCGAAATAAAAATGGCACGGGGTTGCTTTCTATCATTGAGGTAAACCCATGTTTCGTACAGTGTAACAACATTTTCCAATATCCACTCGCCCCACACAGGTACTATTCCTTTCTTTAATAATTTCAATAATGTGAATAAACGAGTATTTCTTCCCGGAAAGTCTGAAAACGTAACCTTTTACAATAACTTATAATTTTAGGAATATCAAATATTCAAAAATCGTTTTTCCATGAAATTAAAATTAAATATTTTTCTTTTAAATAAATATAAAATCGTCAGAATCGCGCGCTTCTTTCGCCAACTACGGCGTTGGAAAATCGTTATTTTAGTAACACCTTCTGTGAATTCCCTTTCAAACCTAAAATATTAGAAAACCCAGCAACCTCTCAACGTTGAAGCACCTTCCCGCAGACCCTTTCGAAAACCCAAATAAACCGTCACAAGTTTCCCAGATCTATGTTAGCCGTTCATACATTTTTTCTTACATGATATACCTCAAACCTATCGTTGAAGGTCATCTAACTGGATATGTTCCAGAGACAACTGCTTCAAGAACGACGTCTTCCCCCAATGTGCCGAGACGTTGATGGTCCACATCAATGAGCCTCACGTGTTGAACTACGTGGACGACCTGTATGGCAGCAAGTGAGGCGGCACATCTCACAATAAACCATGTTGTTTGAACCTGGGAATGTCTATATGTGAATACATCACAACCAACATTCACATCGAGGTTAATTAAAAAAGATCAAATTCAAAATATCAAACTAATCTAATTTGAAAAGAGAAAATAGAATTCGGGTTTTTTCAAGTTTTTTTTAATAATATTTGCAAGCTTCCTAGCAATATTCTGCTCTTCAACGGGCAAATGCTTTTTATATACAATATCTAAATGTATAAAAGGTATTGACCTATTGAGAAGCAGAATATTGCTCGAAATCGTACAAAATATTAAAAGAAGCCTTTCACCCAAATTCTAATTTCCCTTTTCAAATAATTTTCAGATAACTATTGTCTACATAAAACTGATCCTATATTACCATAGGAATTTCGATGTGAGATTATTAGCGATATTATTATAAGAAATACGTGTTGAAATTTAATAGAAAAGTAGCCGAGAGGTTATAAGGACTACGCAATCTATTAGAATAGAGGGGCTTATTTTTGTTTCCGAATATTTTTCCAAGCTATTTGGATTATTAAGAAAAGTAAAATATTATCAATATTAGAAATTTTGTCAACATAATCTAAAATCAAACGTTTTACATTGATTTAAAAGAAACAGATTAAAAGTTGTAAAGTAATATGATGAACTTGCGACTAATTGAGAGAGTATTTTTCCAAGGTCAAATGGATAATTCTTTCTGAAGTAATTTCCATTCCTTTATAATGTAAAAATAATTTTTAACCAACTGGGTCATTAAGAGTGTTATATTGATTTCCAACTGTTAGAGTGTTATATATATGGCATATATAAATATTAAAGTGTAATTTCTATTTGTTGCAAATGAATCATCATTTATAAAAATTCCTAAATTAAACATAATAATCCCAAAACACCACAGTTTGGCGACTAGTACGTCAATTATACAACATACTTTTCGCAACAAATAGAGTTACTCTTCTTAATTTTAATCAAGGCGTCAATTTAGTAGTTTTTGTTAAATGTCTGCGTTTCTGAGATATCAGTTAATAAAACGTCCGAGGGGTGAATATTTGACAAACTATCAACCATTTAGCCAAATATCTATTCGCACCAGATTTGGCGTCCAAAATTTCAATGAAATTGTCACCAAGTTTCATTTTCATCTACACAGGAAAATGAACCCATATCAGAGTAATTGACAGTATTTAAAAATATTTTTGATTCTTGAAAATTTGGAAATAGTCCTAAGGAAATATTAAGAGGTAAATTTTCAATTGGTTTTAGGTCTGAAAAATTACAGAATAAGTTATTACAGGAGAGGAAGAAGTTTTGATAGAATATATGAAATCGCTCTAGCATATGAAACTGCAGAAAATAATTTAAATTCTAATAGGCAAAATGAATTGGATATTTAGATACTTTAGAAATAAGTGAATGAGCAACACCAATTGTGCTAATAATAATTTAAAAAATGGCGAAGTCGTATAAAACTTGTATTAAAGGTGCACCAAAACTCTTACACCCAATTAGAAGATATATTTGCCGTTCTCTCTTGAAAAAGGAAATATATTTAGCGAAATAGATTTATTCCAGGCATACTTTTAATTATATATACGAATCATCAAGGGATATACCTGTAATTAATACACATACAGGCCTCTATAGAATTAATAGGCTACCCTTTGGCCTAGCTTCAGTCCCAGTAGTTGGCAAAGGATTGTTGAACAAAATATAAATATAAGTCTACTTACGCTAATTTATTTGGACGATATGTTAATCACTGGTGAAACAGAAACTGATGATTAAAAATGGAGTCGGTTTTAAATAGATAAAATGAGTATGGCCTGAAGGCTAATGATCTGAAATTTTGCTGTAATTGATCGAAATGGATTACATAAAGCATTTGATAAAATCAGAGCAATTATAGAGGCTCCTGAGACTTTGAATATAACGTAGTTGCAGGTATTTATAAGTTTTTGTGTGTGTTAAATATAATAAATTTATTTCAA
>CP092868.1:86935987-87012299 GCA_030710605.1 Cordylochernes scorpioides
GATTCAAGGACGCAGGAATAGGAACGTGTGAATAGGATACATCAGATGGATGATCAGGGACAGACGGAGGAATTGATCAAAACAATTACATGCATGAGGACATCACACGATTATAGGATAAATACTACGACAAGTGTCCCTCCCTATACCATAAAGATTGAAAGTCGAGGATAATTTTATAGATTTTGATTTGGATACGGCATGTTGTCTAACCTTGATATCGGAGAATGATTTCAAGAAGTATCTTCCAAATGCACAGTTAAAAACTATCGGAATGATCGTCAAGACATATGATGGGACAGTAGTACCAATTCTGGGCGATGTTATCGTTTAGGTGGAATTCAGGGCAAGACTTCAATGCTTCGAGCAGTAGTAGTCAAAGGTGAAAAAAGGCCCTGCTGGGGAGAGAATGGATAAATTTGTTGAAAATTGATTATTTTGCGGTGAACCAGATACCTTTGGAAATTGCTATTGCTGAATTTTTGAAAGAGCATCAAGTTTTGTTCAATGACACAGCAGAGCCCATAAAAGGATTCACATTTTCAAAGAATATTCGGGACGTCAGCCCAATATTTCATAAGGCTCGACCGGTGCCTTTTGTGATTAGAACGGCGGTTACAGAAGCTTTAGAAAATATGATGACAAAGGGATGCTTATATAGGTTGATGAGTAGCCAGTGGGGCAACTCCAGTAGTAGTGGTACCAGAAAAAAAAATAAGGCAATGAGAATTTGTTGTGATTTTAAGGTAACTTTGAAAAGATTCTTGGATACAGCAGCTTATCCGCTCCCCACTCAGCAAGACTTGTTTGCTATCTTGGCCAATGGGAAATATTTCTCAAAATTAGATTTTAGCAGCGCTTACCTGCGACTAGAGGTGGCAACGAGCACACAGCCATTTTTAACTATCAACACACATAAGGGACTTTTCAGGTTTAGGAGAATGCCTTTTGGGCTGGCTAATGCTCCTAGTTATTTCCAATCTGTGATGGATAGGGTTCTGGCTGAAATAGAGGGCGTTATTTGCTATATTGATGATGTCCTCATAGCTACAGTTTCAGTGGAGAAACACTTAGCTGTATTGAAAACTGTGTTTCTGCTTTTGTAAAAATACAACATTAAACTGAAGAAAGATGAATGTAAATTTGTGCAAAGAGAAATCGAGTATTTGGGCCATCTTATCAAAGAAGATGGCATCCGACCTTTGGATCACAAGGTGCAAGCTTTACAGAAGGCCAAGAGTCCAACAAACATATCTGAGTTGAGGTCATTTCTTGGATTGGTGAATTATTATGGAAAATATGTTCCAAATCTACCGTATCTATTGAGTCCTCTTCACGAGCTGCTTCATAAAAAGAATTGCTGGAGCTGGACCAAGGAGTGTGAAGAGGCTTTTGAAAATTGCAAGAGTAGCATTACCTCTGAGAATGTTTTAGTTCCGTAAGACACCGCATTGCCTTTGTTTTTGGCCACAGATGCTTCCCAGATTAGAATTGGCGCGGTTCTGTCTCATGTCATCGGAGGCCAGGAAAGACCGATCATGTTCGCCTCTTAGACTCTATCAGGAACCGAGCGCAACTATTTTCAGATTGAGAGGGAAGCTCTCGCAATAATTTATGGAGTGACCAAATTCCATCAGTTTATTTATGGGAGACGTTTACCCTGATAACGGATCATAAGCCGCTAGTGTCTATTTTAGGCCCAAATTCGGGAATTTTTACTTTATCAACTTAGAGATGGGCGATAATTCTGTCTGCTTATACCTACGATATCAAGTTTTAAAAACTCAAGATCATGGAAATGCAGATCTTCTGCCACGTCTTTCAGTTGAGAGTGGGGAAACTTCGAGACTGTAAAACATTTATGCACTGTCCTACATGGAGGATTTGCCAATCACGGCTGAAGAAATTAGAATTGAAACTCAAAAGGATGGAGTGCTATCAATAGTGAAGTGCTATACCAAGCATGGCTGGCCTGAGAGGGTGCCAGACCACCTCAGACCTTACTCTCAGAGAAAACTGGAGCTGACTGTGGACGGAGAGTGTCTATTGTGGGGGATGCGGGTCATTATTCCTTCCTCTCTCAGACCGAACTTGTTGAGTTGCTTACACGAGACCCATTCAGGGATGAGCAAAATGAAGTCTGTGGCAAGGTCTCATTTCTGGTGGCCGAATCTAGACAATGAGATTGAGTTCCTGGTAAACTGGTGTAGCAACTGCCACAGGTTCAAGATGGCCCAAATAGAGTGAAGTGGCAACCTTGGATTTGGGCAGTTAGACCCTGGCAGCGAAACCATATTGATTATGCAAACAAAGATAACATCAATTTGCTAATTGTCGTGGATAGTCATTCTAAGTGGGTCGAGGCATTCCCAATGAGAGAAATAACCTCAGCAAAAAAAATTGAGCAATTAAGACGACTTTTTCTTCTTATGGTTTACCAGAAGAAATAGTGTCAGATAATGGCCCTCAGTTTACGGGTAGTGAAATGCATTTTCTTTTTTAATAATGGAATAAAACAAACACTGATTCCTGCGTACCATCCTCAGAGCAATGGCCTGGCTGAGATAGCTGTCAAGATGATAAAAATGGCGTTAGACAAAAATAAAAATAACTGGGAATACCATTCAGGACACGCTATCAAAATGTTGCTGGCATATCGTAGCACCCCTCATGAAACAACCAAGAAGACTCCGTCAGAACTCTTTATTGGGCGTTCCCTTCGAACTCGACTATCAATTATACATCCAAATCTGGAATCAAGAGTAAAGGAGCAACAGGCCAGGCAAATGAAATACGACCACGGATTTCAACAAGATGAGTTTGGAATAGATGACATGGTTTGGTGTCGAAATTTTAGAGGCGGTGATCGATGGATTCCAGGCAGAATAGTGGGAAGAAAAGAATTCCGATTCTATACAGTTTTAATACACGGACTGGTCAAAAGTTATCATAGAGATCAAATAAGGAAGAGGTGGGATAATGGTGGAGATGAAGATCGACAATATGGACGCCAAAGAGAAGAAACTGATATCATCGCTCCTGAGGCTGATATTCCCAACAGAGGCAGACGTGAATCGCCGCCTATAGAAACAGCCAGACAGCAGCGGGACTCTGGCCTCGTGGACCAGAATGATGGAGTCATTTCAGGGGAGTCGTATCGTTCACCGGATCCCGAAGCCAGTAATGAAGGACTCATCCCAAGAAGAAACCCACCAAGAAATCGGAGACCTCCTTCAAGATATATTTGCATGTAGAGGGAAGATAGTGTAATATATCAGCGTGAAATATTCTGTGAACATTTTTTTGCTTCTGTAATTCTCAAGTTGTTATCATCATAGTTGTTTTGAATATATATAATTTGCATTATTTTCTTCTTTATTACATTCATTTAATTTAATATTTTTGTGTTTATTTCTTTTGATTAAATATTCAAATATATATAAATAAATATATAAAATAAAAGTATTTAAAAGCGCGAATGTTTCTTTTATACATAAAACGAACTTCTACTGTCCTTACTGCGATGAAAAAATATATTGGGAGGGCTTGGCTCATCAGTGGTGAACCCTCCCAGCGGTTTCGCCTATTTAATCCACCAGACCGCTTCTCAGAGCCTTAATACTGTATTGGATCATTCTTCTTTTATATGCTACACTGAAGGATGGAATCAATGAATCACATACACATGTAGTGGCGTGCGGAGGTATGACATGATACCACCCCAGACCATGACACTTTGGCCACTTTAAGGGTCCTTTCTCTGATGTGTGAGGGATGGTTTCTAGTCCCGAATTCTCTTCAGCTCAGTACACGTCTAAAATCCGTGTTAATACTAAACCTCGACTCATCACTAAAAATTACAGGAGCCCACTGATTTTGGGTCCAAGACTGATGTCTGCACCAATTTAGACGAGCCCTTTTTTGGATGGCAATGAGAGAGATACAAACCTTCAGCCTCTTTGCATACATCCCTCTCTCATTAAGTGTTCTGTAAGCTGTTTGCCTTGATATCATACCTATGGCCGAAGAGAGCTCAATTGTTAGCTCTCTAGCTGTCATGAATTTGTTACGTTTGGCCGTTAACTTCAGATAGCGTTCTTAAGATGAAGTTGTGATTCTCAGGCGACCTTGTCCTTTTCTTCTAGAGTTGTCTTCTGTTTCTTGAAATTGTTTCCATAGATTTGAAACTGCTTTTCTTGACGTTTCGAGTCATCTTGTAACTTATACTTGAGATTGGCCTGCCTCTATTCTACCAATGGCCCTCCACCTCTATGAGTCTTCTAAAGGTCTATGGCGTTCCATGGATAGATGAAACGGAAGAAATGTTGTTTTAATGAAGGTTTATAAAAGATATCTTCATAAAACGGCACGAAAAAATCGGATGCTTTGACAAATGACCCTAATTATCATATTAGGTGAGAATTGAAATTATTTTTATTGGCTAGCTAAACCGTGAGGTGTAATTTGTATATCATATAATATTTTTTTATTTATTATTTTATTCAAGGATTTAGTATTTGTTACCTTAATTTTGGACACCAGTGTAATTGTAAGTATGCCTGGAATTAATTTATTTCGATAAATTTAGTTCATTTACCAAGAAAGAACACGGAAAATATCTTTTAATTTAGGTATAAGGGGTTTTGGTTCACCTTTATTACAGGATTTATGGTTATTTTAAAATCGTCGCAAATGCGAACTTCGACATTATTTTTTATTATTGACACAATTGGTGTTACCCATTCACTTCTTTATACTTTAGTTATCACACTTCAGCTTTTTAAATTATCCAATTCCTTTTCTATCGAATTTTTATGTCGAATGGAGGGTTTCTCGATTTAAATGTTTTCGGATTAGCATTCTTTTTAAGAACCAGGTGGGCGATTGGTGAATATTTTACCACCCCAATGTCAGAATTGTTGAAAACACTTGAATATTTTTATTCAGAAGTTAGACACAGGATATTTCATTAATCAAATTTATGTCTAAAACTTTCAATGATGTTGTTTATAAACGTTGAATCCAAATGTGCCAAAATCGGTCTATTAGCTTCTGTGATTTTTAATCTATATTCTTATTTGATTCTCTGACAAATACTATATTTTCTCTGCGGCATTCATTTTGGTATATCGAAATTGATCAAATAATCATATTGATACAGGATTTAATTTTTTTTTAGTGTATTTCTCAAATATATCTATTGGTATTAAAGTGTAATAACTGCCTGTATCAAATTCGAAACATACACATTTATTGTTTGATTTAATTCATATATATTATAAACATTAAATTTGTGTTGGCTTAATAATTTCACATTTATTTATTTCAGCAATCTCTATTTATTTATAGTTTGAATTTGGATATTTTGAGATGAATTTATATGTGCTTCATGCGGCTAAATTTCCCGAAATTGTGGCCTTTAGCTTTTATAAAGTAACAAAATTTGAAAAATGACTTTTACCAAAATGTGTCGGAACAAAAATATGTTTTTTATACCTATTTTGAAAATTAATGGACAACTTTAGATTATTTTTTGCAGCTTCCTATGCTAGAACGAATTTGTATATTTTATCAAGACTTGCGCATCTCCCTTCTGTAATGCCCTATTCTTCAATTTTCCAGACCTAACACCATTTGTTAATTTACCTCTTAACATTTCGTTACATTTCTTATTCGTGGTTCAGAAAATTGGTACAAATTTATTAATAGTCGATGCAAATAAAAGAAAATTCTATTCAATATCAGATTCTTCTTTGGGCGATTAGAGACTACAAAATTACTTCTTCCAACTGTCTCCATAGTTTAGCGATTATCCCCCTTCTCACAGACTATATTGAATCTAAAATAATCAAATATGATTTGGCTCTACTTTCTATAGAGGATCAAAATGCTTTTAGACAACATGCTCCAAGTATAATTAGATTATTTTAAAGGGCAAAAATGGATGAATTATTCGTAAAAACATATTAAACATTTCAAAGCTTTTTCCCGTTAGGAATTTCATAATTTTTCCGTTTTAACTTTTATAATACCGAGTTTACAATGAACCACAGAAATATTTAGGGATTTTTAGCAACAATTGGAGCGGTTGAGGACTCTAGCTGTCACTGTGGCAAGGAAATCCAGGACTCGAGAAACCTACTGCTGGAATGACGACTCTTCTATAGAGCTAGACAGCAGACAGTAAATAATGTTATAGATCTATATCAATTTGTAAATAATAGAGATAATTGTCACAGATTTAAATATTTTTGTAAATATATTTATGATTATCTTTATAACCTGGAAGAATCAGGTTCCTTAAAAATCTTATTGTTTATTTTTGATTTTTTTTGTATATGTTTATAACTACTTCCGTTTAAAAATATATATCTATGCAATTATCCCTAGCTGAGATATCGCGGTTTGTTTGTTGAAATAAATAAATGAATTTCGTTAAGACTATTTCTAAATTTATCAGAATCTGCAAGACTTCATAATACTGTCATTTACTCTGCTATGGATTCATTTTCCTGCATTATTTATAAAATTCAAATCTGGCAGGATAATGAAACATAGTGAAAATTTCATTGAAATTTTGGACGGCAAATCTTCTGGTGCGAATAGATCTTTGACCAAATGGTTAATGGTTTGGCGTATATTTAATATCAGGAGATTCATCAACTAAAATCACAGAAACGCAGACATTAACAAATTTCTAAATTTAAGTATTGATTAAATTTAAGAAAAGCGACTATATTTGTTCCGAAAGCTATTTTGTACAATTAACAACAATAAAGACAAGGCCAGTTAGGCATAAATTAATATAAAGCGAAAGGCATTGCTCGATGAAAATATCTTTATGTAATTCTACTGTCCTATAAGCTCATGCCCATATTTTGCTTGAATACCATTTCTAAGACACTACCCTTCAGTGTAACATATATAAGAAAAATGGTAAAATACATTATTAGAACTATAAAGAAGCATTCTGATAGGTTAAATTTACGAAACCGCTGGGAGGTATCGCCACTGATGAGCCAAGCTTTCCCGATATTTTTATAGCAGTGTAAGGATTGTGCAAAAAGCTTGATTTATTTGTGAAATAAACACTCGTGTCTTAATGTTTTCATTTATTATAAAAAAGATTGCACGTTATTACTTTGTTGTAAATAATTATTTATTAGCAACAAATACAAATTACACCCCAATATTCATATATAGATGGGAAATTTGCCGGGAGGAAATTAATCCATGGAAGCAATGGTCGCCTCTCCCGTCAAAATAAACGTCAGAAACTGACGCCATATATTGACAGTCGCCGCAACTAGCGGCATCGGGTCGGTGACAAAGTCACAACACTAACTGACGAGGGCCATTAGCCCGAAACCATGGTCTCTAGGTGGACGCTTATCAATTTGACAAAGTTGGTGTTGTGGCTTTGTCACCGACCCGATGCCGCTAGTTGCGGCGACGGTCAATAGATGACGTCAGTTTCTGACGTTTATTTTGACGGGAGAGGCGACCATTGCTTCCATATTCATATATATAACACTCTAAATGACCCTAATGGTTTTAAAACTCTTAGTAATTATGGAAATCACATTAAAAAGCATTTAATCCTTGTGACCATGGAAAAATACTTCCTCAATTAGTTGCAGTTTATACATATATCAAAATCAATATACATCAAAATTCCTATGCTAATATTCATGTAGGATTATTTTTCAGCCTTCCAAAATCACTTTATTAGGTACCGCTCAAAAAGAGCAATCTAGTTTATTATATTTGCAATAATGAATAATATGTGAAGGTTATTCACATATTAAAAAAAATGTTAACGAGGGATTCGATCCCAGTTCATGGCTGTCGGGATTCGAGGATGTTACCCACTCGTCCACTAGCCTTTTAAGGATTAGTTTTATGTGAACAATTATTACCCGATAATAATTTGAAAAGGGAAAACTGTATTCGGGTAAAAAGTTACTTTTAATTTAAGTTTTGAAAACTTTCGAGCCATATTCTGCTCTTCAATGGGTAAATACATTTATACATTTAGATATTGTAAAAATGAAGTATTTGCCCGTTGAAAAGCAGAGTATTTCTCGAGAGCTTGTAAAAATATATTAGAATAAACTCTTTATCCGATTTATATTTTCAATTTTAAAATATATTTGTTCGATATTTTGAACTTGATCCCTTTTAATCAACCTCGATGTGAATGTTGTTTGTGATGTATTCACATATAGACATTCCCAGCTTCAAACAACATGGTTTATTGTGAGATGTACCGCCTCACTTGCTGCCATACAGGTCGTCCACGTAGTTCAACACATGAGGCTCATTGATGTGGACCATCAACGTCTCGGCACATTGGGGGAACACGTCGTTCTTGAAGCAGTTGTGTCTGGAACACATCCAGTTAGATGACCTTCAACGATAGGGTTGAGGTATATCTTGTAAGGAAACAATGGATTCAATTCGAATAATTTGCATATTAAAAATACGATTATTATATAATAAACACAGTTCAATCCAAATTTTATAGTCACTCAATTTGTCACATCATATGGAAAATATCAGAAATACTTACATAAAGGAGGTCTATCAGAAACGCCAAATTGTCCCTGCGGAGAAACTGTCTAACTGCTCTTCACCTTATCTACGACTCTCCAAATTTTATAGAAGTGAGATATCGTTTGTTCCCTGATGTAAATGAGTTAACTTTCTTATATCAGCTACTTTGTCTATATAAATTTTCCGAAGTTTGTCGAATGATACATGTAAATTTGTGAATATTTGAGTTCTTATTTCTAATTTATTCGATGTTCTGATTGTTTCCGCTGTAATATGCGTAAATATTTCAATATCTTGCCTGATGTTGTGATCATTCATTCATCATTCATTCCCAGTGTTTGAAAAACACTGCTGAAATCAATACACGATTTTTTTTAAATGTTAATATAGTGCCAAAAATAATGATGGCGCTACTAATAGGATTTCTTGCTATAAGGAATGTATAGTTTCTTGCCAAATTGGCGACACTTGACTATTTAACTGGAAATTTGTCATGATCCAACAAATGGAATAAAGAGGGGGGTGACAAAATCTATTTGTGGTACTTTATACTAAATACCCTTAGGGCTTTCAAATGTTATCATTGCTTATTATACTGTACTAAATTTCAAAAATGTGTCCTCTCAAATAAAAACAATTTTTAGATCGACATTTTGCGTTGAATAACGTAGCATAAAAAGCATTTTGTATTTTTTTTTTGCGCGAAATTTCTAAAGTTAGGAGTTGTACAGTAAAAATATTCTTTGTGCCATTTCTTCTAATAAGCGAAAAGCGATAAACTAAACATAAGGGGTAAAATTGTGTGTACCAGTGTTATTCGAGAAGTTATAACACTTTGGTCTGCACGACATAATCTAAGATGTAAGCAAATGACAGCCAAAATATTTCTGTTAAAAAAAGAGTCAAGAATTGAGGACACCATTTATTATCCCCATAACCCAACACAAAGAGCTGTAAAATATTGGTAGATGGCAGTTTATATAACACATGAGGTGACTAACTTCTCTCTTGTTTTAGGTCACAATCCATGCTAAATGCGGCGCCCTTCATTCTCAAACACCGCCTGCAGACGATAGATGACATATTTGACAGCATTAAATATCAAACGATCCTTACCGAACGTATCCTTCAGCAATTGTTTCCTGAAATTGTGGCATTTAGATTTTCTAACGTAACACATATTTGAAAAATGATTAATTTTACAACAATTTGTCGGAACTTTTATTTTAGACCTATTTTAAAAATTCATGGACACCTTTTGATTTTGTCTAAAAATGCAGTTTCATATGCTAGAGCGATTTCATATATGTTATCAAGACTTATTCATCTCCCACTCGTAATAATATATTCTACAATTTTTCAGTCCTAGCACCTCTTGCTAATTTATCTCTTAACATATCGTTAAGACTATTTCCAAATTTACCAGAACCTGCAAGATTTCTCAATACTGCCATATACTCTTCTATGGATTCATTTTCTTGCATTCTTCTATAAAATTTAAATCTGGAAGGAATTATTTCGATGTAGATGATAATGAAAATTAGTGACAATTTCATTGAAATTGGACGCCAAATCTTCTGGTGCGGATAGATCTTTGGTCAAATGGTTGATGGTTTGGTGTATATTTACTCCTTAGACGTTTCATTAACTAAAATTACAGACATTTAACAAAAATCGAAATTGACGTCTTTATTTAAAGTTAAGAAAAGCGACATTATTTGTTGCGCGCAAGCTATTTCGTATAATTAACGACAATAAGGACAAGGCCAGTTAGGCATAAATTGATACAAAGCGGAAGAGTATTGCTCGATACAAAAATTTAAATGTATATCTATTGTCCTAAAAGCTTATGCCAATAGTTTGCTTAAATACCATTTCTAAAACACCTTCCTTCAGTGTAGTATATATAGGCAAAATGATTCAAAACAATATTAGAGCTCCAAAGAAACGGTCTAGTAGATTGAATTGGCGCACCCGCTAGCAGGGTTCACCACTGATGAACTAAGCCGTCCCAATACTTTTTCATTGCAGTATGGACAGTAGAAAGTTTGATTTTTTTGTTAAAGAAACACTCGCGTTTCAATGTTTTCGTTTATTATATATAGATTGCGCGTGATTTCTTTGTTTTAAATAATTATTCATTAACAACAAATAAAAATTACACTTTAATATTCATATAATCATAAATAACACTCTTAATGACCCTATTGGTTTTAAAACTCTCAGTAATTATTGAAATCATATTATAAAGGATTACGAGGTGTGTTAAAAAAGTATCGCGACTTTTGATTTTCGCGGGATACGTATATTCGAATTTAGATCTTTTTGTGGCTTTATGTTGGTACTCATTTCTCTCACTTATGCCGACAAGCTCGGCCATTTTGAATGTTCACTTAATTGTTGACAGCTGATTTGCTTGCAGGTGTTTTTGATCGTCTTCGATTTTTACCTATTTAAAAAAATTAATCAAAGAACCTGTATCAAATTTTGTGTGAAAAACGAAATTAAGTGCGCGGATGCATTCCGAATGTTGACTGTGGCATACGGAAAAGCTACCCTGGACCGAAGCAACGTTTATCGGTGATACAAAATGTTCTCAGAAGGCCGAGAAGATGTGAACGACGAAGAGCGTGCCGGACGCCCGAGCACTTCAACAACAGACGAAAAAATTAATGAAGTGGAGAAAATGATATTGACCAATCGTCGAATCACCGTTAGAGAAGTTGCTGAGGACCTAAACATATCGATTGTCTTGTGCCATTCGATTTTTACCAATGATTTGGGCATGAGACGGGTCGCCGCGAAATTCGTACCAAAATTGCTCAATTGCGACAAAAAACAGCATCGCATGAACATTGCTAATGAGATGTTGGACTCTGTCCGCGACGACCCAAATTTGCTCCAGAGGGTCATAACTGGTGACGAAGCGTGAGTTTATGGTTATGACGTGGAAACCAAAGCTCAATCATCTCAATGGAAGCTGCCGCACGAACCAAAACTGAAAAAAGCGCGTCAAGTTCAGTCGAATGTGAAAGTTTTGCTCACAGTTTCCTTCGATTGCAGGGGCGTGGTGCATCATGAGTTCTTTCCACAGGGTAGAACGGTCAATTAGGAATATTACCTGCAAGTTATGCGCAATTTGCGCGAAGCAATCCGCCAGAAACGCCCGGATTTGTGGAAGAACAAAAATTGGCTTTTGCACCACGATAACGCCCCTGCTTACACATCGTTGCTTGTGCGCGACCTTTTGGCCAAAACAACACACTAATGATGCCTCAGCCACCGTATTCCCCAGATCTGGCCCCCTGTGACTTTTTCTTGTTCCCTAAACTGAAGAGGCCCATGAAAGGACGACGTTACGCTACGCTTGACGAGATAAAGACGGCATCGAAGGAGGAGCTGAAAAAGATTTTAAAAATGATTTTTGAAGTGCTTCGAAGATTGGAAAAACCGTTGACACAAGTGTATAATATCTCATGGGGATTACTTTGAAGGGAACAAAATAGGTATTCATGAATAAATAAATAATATTTGAAAAAACACAAAAGTCGCGATACTTTTTGAACACACCTCGTATATCCTTGTAATCTTGGAAAAAATATTCCCTCAATTAATACCAGTTCATCACATATATCTTTAAGACTTTAATGTTCATTTTACATCAATGTAAAAGGTATAATATTGACTGATAATTCAACCTTAACAAAATCTCTAATATTAGTCATATTTTACTTTTTGAATAATCGAAACCGTTTGGATAAATATTCGCAAACAAAAAAAACCCTATGTTCTATTAGATTGTGTAGTCCACTTGAACCTCTCGGCTACGTTGCTATCAAATTTCAACACGTGTTTCTCATAATAATATCGCTATTAAAATCACACCAAATTTCTATGGTAATATTTATATAAGATTCGTTTTCAGCCTTCCAAAATCACTTTATTTGGTATCGCTAAAAAAAAAGCAACCTAGTTTATGATATTCGCAACATGAATAATATGTGAAGGCTATTCACCTATTAAACAAAATGTTAACGCGGGATTCGATCCCGGTTCATGGTTGTCGGGAATCGAGAGTGTTACCCACTCGTTCACCGACTCTTTCAGGATTAGTTTTATGTGAAAAATAGGTACCTGGAAATTATTTGAGAAGGAAAAGCCAAATTTGGGTAAAAGGTATTTTATTTATTTAAGTTTTTCAAGCTCTCAAGCAATATTCTGCTCTTCAACAGGCAAATGCCTTTTATACCTTTAGATATTGTAGATATAAAGTATTTGCTTGTTGAAAAGTAGAATATTGTTTGAAAGCTTGAAAGAATTATTAAAAGAAACCTTTTACCAGAAATCTATTTTCCCTTTTCAAATAGGATTAGTTTGATATTTTGAACTTGATTCCTCTTAATCAACCTCAATGTGAATGTTAGTTGTGATGTAATTCACATATAGACAATCCCAGGTTCAAACAACATGGTTTATTGTGAGATGTACCGCCTCACTTGCTGCCATACAGTTCGTCCACGTAGTTCAACACGTGAGGCTCATTGATGTGGACCATCAACGTCTCTGCACATTGGGGGAACACGTCGTTCTTGAAGCAGTTGTCTCTGAAACACATCCAATTAGATGACCTTCAATGATAGGTTTGAGGTGTATCTTGTAAGGAAAGAATGGATAAACCCGAATAATATAGTCATATTTTATAGTCACTCAATTTGACACATCACATGTAAAATTTCAGAAATACATAAAAGAGGTCTATCAGAAACACCAAATTGTTCTGCGGAGAAACTGAACAAACTGTCCTTCATCTAATATACGGTTTTCCGAACTTTACAGAAGTGAGACATCGTTTGTTCTCTTATCTAAATGATATAACTCTCTTACCTCAACCTCTTTTCCTATATAAATTTTATTAAATATGTCGAATAATACATGTAAATGCCAACTGAGTTGCCTTGTCTGTATGGATGACCACTTCTGAATTGATGTCTGTACATAGAGGGCTGCACGGATGCTCGGGCAACTGCATATATGGTCATGAGTTCGGCGTGTCTCTCAATTAAAAGGAAGGTTGGGTAGCTTGAAAATTTCCTGAAATTGTTTGCGTTGAATTATTAACGTCATCCACATGGCGATCTTGTAACGTTCCGTCGTTTGATGCAATCCAGCCGATTATTAATTAAGAATTAACTTTCGTTTGTTTCAACTGGTACCTGACCTCTTTATTGTCTTATTTGTGATTCGTCAAGTAGACGCATTGAATTTTGGATCTATTTTTAAGCTGTACCACTATTTAAAATTGTTTTACATGAGAGATTTTGGGGACACACATTTTTATTCATTTATAATATTATTATAATATTCCTGTATATCCTGTAAAATATTATTTTAAAAAATACTGATGATATCATATTTTTTATTTGTTTATTTTTGATTCAAAACGATATTATTTAAAAAAATTACACACAGAGAAAATATGAGTCTAATTTTCAGTATCTGAAATAAATTTTAAAATTCAGCACTTAATGGTAGCCTAGAACACATATTGAAAGTCGTTTTCCGTTTTTAACCTTTTTAAGGCCAATTTTTGGTATTTTGATCTTTTTATTCTTAAAATTAATTTATATATTGTGTTTTCAAAACAAAATATTATATATTGACATTATAACAATGAAATGAGATTGTAAATTCCACTTGAATTCGTACTAAATTGATAACACTGATGTTTGAATCATTAGGGTAATCAACCAACAAAGGTTGCCTTTATTCAGTTCACATTTTACCTGCATCTTTCAAAGATAGGGCGGTGGTCTTTGTATTGTTCATAGCATTCATTGCACATGCGGTTGAGCCGCGTGAACTTGGCGTTGTCGAATTTCCCCATACAGCGGAGTCTGGCGAAATTCCGTTTCTCCACCAGGTCCATGGCTGCCACAGTTGACAGCACAACAACTACTGCCAGGAACTGTACACACATGGTGATTGTGACTAACGGGTTCTCAATAATTCATGCCTATATTCAACTGGTTTATTTTGATAAAATAGGGAGGTCGATGAAAGTGTGGTCTAAACCGTTGGTTTGCCACCGCTACGACCCAGGATCGAAACCCGCATTGGGCACTTTTATCTAATTATAAAAAATGCTCCAATGTCCACCAATTCTTGCAAAAGTCCAACCTTACCAGCGATTGCAAGTATCCAAACGGGGATCTGGCACATTTGTAAGTTCAAAAGTCGAACTGCTTAACATGTATAGATATGTGGTGCACTTACAGTAAAAGCAGTCGCCTACTTCTACTCACCATGATTATCATGGCCTGTACCACATATACTAGAGATAATAAAATTTTGAAAGAGAAGGTAATGGTGTTTTAATAATAAACAAATTATATCTATTCTCCTCGTTAGGAGCGAACAAAATGGCCGAAATAATTTTAATTTGAAGAACTATGAATTCCGGCCAGGCAGCCTCTATCTTTACTATAATATAGGTTTTACAAAAACATATATCTTCTACGTGAAAATATAGCACTAAAACTATTTGTATTTTATATAATAACAGGATGATATTTATTTAGGAGATTTATAATAATAATGAGAATTAAGATTTCAATAATAGATTCAATTGATATAAGAAAAACGTTTGGAAATGGTGTAAAAATCCGTTATAAAGAGGAAAATATAGAATTCTGGCTAAGCGCACTATGAGTGGGATAAAATTAAATATTTGAAAAGTATATTAACAAGAATTCAACTATAAAATTCAGTAATTGAAAAAGGAAATATTTCAATGTGTGATATTTATTTATCAACTAAATATTGATTTAGCCTGTTTTTTTTTTATATATTTGGCCAACCCATCTTTTTGATAAACCAAGAAAAGCCAAATCATGAACGCGTTTCGGAATGTTTGCCCTAGTCAGCGTGATGCAGACCAAAAATGTTTCAGTCTCAGAGGCTTCTTGAGAAATCAAGAAACGAGTATTCAGGGCCAAACTTGCGTAAATACCCTGAACATGTGAAAAGCCCTAAACGCGTTCGTGGTTGAGCTTTTCTTTATTATGAAGAAAATGTGTTGGCCAAATATCAGGGAACAGGCTAAATCAATGTTTAGTTGATATCTGTTCCACTATAAGGCGCTCTGCCATCTAAAAAGCACATGTGCTCGTGGTTAGGATATGCCTTTTTTATTTTAATACCAAAACCAGACCTTTTTAATCACCTATGTTGGTGTAATTGCATGTTGTTTTCAGTGTACAAAAAAAATCTAGATTATATTGGAGAATTATAATTTATCCTTCAAAATGTATCATTAATTTTAAAAGCTGTATTCAGAGGTCTATATATATCTGACACTCTGTAGTAATTTTTTATTGAATTAATACATCGAAAAAATAAATTTTACATTCAAATATTGACCTTTTCAATTACAATAACAATAGCTTATTCAAATTTTAATGTATATGTGATTGGAAATATACAAATTAGGTATAATTCATATTAACATGCAATGCCATTTTAAGAAGGCTTGGACTCGTTTCTCTCCAAATAATTTATAACAAAACCAATTATCTCATTATCGTGTTGAGAATTTATATATTTTAAAATATTGTTTCAGAGGTGTCAGAATAAATCAAAATCTCTAAGGTAAATATTGATCTGTGGATAAAAAATGGGAGGGAGTTGTTTCATGATTAGCTATATGTGAATGAAGTATATTAAAATAAAATGCATAAAATAGCTATTGACTTTACCTAGACTTTCTTAAGAAACTGATTCAAAAAAAAAGATTAATCAAGCATTATCTTAATTGATTTACAAGAGAGAGAGAACAAAATAAAAGAGAAATTTATAACATAGTAAACAAATAAAAAATCTTACAGTTAGAGCCTATTTACTTGTGATCTTACACACATACTCTGTGGAAACAATTAATTAATTAAGCTCAAAATATAAACAACAATGATTATATTGCATATATTTCATCTATAAATTTCATATATTATATATATATATATATTAAATATATTTCAACACACAAAACGCGATATCCCCGCTAGTCATTAATTTTTCTAATAATCATTTTTCTCCAACATTCTGTCATTATTATTCCATCATTTCCTCCTGATAGAATAAAAAATAAAATAATTCTCATACACACAAAAAGAGAATTCAAAATTTAAATTCATGATATAGGTGAAATAGCGATATGTTTAAGTTAGTGATATGCATAAAAGTATAAAAAATGTTTTCATATAATTGGTATATATAAATTTAAATTTAACATCCAAATGTGAACAATATTCATTATATAATTGTAATAGTCGCAATATCTTGACGTGAATGAATTGAGGAAAGAATCACAAAGGCTTTTTAAGCTTTTTAGATGATATTTATGTATTGAAAAAACCAAGTCAAATGGGCGTGATATTCCTATTTAGAGTATTCTCTTAATTCTCTGTTATTCATATATTACAATATTTGTATATGTTGGGAAATCAAAACACCTCCATTGGCAGAGAACATAGGACTACTCACCTTGAGAGACATGGTGGGATTGTCATAGAGATCCAACTGTCTGGTATTTATAGTCAGAGATGTCCACACGACATTTCCCTGTAGGCCTTATTCTCTTATCACAAGAGAACAATTCAGGCGTGAACTGATCTCCCTTCATTAGACTGCTTCACGGATCCCATTACCAATTTTGGGCCTACAATAAATTTTAGACAAAAATAAATTTGATTAGGTTGAATATGAAAACCCATTGACATATATTTTCAAAAATATAATAAATATTTCAAATATCATATATATTCTTCATGACCAAAAATCTATGTTGAAAGTATTTTTAAAGTTTCTATCTCACATTACTCAAAACTCTTATATTTAACTATCTCTCCTTGCACTTATCTCATACTCTTAAATATCGCACCTTTTATTTCTATATTATCCAAGGACTTAAACTTGTTACAAATTTGATAATGTTATTTCATTTAAATTTAAACAAACCTTGGCAATATATATATATATAGAATTTAGCACACAACAATGGTAACTAGATATTTAACTTTTAAAAACAAAGAAAGTTTCGAAATTGGTTAAAAGGATAATTTAGATAGTTTATTCAAAATATATTTGAAGAGTAGAACTTCGAATTAATATAAAGAAAGAACAACCTAAAGCGGTTGTTAAAATAAAGAAAAGTTGAATTATTCAGTTTATATCAGAGATTTGAACTTGAAAATATTATTAGATGACAAGGAAAATCAATTTGCGATAAGCAAAGACCACCTTGAACAGTGAAGAGTTGAATAGTTTAGCATGAATACAAAGGATCCTTTAAGTCTGCCTACTAAGGTCAAATTATTACCTAAAGGATTTCTTGAGTTTTGGCATCAAATAAATTTTCGAAAGCTATTTGTCATAGTGTGAAATTTATCTAAATAAATTCTATCCATCCTACAGGAATGGCTACCTGATGAATTTCATTTCCAAAACATCTAGGTTGAATCAGCTTCGGTGAGATTGGCCTTTGATGAGTTATATTTGACTGGACGGCACGAGGAGATGTAGAGGATGGCGGTGAATGTATGAGGAGACATGTGGCCCACCGTCAGTAGAGAGAGGCACTGAAGGAGAGAGGATGAAGTTAGATTATTTAGATAGCTTGTTTTCACCCAAATTTAGGTAATTTCAAGTTATATTCAAATCTAGGATATCTTAAATGTAATTGTTTATAAATAGTTATTTATTAAAGTACACATACAACCTAACCAGACTTTATATGAATTTCTATATAAAAGGTCATCAGAGTAAATTTAGAAAAAAAAAATTTGGGTATGTAAAAACATCTTTTATTGTTATTTCTTCGAGGAGACATAAATTCTGGCAATAGGATTGTTATTTAAGCTTTCCTTCAAAATCTACTATCATTATTATCGGATTCATAACTATCTTTTTCCCAATTCAACCTTATTTTGAAGCGAGATCAATCATATTTCACAAATTATTTTGAGTTCACAATTATTTAAGAAACAACTATTCTGTAAAAAAGAATATTTTTCCTATTCAATGGAAATTACACAGTAACAATAGAATTTACTGGCAATGTGTTTTTTTATTCAATAATATCTTCAAATATTATCTCTACAGATCTTACTGCAATGATATGTTTTTGAATGAGTGGGCTTTGCTCATCAGTAGTGAATTAATCTCTAGACCGCTCTACTATTGAATTGAATTAGTTTGGGATATTCCCTGGATTTTATATGGAAGACAGCTTAGGGGAGTTTAGTGAACCTATAGACATAAGCTTAGCTGGACAGTACCTTGATATTATCTGGATGCACCTATACAGACCTATAAGCTTATGTCCATAGGTTCACTAAACACTCCTAAGCTGCCTTTAATAGAAAAGGCAGGGTATATCCCAAACCAAATCAATACAATAGTAGAGCGGTCTAGAGATTAATTTGGTGAACCGATTAGAGGGTTCACTACTGATAAGCCAAGCCCTCTCATTAAATAATCTATATCATTGCAGTAAGGTCTGTAGAGAAAATAGTTAACATTTGATGATATGATTGAAAAGAAACCCCTTACCAGTAAATTTATTTGTGTTACAAATTTTATTGATAGATGGCAATTGAATTTATAAATGTAATTTGTGTTCACACGTCCAAAATTAAAAAATATATATAATTTTTTTCTATAACAAAATCATCATATAAAAAAATCGTACAATCGTTGAAAGAAATGTTGAAGTACCTCTATTAACTGCAAATCATCTTCTATTATTGATATAGAAAACGTGATATTCTCAATTTTTCAACCACTTATACACAAGAGGAAATACATCATTAAATCTTTCCTTTGGGCCAACCCTTGATAAAAATATTCCCCCGCAGCTTTTGAATCAATACTTTATCTCGAATTGATTGCACTAATGATATTATTAACTATGGAATTTCGCGTCAGAGTTTCTCAAAGTATTCACCCTTAGCACCTAGACAAGATTTCATCCATGAAAACCAATTATCGAAGCACTTGCATCAGTAATTTGGGGGTGGAATTTACGTTATTGATAACGGATTGCAGTGCTTCATCTTCAGTGTCAAATTTTATCTTGTATTAACACTTTCAACAATCTTCGATGAAGTCATTTATTCCGCTTTTGTCCAATCGCTGGTAAAATCCCTTTCCATGATCAAGAGAATATGTCAACTCTATATTTCTATGTTTTCACAATGGAACGCGCGCAAATTTAACTGTGAATTTCATTCCTTCCTTGAAAATTACACTTGTTTCAAAGAAAAATATACATAAACTGTAACTGTATATAATACATCGGCAGCTCGCCAAGTGTTATGCACCTAAGCTCCGATAGATGGCGCGCGATCTAGGCGGGAAGTTTGTTAAAATTAGCCGCCATCTTGGGAGGCGTAGCCGATCGCAAGCTGTTTGGGTCTTTGGAGTTACTACCTTAATTAATAATTATTTTTATCCTTTTAATATTTAGATTATTTATTCTACTTTGTAATATCCCAAACTACTTAACTATTTAAGCTAATCTCTGATAAATTATTATTTTATTCTCCAAACACGCGACTCGTCACCTTCATTATTGTGACAATATATACCTTGACATTATTGATAAAATTATTGCTCGTTGAAACCATTTTTATGTATATTGTGTGTGATGTGTATTTGGATCAATATGTTTAATATTCAGGGTTAACAATTCTATTAATCATTTATTGCAACACAAATGAAAATTACAATTTAAAATGTAGATATATAGAAATGAAAGAATGTAAACCAGATGATGATCATTTGAAATTTACAGACGATGCTTAATATGATAAATTATTATAATACCAAATTTAACACAATTATTCTCATTTCCCTCCTTTCAATAACTGAATCTGTCAGGTAATCTGTTCTCCTGACGGTATACCGCTTTGGATACTTGTAGAGTCACTGGACTCAGTACGTTCTTGATAATTTATTATCCTCAGGAAAAATACCTCTGAAGCAGAATTTAGTAAAATCCAACCTTTTCCTTTTTTAGCCTGTGCATACCTCTTCATATTCTCTTATTTCTTAACTGGATATTATAGAAGCATTTCCCTAATTTCATTTTCTTTTCACCTTTATGAACCAAAGTAGACCCTAACAAGAATATTTCCAACAACTTCAAATTCTGGAGAATATTTTTCAATTAATTTAGCCTTACCTTCAAAATATGGTTGTGAGAGGTTTCATCGACATTTGACATCCTTTTTAAAAATAAAACTGCTGGTGCTTTTTTTTTGTGCTCGAATGTGGCCCTCATCTACACGTAAATAGGAAATTTTCCAAGCCCTCTTCAACCCTCTCGTTAGTCATATTCTTCAATGATCCTTTTAGGATCTGTTATACAAAACTCTTAGTCAAGTTATTTGAGCCAGAAAATATAAATTAAATTGAAATGAATTGAGGCCCATTATCAGCAACCATTTGTTCTTGAATTCCACATGGTAAGGAAAAATCTCCAAGAATTTTAATGGTATTTTTAACTGTTGTAGAATTCAATCTTAAAAATTTTGGTAAATTTATAATAGCTATTCAACAATATCAAAAACATGTTATTCTCGAATAGAATAGCAAAATACATATGGATGCGATACTAAGGTGTAGGAGCAGTTTACTATTTATGAAAAATTTCTTGTTTAATGGTGTATGCTCATTTAGTTCACCCTCTCCACAGGTTCTAGAGAATTCTTCTAATTAGTGATATTTTTCAGACTATTCAATTAAATTTAGGGTCAAAACTTTCATTTGGACTACACCCATGTCTACTTGGGTAATAGAGTTTTTATTTAGCTTTATATTTCTTTGGAATGATCACTCGAGAGCCTAGAATTACCTCTTCAATAGTTAACCTATCTTTTCTCAAGTGAAATGAAAACAACTCTGGATAAAACCTAACCGGATATAACCAAACAAGGTATTATAATACTGTATGATGGGAGCCTTGACAGATTCTTGCCCGCTGTATCCAGACATAAGCGGCAATTCTTTACACTGTTAAATTATATAAACTGAATTAAGTTCATCATTTAATTCTAATTATTAACATTCCTTGAGAGAAGGTCTTGAAAGTCCATTTGAGTTACAGTAGTCATATGTCATTCTAAATTTAATTTTGAAAATGTAAGAAGACAAAGTTAAAGACCATCGTTACAAGTCTGAAGACATATATAACGATATATCTCGATTGAGACTAAAATATATTGCAAAGACTTATTATCTGTTATTAGCGTAAATTATATTCCAAATATTTATTCAGTTTCTTTTGTTCTCAAATTATATTAGAACATTCCTTGTCACACACACACACACACACACACTTTGCAAATATTTATTTTCAACTTAAAACCGCTAGATGAAATATATTGGTCTTTCGTTTCCCTCAATATCAATGTGCAAAAACACAGCACCAATTTCACAGCTGCTTGATTCGCAGGATGAACGAATTGACACTTCAAGATCACAAACCTTTAATATATAATCAGTGGTGGTAATTTCTTTGTGTCAGATTTTGCTCTTCTCTTCTTCGCCAACTATTTGACCAATTCCTCTTTGTTCCTCTTTGAGAAGATAGGGTAATAAAATATGCACAGCTTTTGAAATAAATTTATAATAATAGGTAACAAAAACCTATAAATGTACTCAACTGTGTTATATTCAAATGTTCAGAAGCATCTGAAATTTCTCCAATTTTATAAAATTCTTTATTCAAACCATTTCGAATAATTGCAGAAAAATTCCAGATTATTAGCCTTTAAGCCATACTCATTTTATCTATATAAAACCAACTTAATTTTTTAATGATTAGTATTGTAATATATCAGCATGATATATTCTGTGAACATTATTTTGCTTGTAATTCTCAAGTTGTTATCATCATAGTTGTTTTGAATATATATAATTTGCATTATTTTCTTCTTTATTGTATTCATTTAATTTAATATTTTTGTGTTCATTTATTTTGATTAAATATTCAAATATATATAAATATATATATAATAAATAAAAATAAATAACAATAAAAGTTATTGCAAATGGCGACGAGGATCTAAGCGTAAGTACCCGAAGAAAAGAATTTGTTTTTGGATTTATTTTTGTACCTCTGGCAAATGGCTCGTTTCCAATTTAGTGAATTTAATGAAGAGGTTGCAGCAACTTGTGAATTTGGGAAATTTTTGGAGGACTCTCTGAGAGACAAGTTTGTGTGCGGATTAAGCGATTAAAGAATCCAAAAGAAAATTTTGTCTGAGGGAGATGTTTCCTTAGCTCGGGTGATGGAAATCGCTTTGTACATGGAGGCGGCAGAACAGAATATTAAATTATTTCATGCAGGGGAATTGGAAAAAAGCGTGGGTAATTTGCGCATTGAAATGAAAGAGAATCGAAAATGGAAAAAGAAAATGCAAACATTGTGGAAATTTGCATAGAGACTTGTAGATTCAAGGACGCAGTGTGTTTCAAGTGCAGAAAAAAGGTCACATTGCCCCAGTAGGTAGGAATCATGAAGTATATCTTATTAGGGAAGAGGCGAGCCAACAGAATAGGATACTTCAGATGGATGATCAGGGAGAGACGGAGGAATTGATCCAAAAAATTACATGCATGAGGACACCACACGATTATAGAATAAATACAACGACAAGTGTCCCTCCCTATACCATAAAGATTGAAAGTCGAGGAAAATTTTATAGATTTTGATTTGGATACGGGAAGTTGTCTAACCTTGATATCGGAGAATGATTTCAAGAAGTATCTTCCAAATGCACAGTTAAAAACTATCGGAATGTTCGTCAAGACATATGACGGGACAGTATTACCAATTCTGGGCGAAGTTATCGTTTAGGTGGAATTTCAGGGCAAGACTTCAATGCTTCGAGCAGTAGTAGTCAAAGGTGAATAAAATGCCCTGCTGGGGAGAGAATGGATAAATTTGTTGAAAATTGATTATTTTGCGGTGAACCAGATACCTTCGGAAATTGCTATTGCTGAATTTTTGAAAGAGCACCAAGTTTTGTTCAATGACACAGCAGAGCCCATAAAAGGATTCACATTTTCAATGAATATTTGTGACGTCAGCCCAATATTTCATAAGGCTCGACCGGTGCCTTTTGCGATTAGAACGGCGGTTACAGAAGCTATAGAAAATATGGTGACAAAGGGATACTTATATAGGGTGATGAGTAGCCAGTGGGGCAACTCCAGTAGTAGTGGTACCAGAAAAAAAATAAGGCAATGAGAATTTGTTGTGATTTTAAGGTAACTTTGAAAAGATTCTTGGATACAGCAGCTTATCCGCTCCCCACTCAGCAAGACTTGTTTGCTATCTTGGCCAATGGGAAATATTTCTCAAAATTAGATTTTAGCAGCGCTTACCTGCGACTAGAGGTGGCAACGAGCACACAGCCATTTTTAACTATCAACACACATAAGGGACTTTTCAGGTTTAGGAGAATGCCTTTTGGGCTGGCTAATGCTCCTAGTTATTTCCAATCTGTGATGGATAGGGTTCTGGCTGAAATAGAGGGCGTTATTTGCTATATTGATGATGTCCTCATAGCTACAGTTTCAGTGGAGAAACACTTAGCTGTATTGAAAACTGTGTTTCTGCTTTTGTAAAAATACAACATTAAACTGAAGAAGGATAAATGTAAATTTGTGCAAAGAGAAATCGAGTATTTGGGCCATCTTATCAAAGAAGATGGCATCCGACCTTTGGATCACAAGGTGCAAGCTTTACAGAAGGCCAAGAGTCCAACAAACATCTCTGAGTTGAGGTCATTTCTTGGATTGGTGAATTATTATGGAAAATATGTTCTAAATCTACCGTATCTATTGAGTCCTCTTCACGAGCTGCTTCATAAAAAGAATTGCTGGAGCTGGACCAAGGAGTGTGAAGAGGCTTTTGAAAATTGCAAGAGTAGCATTACCTCTGAGAATGTTTTAGTTCCGTACGACACCACATTGCCTTTGTTTTTGGCCACGGATGCTTCCCAGATTAGAATTGGCGCGGTTCTGTCTCATGTCATCGGAGGCCAGGAAAGACCGATCATGTTTGCCTCTCGGACCCTATCAGGAGCCGAGCGCAACTATTCTCAGATTGAGAAGGAAGCTCTCGCAATAATTTATGGAGTGACCAAATTCCATCAGTTTATTTATGGGAGACGTTTTACCCTGATAACAGAACATAAGCCGCTAGTGTCTATTTTAGGCCCAAAATCGGGAATTCTTACTTTATCAACTTCGAGATTACAGAGATGGGCGATAATTCTGTTTGCTTATACCTACGATATCAAGTTTTAAAAAACTCAATATCATGGAAATGCAGATCTTCTGTCACGTCTTCCAGTTGAGAGTGGGGAAACTTCGAGACTGGATAACATTTATGCACTGTCCTACATGGAGGATTTGCTAATCACGGCTGAAAAAAATTGAATTGAAACTCAAAAGGATGAAGTGCTATCAATAGTTAAGTGCTATACCAATAATGACTGGCCTTAGAGGTGGCCAGACCACCTCAGACCTTACTCTCAGATAAAACTGGAGCTGACTGTGGACGGAGAGTGTCTATTGTGGGGGATGCGGGTCATTATTCCTTCCTCTCTCAGACCGAACTTGTTGAGTTGCTTACACGAGACCCATTCAGGGATGAGCAAAATGAAGTCTGTGGCGAGGTCTCATTTCTGGTGGCCGAATCTAGACAATGAGATTGAGTTCCTGGTAAACAGGTGTAGAAACTGCCACAGGTTCAAAATGGCCCAAATAGAGTGAAGTGGCAACCTTGGATTTGGGTAGTTAGACCCTGGCAGCGAATCCATATTGATTTTGCAAACAAAGATAACATCAATTTGCTAATTGTCGTGGATAGTCATTCTAAGTGGGTCGAGGCATTCCAAATGAGAAAAATAACCTCAGCAATAACAATTGAGCAATTAAGACGACTTTTTTCTTCTTATGGTTTACCAGAAGAAATAGTGTCAGATAATGGCCCTCAGTTTACGGGTAGTGATATGCATTTTCTTTTTAATAATGGAATAAAACAAACACTGATTCCTGCGTACCATCCTCAGAGCAATGGCCTGGCACAGAGAGCTGTCAAGATGATAAAAATGGCTTTAGACAAAAATAAAAAAACCTGGGAATACCATTCAGGACACGCTATCAAAATGTTGCTGGCATATCGTAGCACCCCTCATGAAACAACCAAGAAGACTCCGTCAGAACTCTTTATTGGGCGTTCCCTTCGAACCCGACTATCAATTATACATCCAAATCTGGAATCAAGAGTAAAGGAGCAACAGGCCAGGCAAATGAAATACGACCACGGATTTCAACAAGATGAGTTTGGAATAGATGACATGGTTTGGTGTCGAAATTTTAGAGGCGGTGATCGATGGATTCCAGGCAAAATAGTGTGGAGAAAAGAATCCCGAGTCTATACAGTTTCAATACACGGACAGGTCAAAAGTTATCATAGAGATCAAATAAGGAAGAGGTGGGAGAATGGTGGAGATGAAGATCGACAATATGGACGCCAAAGAGAAGAAACTGATATCATCGCTCCTGAGGCTGATATGCCCAACAGAGGCAGAAGTGAATCGCCGCCTATAGAAACAGCCAGACAGCAGCGGGACTCTGGACTCGTGGACCAGAATGATGGAGGCATTTCAGGGGAGTCGTATCGTTCACAGGATCCCGAAGCCAGTAATGAAGGACCCATCCCAAGAAGAAACCCACCAAGAAATCGGAGACCTCCTTCAAGATATATTTGCACGTAGAGGGAAGATGGTGTAATATATCAGCGTTAAATATTCTGTGAACATTTTTTTGCTTCTGTAATTCTCAAGATGTTATCATCATAGTTGTTTTGAATATATATAATTTGCATTATTTTCTTCTTTATTACATTCATTTAATTTAATATTTTTGTGTTTATTTCTTTTGATTAAATATTCAAATATATATAAATAAATATATAAAATAGAAGGATTTAAAAGCGCGAATGTTTCTTTTATACATAAAACGAACTTCTACTGTCCTTACTGCGATGAAAAATATATTGGGAGCTTGGCTCATCAGTGGTGAACCCTCCCAGCGGTTTCGCCAATTTAATCCACCAGACCGCTTCTCAGAGCTCTAATACTGTATTGGATCATTCTTCTTTTATATGCTACACTGAAGGATGGATTCAATGAATCACATACACATGTAGTGGCTTGCGGGGGTATGACATGATACCACCCCAGACCATGACACTTTGGCCACTTTAAGAGTCCTTTCTCTGATGTGTGAGGGATGGTTTCTAGGCCCGAATTTTCTTCAGCTCAGTACACGTCTAAAATCCGTGTTAATACTAAACCTCGACTCATCACTAAAAATTACAGGAGCCCACTGATTTTGGGTCCAAGACAGATGTCTGCACCACTTTAGACGAGCCCTTTTTTTGGATGGCAATGAGAGAGATACAAACCTTCAGCCTCTTTGCATACATCCCTCTCTCCTTAAGTGTTCTGTAAGCTGTTTGCCTTGATATCGTACCTATGGCCGAAGAGAGCTCAATTTTTAGCTGTCTAGCTGTCATGAATTTGTTAGGTTTGGCCGTTAACTTCAGATAGCGTTCTTAAGATGAAGTTGTGATTCTCAGGCGACCTTGTCTTTTACTTCTAGAGTGGTCTCCTGTTTCTTGAAATTGTTTCCATAGATTTGAAACTGCTTTTATTGACGTTTCTAGTAATCTTGTAACTTATACTTGAGATTGGCCTGCTTCTATTCTACCAATGGCCCTCCACCTCTATGAGTCTTCTAAAGGTCTATGACGTTCCATGGATAGATAGAATGGAAGAAACGTTGTTTCAATGAAGGTTTATAAAAATTATCTTCATAAAAAGGCACGCAAAAAGCGGATGTTTTGAAAAATGACCTTAATTATCATATTAGGTGAGCATTGAAATTATTTTTATTGGCTAGCTAAACCGTGAGGTGTATTTGTATATCATATAATATTTTTTATTCAATATTTTATTCAAGGATTTAGTGTTTGTTACCTTAATTTTGGACACCAGTGTAATGTCAGTATGCCTGGAATAAATTTATTTCGCTAAATATAATTCATTTACCAAGAAAGAACGGTAAATATATTTTAATTTAGGTATAAGGGGTTTTGGTTCACCTTTATTACAGGATTTATGGTTATTTTAAAATCGTCGCAAATGCGAACTTCGACATTATTTTTTATTATTGACACAATTGGTGTTGCCCATTCACTTCTTTATACTTTAGTTATCACACTTCAGCTTTTTAAATTATCCAATTCCTTTTCTATCGAATTTTTATGTCGAATGGAGGGTTTCTCGATTTAAATGTTTTCGGATTAGCATTATTTTTAGAACCAGGTGGGCGATTGGTGAATATTTTACCACCCCAATGTCAGAATTGTAGAAAACACTTGAATATTTTTATTCAGAAGTTAGACACAGGATATTTCATTAATCAAATTTATGCCTTAAACTTTCAATGATGTTGTTTATAAACGTTGAATCCAAATGTGCCAAAATCGGTCTATTAGCTTCTGTGATTTTTAATCTAGATTCTTATTTGATTCTGACAAATACTATATTTTCTCTGCGGCATTCATTTTGGTATATCGAAATTGATCGAAGAATCATATTGATACAGGATTTAATTTTTTTTTTATAGTATTTCTCAAATATATCTATTGGTATTAAAGTGTAATAAATGCCTGTATCAAATTCGAAACATACACATTTATTGTTTAATTTAATTCATATATATTATAAACATTAAATTTGTGTTGGCTTGATAATTTCACATTTATTTATTTCGGCAATCTCTATTTATTTATAGTTTGAATTTGTATATTTCGAGATAAAATTTATATGTGCTTCATGCGGCTAAATTTCCCGAAATTGTGGCCTTTAGCTTTTATAAAGTAACAAAATTTGAAAAATGACTTTTACCAAAACATGTCGGAACAACAACTTGTATTTTATACCTTTTTGAAAATTAATGGACACCTTTTGATTTTGTCCAATAACCTTCAGATTATTTTTTGCAGCTTCCTATGCTAGAACGATTTGTATATTTTATCAAGACTTGCTCATCTCCCTTCGGTAATGCCCTATTCTTCAATTTTCCAGACCTAACACCATTTGTTAATTTACCTCTTAACATTTCGTTACAGTTCTTATTTATGGTTCAGAAAATTGGTGCAAATTTATTAATAGTCGATGCAAATTAGAGAAAATTCTACTCAATATCAGATTCTTCTTTGGGCCATTAGAGCCTACAAAATTACTTCTTCCAACTGTCTCCATAGTTTAGCGAATATCCCCCTTCTCACAGACTATATTGAATCTGAAATAATCAAATACGATTTGGCTCTAATTTCTATAGAGGATCAAATTGCTTTTAGACAACATGCTCCAAGTATAATTAGATTATTTTAAAGGGCAAAAATGGATGAATTATTCGTAAAAACATATTAAACATTTCAAAGCTTTTTCCCGTTAGGAATTTCATAATTTTTCAGTTTTAACTTTTATAATGCCGAATTCACAATGAACCACGGAAATATTTAGGGATTTTTAGCAACAATTGGAGCGGTTGAGGACTCTAGCTGTCACTGTGGCAAGGAAATCCAGGACTCGAGACACCTACTGCTGGAATGCCGACTCTTCTATAGAGCTAGACAACAGACAGTAAATAATGTTATAGATCTATGTCAATTTGTAAATAATAGAGATAATTGTCACAGATTTAAATATTTTTGTAAATATATTTATGATTATCCTTATAACCTAGAAGGATCAGGTTCCTTAAATATCTTATTGTTTATTTTTGATTTTTTTTGTATATGTTTATAACTACTTCCGTTTAAAAATATATATCTATGCAATTATCCCTAGCTGAGATATCGCGGTGTGTGTGTTGAAATAAATAAATGAATTTCGTTAAGACTATTTCTAAATTTATCAGAATCTGCAAGACTTCATAATACTGTCATTTACTCTGCTATGGATTCATTTTCCTGCATTATTTATAAAATTCAAATCTGGCAGGATAATGAAACATAGTGAAAATTTCATTGAAATTTTGGACGGCAAATCTTCTGGTGCGAATAGATCTTTGACCAAATGGTTAATGGTTTGGCGTATATTTAATTTCAGGAGATTCATCAACTAAAATCACAGAAACGCAGAAATTAACAAATTACTAAATTGACGTCTTGATTAAAATTAAGAAAAGCGATATATTTGTTCCGCAAGCTATTTTGTACAATTAACAACAATAAGGACAAGGCCAGTTAGGCATAAATTAATATAAAGCGAAAGGCATTGCTCGATGAAAATATTTATATGTAATTCTACTGTCCTATAAGCTCATGCCCATATTTTGCTTGAATACCATTTCTAAGACACTACCCTTCAATGTAACATATATAAGAAAAATTGTCCAATACATTATTAGAACTATAAAGAAGCATTCTGATAGGTTAAATTTACGAAACCGCTGGGAGGTATCGCCACTGATGAGCCAAGCCTTCCCGATATTTTTATAGCAGTGTAAGGATTGTGGAAAAAGCTTGATTTATTTGTGAAATAAACACTCGTGTCTTAATGTTTTCATTTGTTATAACAATGATTGCACGCTTTTTCTTTGTTGTAAATAATTATTTATTAGCAACAAATACAAATTACATCTCAATATTCATATATTCATATATAGATGGAAAATTTGCCGGGAGGAAATTAATCCATGGAAGCAATGATCGCCTCTTCCGTCAAAATAAACGTCAGAATCTGACGCCATCTATTGACCGTCGCCGCAACTAGCGGCATCGGGTCGGTGACAAAGCCACAACACCAACTGACGAGGGCCATTAGCCCGAAACCATGGTCTCTAGGTGGACGCTTATCAGTTTGCCAAAGTTGGTGTTGTGGCTTTGTCACCGACCCGATGCCGCTAGTTGCGGCGATGGTCAATAGATGACTTCAGTTTCTGACGTTTATTTTGACGGGAGAGGCGACCATATCATAACACTCTAAATGACCCTAATGGTTTTAAAACTCTTAGTAATTATGGAAATCACATTAAAAAGCATTATATCCTTGTGACCATGGAAAAGGACTTCCTCAATTAGTCGCAGTTCATCACATATATCAAAATCAATATACATCAAAATTCCTATGTTAATATTCATGTAGGATTAGTTTTCAGCCTTCCAAAATCACTTTATTAGGTACCGCTCAAAAAGAGCAATCTAGTTTATGATATTTGCAATAATGAATAATATGTGAAGATTATTCATATATTTTAAAAAATGTTAACGAGGGATTCGATCCCAGTTCATGGCTGTCGGGATTCGAGGATGTTACCCACTCGTCCACTAGCCTTTTAAGGATTAGTTTTATATGAACAATTTTTACCCGGAAATTATTTGAAAAGGGAAAACTGTATTCGGGTAAAAAGTTACTTTTAATTTAAGTTTTGAAAACTTTCGAGCCATATTCTGCTCTTCAATGGGTAAATACATTTATACATTTTGATATTGTAAATATGAAGTATTTGCCCGTTGAAAAGCAGAGTATTTCTCCAGAGCTTGTAAAAATTATATTAGAATAAACTCTTTACCCGATTTATATTTTCAATTTTAAAATATATTTGTTCGATATTTTGAGTTTGATCCCTTTTAATCAACCTCGATGTGAATGTTGTTTGTGATGTATTCACATATAGACATTCCCAGCTTCAAACAACATGGTTTATTGTGAGATGTACCGCCTCACTTGCTGCCATACAGGTCGTCCACGTAGTTCAACACATGAGGCTCATTGATGTGGACCATCAACGTCTCGGCACATTGGGGGAACACGTCGTTCTTGAAGCAGTTGTCTCTGGAACACATCCAGTTAGATGACCTTCAACGATAGGGTTGAGGTATTTGTTAGGAAACAATGGATTCAACCCGAATAATTTGCATATTAAAAATACGATTTAAACACAGTTCAATCCAAATTTTATAGTCACTCAATTTGTCACATCATATGGAAAATATCAGAAATACTTACATAAAGGAGGTCTATCAGAAACGCCATATTGTCCCTGCGGAGAAACTGTCTAACTGCTCTTCACCTTATCTACGACTCTCCAAACTTTATAGAAGTGAGATATCGTTTGTTCCCTGATGTAAATGAGTTAACTTTCTTACATCAGCTACTTTGTCTATATAAATTTTCTGAAGTTTGTCGAATGATACATGTAAATTTGTGAATATTTTAGTTCTTATTTCTAATCTATTCGATGTTTTGATTTTATCCGCTGTAATATGCGTAAATATTTCAATATCTTGCCTGATGTTGTGATCCCAGTGTTTGAAAAACACTGCTGAAATCAATACACGATTTTTTTAAATGTTAATATAGTGCCAAAAATTATGATGGCGCTACTAATAGGATTTCTTGCGATTAGAAATGTATAGTTTCTTGCCAAATTGGCGACACTTGACTATTTAACTGGAAATTTGTCATGATCCAACAGATGGAATAAAGAGGGGGGTGACAAAATCTATTTGTGGTATTTTATTCCAAATACCCTTTGGGCTTTCAAATGTTATCATTGCTCATTATACTGTACAAAATTTTAAAAATGTGTCCCCTCAAATAAAAACAATTTTTAGATCGACATTTTGCGTTGAATAATGTGGCATAAGAAGCATTTTGTATTTTTTTTTTGCGCCAAATTTCTAAAGTTAGGGGTTGTACAGTGAATATTCTTTGTGCCATTTCTTCTAAAGAGCTAAAAGCGATAAACTACACATAAGGGGTAAAATTGTGTGTACCAGTGTTATTCGAGAAGTTATAACACTTTGGTCTGCACGACATAATATAAGATGTAAGCAAATGACAGCCGAAAAATTTCTGTTAAAAAAAAGAGTCAAGAATTGAGGACACCATTTATTATCCCCATAACCCAACACAAAGAGCTGTAAAATATTGGTAGATGGCAGTTTATACAAATGTATAACAAATGAGGTAACTGACTTCTCTCTTGTTTTAGGTCACAATCCATGCTAAATGCGGCGCCCTTCATTCTCAAACACTGCCTGCAGACGATAGATGACATATTTGACAGCATTAAATATCAAACGATCCTAACCGAACGTATCCTTCAGCAATTGTTTCCTGAAATTGTGACATTTAGATTTTCTAACGTAACACATATTCGAAATATGTTGGAACTTTTATTTTAGACCTATTTTAAAAATTCATGGACACCTTTTGATTTTGCCTAATAACCTTCAGTTTATTTTCTGCAGTTTCATATGCTAGAGCGATTTCACATATTTTATCAAGACTTCTTCATCTCCCACTCGTAATAATATATTCTACAATTTTTCAGTCCTAGCACCTATTGATAATTTATCTCTTAACATATCGTTAAGAATATTTCCAAATTTACCAGAACCTGCAAGATTTCTTAATATTGCCATATACTCTTCTATGGATTCATTTTCTTGCATTCTTCTATAAAATTTAAATCTGGAAGGAATTATTTCGATGTAGATGATAATGAAAATTAGTGACAATTTCATTGAAATTGGACGCCAAATCTTCTGGTGCGGATAGATCTTTGGTCAAATGGTTGATGGTTTGGTGTATATTTACTCCTTAGACGTTTCATTAACTAAAATTACAGACATTTTACAAAAATCGAAATTGACGTCTTTATATAAAGTTAAGAAAAGCGACTATATTTGTTGCGCGCAAGCTATTTCGTATAATTAACGACAATAAGGACAAGGCCAGTTTGGCATAAATTGATACAAAGCGGAAGAGTATTGCTCGATACAAAAATATAAATGTATATCTACTGTCCGAAAAGCTTATGCCAATAGTTTGCTTAAATACCATTTATAAAACTCCTTCCTTCAGTGTAGTATATATAAGCAAAATGGTTCAAAAAAGTATTAGCTCTATTTAGAGCTCTAAATATTATCATGATGATACGATGATTTTGTAATGTAGAAAATTAGGAAAGACAAAATTCAGGATGACACGGCAATTTATTTGAGACAAGAATAATGATACAATTTCAAGGCAAGATACTATTCCTTTAACTTCCAATTACCGAGGGAACCAATTAATATTGATTTTATTCAAATTATCGAGTATTTTTCAAGGGACCGGGAAAAAATGTTCACTTTATCGAGAGATTCGTTAGACAAACCTTTACTCGGGTAAAACCCGGGCGAAGCCGGGTACGTCCGCTAGTTATATATAGATTGCGCGTGATTTCTTTGTTTTAAATAATTATTCATTAGCAACAAATAAAAATTACACATCAATATTCATATATTCATAAATAACACTCTTAATAACCCTATTGGTTTTAAAACTCTCAGTAATTATTGAAATCACATTATAAAGGATTACGAGGTGTGTTAAAAAAGTATCGCGACTTTTGAATTTTCTCGGGATACGTATATTCGAATTTCGATCTTTTTGTGGCTTTATGTTGGTACTCATGTCTCTCACTTATGCCGACAAGCTCGGCCATTTTAAATGTTCACTTAATTGTTGACAGCTGCTTTGCTTGCAGGTGTTTTGGATCGTCTTCGATTTTTAACTATTAAAAAAATGGATCAAAGAACCTGTATCAAATTTTGTGTGAAAAACGAAATTAAGTGCGCGGATGCATTCCGAATGTTGACTGTGGCATACGGAGAAGCTACCTTGGACCGAAGCAACGTTTATCGGTGGTACAAAATGTTCTCAGAAGGCCGAGAAGAAGTGAACGACGAAGAGCGTGCCGGACGCCCGAGCACTTCAACAACAGACGAAAAATGAAAAATGAAGTGGAGGAAATGATATTGGCCAATCGTCGAATCACCGTTAGAGAAGTTGCTGAGGACCTAAACATATCGATTGGCTCGTGCCATTCGATTTTTAACAATGATTTGGGCATGAGACGGGTCGCCGCGAAATTGGTACCAAAATTGCTCGATTGCGACAAAAACAGCATCGCATGAACATTGCTAATGAGATGTTGGACTCTGTCCGCGACGACCCAAATTTGCTCCAGAGGGTCATAACTGGTGACGAAGCGTGGGTTTATGGTTATGATGTGGAAACCAAAGCTCAATCATCTCAATGGAAGCTGCCGCACGAACCAAGACCGAAAAAAGCGCGCCAAGTTCGGTCGAATGTGAAAGTTTTGCTGACAGTTTTCTTCGATTGCAGGGGCATGGTGCATCATGAGTTCTTGCCACAGGGTAGAACGGTCAATAAGGAATATTACCTGCAAGTTATGCGAAATTTGCGCGGAGCAATCCGCCAGAAACGCCCGGATTTGTGGAAGAACAAAAATTGGCTTTTGCACCACGATAACGCCCCTGCTCACACATCGTTGATTGTGCGCGATCTTTCGGCCAAAAACAACACACTAATGATCGGCAGCCACCGTATTCCCCAGATCTGGGTCCCTGTGTCTTTTTCTTGTTCCCTAAACTGGAGAGGCCCATGAAAGGACGACGTTACGCTACGCTTGATGAGATAAAGACACCATCGAAGGAGGAGCTGAAAAAGATTTTAAAAAATGATTTTTTGAAGTGCTTCGAAGATTGGAAAAACCGTTGGCACAAGTGTATAATATCTCATGGGGATTACTTTGAAGGGGACAAAATAGGTATTCATGAATAAATAAATAATATTTGAAAAAACACAAAAGTCGCGATACTTTTTTAACACACCTCGTATATCCTTGTAATCTTGGAAAAAAGACTCCCTCAATTAATATCAGTTCATCACATATATCTTTGAACTTTAATGTTCATTTTACATCAATGTAAGAGGTATAATATTGACTGATAATTCAACCTTAACAAAATCTCTAATATTAATCATATTTTACTTTTGAATAATCCAAACCGTTTGGATAAATATTCGCAAACAAAGAAAAAAACTATATTCTAATAGATTGTGTAGTCCACTTGAACCTCTCGGCTACGTTGCTATCAAATTTCAACACGTGTTTCTCATAATAATATCGCAATTAAAATCACACCAAAATTCTATGGTAATATTTATATAAGATTAGTTTTCAGCGCCTCCCAAAATCACTTTATTTGGTATCGCTCAAAAAGAGCAACCTAGTTTATGATATTCGCAACATGAATAATATGTGAAGGCTATTCACCTATTAAACAAAATGTTAACGCGGCATTCGATCCCGGTTCATGGTTGTCGGGAATCGAGGGTGTTACCCACTCGTCCACCGACTCTTTCAGGATTAGTTTTTTAAGAAAAATAGTTACCTGGAAATTATTTGAAAGGTAAAAAACAAATTTGGGTAAAAAGGTTTTTTTTTTAATTTAAGTTTTTCAAGCTTTCAAGCAAAATTATACTCTTCAACAGGCAAATGTCTTTTATACCTTTAGATATTGTAGATATAAAGTATTTGCTAGTTGAAAAGTAGAATATTGTTTGAAATCTTGAAAGAATTATTAAAATAAACTTTTTACCAGAAATCTATTCTTCCTTTTCAAATAGGAATAGTTTGATAACTTGATTCATTTTGATCACCCTAGATGTGAATGTTGGTTGTGATGTATTCACATATAGACAATCTCAGGTTCAAACCACATGGTTTATTGTGAGATGTGCCGCCTCACTTTCTGCCATACAGGTCGTCCACGTAGTTCAACACGTGAGGCTCATTGATGTGTACCATCAACGTCTCGGCACATTGGGGGAACACGTCGTTCTTGAAGCAGTTGTCTCTGAAACACATCCAGTTAGATAAACTTCAACGATAGGTGTAAGGTATATCATGTATGGAAGCAATAGTTTTAACCCGAATAATATTGTTTTATTTTATAGTCACTCAATTTGACACATCAAGTAGAAAATTTCAGAAAAACTTCCAAAAATGAGGTCTATCAGAAATGCCAAATTGTACCTGTGGAGAACTGAACAAACTGCTCTTCACCGTATCTACGAATGTCCGAACTTTACAGAAGTGAGAAATTGTTTGTTCCCTGATCTAAATGATTTAACTCTTTTACATCAGCAACTTTGTCTATATACATTTTATGAAATTTGTCGAATAATACATGTAAATTTGTAAATATTTAAGTTCTAATTTCTTAATTGTTTTGATTGTATCCTCTGTAATATGCGTAAATATTTCAATATCGGGCCTGGTTGATTAATAAATAAATAAAAATTATTCAGGACATTCTTGTTGCTTATATCGGCAATAGTTTCATTCTTACTCGGCTAATTGATGTATTAGGTTTGTTCGAAAATTGGCTCACGAAGATATGGGATCTCGAAAAGGTATGCGGGAAGGTGCTTGATAGGTTGCTAGGTTTTCTAAAATTTTGATTTAAAAGTGAATTCATAGAAGGTGTTACTAAGAAAAATACGATTTTGCAACGCCGTAGTTCTCGGAAGAAGCGCGTGATTCGAACGATCTTTTATTTATATAAAAAATAGACACTTCGGCCAGTTGGAGCTTTTTATTTTCTCAACGTTTCGACAAAAATCTTTTGTCTTCGTCAGGAGAATTAAATAAAAATAAACATTCCGCAAGGCGTTAAAAATTGTTCTGAGGTTTGCAAGGGCGTTCTCACGTGATTTTTCGAATTTAGTACAACATCTAAAGCGCGAGTCAAATAACAAATATTAAACTCGTCAAGGACTATGATCTTGGAAATAAAAATATATAATAATAAAATTATAATAAATTAAGTAAAAATAAATAAATAAAGTAATATAATAATAATGATCACAAAGAAAATTATATAGATTTCTAACTATTATGTCCATTTTTATCTAGCTTATTAACTACTTTTTAAATTTAAAAATGAAGAAAATGTTGCGGAATATCTTCAAAATTATTTATAGTTCTTTTCCCAAATTCTCGTGATACCCATCCCTCTAAAAATAATCTTTCCTTTTTAAATTTTATATTCCTGTGAAATATCTCAATATCATTCCAATTTGGCCTATGTCCTGAAATTTATTTATTAAAATAAAAATATTTGATTTATATTTCAGGGAAAAACGATTTTTGAATATTTGAAATGCCTAAAATTATAAGTGCTTTTGTGAAAGGTTACGTTTTCAGACTTTCCGAGAAGAAATACTCGTTTATTCACATTATTGAAATTATTAAAGAAAATAATAGTACCTGGCAGGTGAAAATAGGAAAAATGTTGTTACATTGTACGAGTAATGGGTTCACCTCAATGATAGTAACCGACCCCGTGCCATTTATTACGCTAACTAAAAAATTAAGACCTTTCAGAACTGCGTCAATCAATGCAAGGAAAGTTTCTCAAAGTGCTTCATGATCGTTCCAAAATTTAAGATGAATTTGGAAATGAACCAAAGACTTGTTTAGACTCATTATTCGAAGTTGAGAACCCATATTTGTATCCAAGTGAATCAAGGTCCGTGTGGCTTCACCATGATAAATCCATGAGTTATATCCCAAGTTTAACACGTCAATACCTGGACGAAAAGAGGTATGAAACAGGCATTTTATACATCTCTTTTAAGCACATGTCAAATCCCTAGACTTGGTCTATATATATTATTGTGTTTTTGGCTCGCTGTAAACTGAACTTGGATCAAGAAAACCGAATATTCTAGAAGGTCTATAGAAAGCTGTTACGGACTTTTGGGATGATATTGATCAAAATATTCTGGTCTATATATTTCCTGGAAACATCAATGCAAAGCTGTTTCAAAACGTGAATGCTTACAATGGAAAACAATAATTTGTACGAATATTTGAAAATTATTTTCAATAAAGCACTGAAAACGTTCTTAAAAAAATAGAACACCCTCTGTACTTGGGGTGGTGCGATACAAAAGACTTCTTGAGTTTAAATATTTAATTAAATAACATGCACTGTATCGCTGTTTCTATTTACGGGCTTGTCGGGTGGTTTGATGGTTTCTTGTCCATGTAGTAGATCAGATTGGACTATGTACCCTGATCACAATACCGGCCTTGTGCGTATAGATGTCTTGTTCTGGATTGATCACTGCCATATAGAGGGCTGCAAGGATGGCCGGGCAACTGTATATATGATCTGGAGCTTGTCGGGTCTCTTAATTAATTGTCAAGTTGAGCACTATGAAATATCCTGAAATTGGTTGCGTTGAATTATTAACGTGTTCCACGAGACTATCTTGCAACTTTCCATCGTTTGATGCAATCTCGCCGATTATTACTTAGGATTTAAATTTCGTCTGTTTCAAATTGTAACTGGCCTCTTTATTGTCTTACTTGTGATTACATTATCGCCAAGTGGGCGCGTTGAATTTTGGATATGTTTCAGCGCTGTAACACTATTTATAATTGTTGTACATGAAAGCTCTATGTGCATTGTCATTTACGAGTTATACCAAATATATAATGTTTTTAAAAATGATAATAATCTTATATTATATATATATATATATTTTTATTCAAAACGAAAATCGTGCAAATATTACAGAAAATGTAAGTCAAATTTTCAGTATCTAAAATAATTTTGAAGGTTCATTATTTAATGATATCTTAGAACACATATTGAAAGCTTTATTAGCGTTTTCAACCTTTTTGAGGCTAATTCATTTATATTTTAATATTTGTATTTTTCAATTACTTATATATTTTTTTCAAAACAAAAAAAATATTATTACGTTATAACAATTAGATTGTAAATTAAAATTAAATTCGTAATATTTTGATCACACTGACGTTCGAATCTTTGAGGTAATCAATCAGCAAAGATTGCCATTATTCAGTTCACATTTTACCTGCATTCTCCGAAGATGTGGCGGTGGTCGAGGAAGTTGTAGTAACACTCTTCGCACAAGCGGGTCAGTCGAGCGAACTTGGCGTTGTCGAACTTCCCCATGCAGCCGAGAGTGACAAAATTCCGTTTCTCCACGAGGTCCATGGCTGCTACAGTTGACACCACCACAACTACTGCCAGGAACTGCACACACTGAGACTCATGTTGATTGTAACTCACGCCTTTAAAGAATTAATGCCTATATTCAACTGATTTGGTTTGATAAAATAAGGATTTTTTCATTTAATAAGGATAATTTATATTTTTGTAATCTGTTGAATATTTTCATTGAATAATATTAAATTAGATAAATAATAAATATAAATTATAATTATTATAATAATAATTATTATTATTAATTAATTTCTTCGCCACAATATATATACCTTTGAATACAGCTTTTACAGTTGATAATTTGAATTGTTTTAGAAAAAAGCTCTTATATTTTCTATCATATTAAATGTCCTGAAAATATTTCATTTTAGGTATGAGAAAGCTTAGATGAATTTGAAATAAAATCTTAATCATATTATATTTCAAGTTCTGTGATTAGTTCCTGGGAATTAGAAAAAACGTCGCTTTTATCGTCACTTTTTTATTTAAATATCTTATTTCAATCTAATAAAATCAAAGAAGGCATATCTTGAACACGAGCAATAGTGCTTTGAAGATGGCAGAGCGTCATCTTGTGGAACAGATATCAACTAACCGTTGATTAAGCCTGTTCTCTTATATTTGACCAATCCATTTTCTTGAAAAAACCACAAATACGTTTCGGGCTGTTGGTCCTCATCAGCGTGGTGCAGGCTGTACCTCTATGACCAAAATAGTTCTGGTCCCAGAGGCTTCTTAAGAAATCAAGAAATGGGTATTTAGGGCCAAACTTGCGTAAATACACTAAACGTGTGAAAAGCCCGAAACGCGTTCGTGGATTGCTTTTTTGTGTTTATCAAGAAAATGGGTTTGACAAAAATAAAAAAACAGGCTAAATCAACGTTTAGTTGTTTTCTGTTCCACCAGATGGCGCTCTGCCATCTAAAAGGTATATGTGCTCTTAGTCAGGATATGCCTTCTTTGTTGTTAATATCAATACCTGACCTTTTTAATCACCTATGTTAGTGTAATTGAATATTGTTTCCAGGTTGCAATCTAGATTATATTGGAGAATTTCTATTGAACTTTCAAACTGTATGATCAACTTTAAAATCTGTATTAAAAGGTATATTTATCTGTGACTCTTTGTAGTCAAATAAAATTTTAATGAATTAATATACCGAAAAAATAAACATCACTTTGGAATATTTCCTTTTCAATTACAATAACAATAGCTTATTCAAATTTAAACTAATATGTTTGTAATTGAAAATATAAAATTAGGTATAAGATAATCATTTCAACATAGGTCTCTCTGCCTTTTTGAGAAGGATTAGACTCGGTTCTCCTCAAATAATTTAGAACAAAACTAATTACCTCAATATCGTGTTGAAATTTTATATATTTCAAAACATTTTTTCAGGTGTCAAAATGAATTATAATCTATAAGTTATATATTGACATGTGAATAAAAAAGAGTGGGAGTTGACTGATGATTCGTTATATTTGAATAAGTTTTATATTAAAATGAAATGCATAAAATGAGTATTGCATATATTTTATCTAAAATATATTTTCTCACAATGAGTATATATATATTTTTTTAATTGCAAGCTTTTAAGCGATAATTATCGCTCTTCAACGGGCCTAAAAAAAAACAATCGACTATTTGGGGGAGACGGGAAGGAGAATCTGCAACAGAATATATGAACATAAACGCAATACTCGTATAATGAATCAAGATAACAGATACCCAATTTTCAACATTGTAGAGAAACAGGCCACACAATCGCAATAGAAGAACCCAAAATCCATTATAATAACATAAATAGTAAATATCAAAGACTAACAATCGAATAATTGAATTTGATATGTTTTATATAATGACCATCTCTAACACACAAAACACACATACACTATTGATATTATTAACTATTGTTATAGGGATATAGTATATTATAAATTCACTATATCCATATATTAATAGTTGATAATATCAATAATGTATGTGTCTTGAGTGTGTTAGAGATGGCCATTATGTAAAACATGAATACAAAATAATAGATAAATATTCCAACCTATATGTTAATAAATCAAATAATAGTGAGTATGCAAATACACTAATTATACAAGAATATATTCTAACTGAAAACAATTTGCAAAAATATCCGAATGTATATATGTCTGTATATAGATTTATAATAATTTGGCATCAGGCGGCGTTTTATTCATTATATGTTATGCTATAGAAGGAAATAGACGCCTGAAATTTAATAAAATATAAAAGAAAATAATTTCCGGAAACTTTTATATTTGTTTAATTAATGTAAAGTAGATATAAATTAATTGAAGAAATATTTACAAATATACGTGCGAAGAGTAGATTTTTATAACTGAAATTCCGAAAAGAAAATTCAAATTAAAAAATTTCCTATAAATTATTTTTGAATATATGATAGATATATTTACAATTTAGCGCTTTAAAGTTTGCAATTTAAAATAAAAGAAACTCGTTGTGAGAAAATATTTGTAGCTTTCAAAACGCTTCCACAATTTTATCTTGGAACTAAAAGAAAAAAAAAATATATTAAATGTATTTCAACACTCACACACAAAACGCGATATCCCTGCTAGTAATTAAATACATGTTTTTCCTCAATATGTTTCCTTACACATTATCATGGCATTGTTCACTCGAATACAATAATTCTCACAAAGATAAATCCAAATTTTATTCATGATTTAGGTAAAATAGTGATATGTTTAAAAGTATAAAATGTTTTCGCAATTAGTATATTTTAAGAAAGAAAAAAAGGCAACTCCTTATCGTACAACTGAAAGTTATTGATGGCCTGCGTCATCTATCGGAATAAATAGCAATTATTCGTTGATTTTTAATTATTCCATAATTGACCAAGTACCGATTCTTGAATAATCAAGAAAAGCTAACCACATACGCGTTTCGGGCAGTATATTTTCAATTGGAATTTAACATCCCCCCCCCCCCACACTAAAACACAAATGTGTGTAATATCATGAAAAATATCTTTTATAATTTTATTAATTACAGAAGTTCTAAAATAATTGTGACAGTCGCAATGTCTTGATGTGAATGAATTGGGAAATGAATCACAAAGGCTTTATAATCTTTTAGATGATATTTAAAGTATTAAAACATGTTGTGTCGCCTCCCAGTAGTAGTCACGACACGCAGCCTATATTTACTGGTCAATTTCTCTTTAATTGCACCGTTAATGTTCTATATATACAAATATATATTTACATATTAATAATAAAAAACATGCAAAATACATACAGATATTTAACAATTTACACACACAACACATCTCCCCTCTTAATAGTAGTGCAGCCGGTCTGGCGGTCTTCTGGATCGCTGCGGTCTTGGACTGCGCACAGGGACAGGGACAGCCGCAGCAGCAGGGCCCGGTTCTGGTTCTGGCGGTCTTCTGGATCGCTGCGGTCTTGGACTCTGCACAGGGACAGGGACAGCCGCAGCAGCAGGGCCCGGTTCTGGTTCTGGAGTGTCTCTTGTGCTGAAGACTCCGCTCCTTTCAATTCTTCGTCCACCTCCGGGGCTTCTTCCCTTGTCTTCTCCTGTCCTCTAAGCCTAGGGTGATCTCGAGAAGTGCCAGGCAGTATAAAATCTCTTGATGTACCCGGCAATACCAAATCTCTCACTTCAGGAACTTCTTTCTTGATAACTGGCCTTAGTTGATTTATGTGTCTTTTCACATAACGGCCTTCGTCTTCTATAAGGTAATGTCGGCTGCTCAGTAGTTCCATGACCCTGCCCCTTTTCCATTTTGGTCCGTTAGCAAAACTCCGAAAATACACATCAGAGCCGACCGCAAAATGCTCTTGCTTCCTCATGGCATCATGGTACACCTCTCCTACCTTCGCCATTTTCGGAATCAAATTTGAAAATCTTGATCTTAGACTTCTTTTCATTAAAAGTTCCGCGGGAGACTCCTTTAATACCGTTTGAGGAAAAGCTCTACGGGTGAATAAAAATCGCTATAGATTGATTTCTATACTGTCCTTTCCTTGGTTCTTTCGTAAAGAGTTTTTAAATTCACGTACATATCGCTCAGCTAAGCCATTAGTGCTGGGATTGTACGGACTCGTTTTTGTGTGTCTTATACCATTTATTTTTGTAAATTCCTCAAATTCACTTGAGACAAATTGTCTGCCATTATCGGTTACCAAAAGTTCAGGTAATCCAAATCTGGCAAAGATCTCCCTAAGATGTCCTATGATGGTCCTGCTCGTAATGTCCTTTATGATGACAATCTCCAGCCATTTGGTGTACGCGTCTACAAGGACCATAAACATTCGTCCCATAAAGGGACCTGCTAGATCTAAGTGTAGACGGTGCCACGGCTTCTCAGGCCAAGTCCACTCTGAAATGGTAGACGGCGGCATACTTGCAGATTCTTGGCATATTCTACAATCTCTAGCCAACTCTTCAATGTTCTTATCTATGCCTGGCCACCAAAAATACCGTCTAGCAATCATTTTCATTTTCACCATCCCTAGGTGCATCTCATGTAAATCGTTCAAAATTAAGGATCTTAATTTCTGGGGAATTACCACTCTTTCACGCCATTGCAGACACCCAAACTCACAACTTAATTCGTCTTTTATCCTATAATAGGAATAAAGTGGATTTTCCTGCGATACCTTTGGAATTTGCCAATTATTTTCCCTAACATTTCTCAACACAATTGATAGTAATTTATCCCGGCGTGTCTCAACTGCCACATCCTGGAATGAGAAGGGGACCTCACTCATTTTCCGAAGGAGGAGCACCTGATCCTCATCCAAAGATTCCGTGGTCTTTGAGACTAAAGGTAATCGTGATAACGCGTCTGCATTGCCATTATCATCAGTTTTTCGAAACTCCACAGTGTATTTAAATGCAGATAATTTTAAAGACCACCTCTTAATTCTTGATGCAGCACATATGGGAATCGGTTTCTGGGGTGAAAAAATGTGCATTAAAGGTCGGTTGTCTGTGATCAACACAAATTCACGTCCCAATAGATATTGTCGGAATTTCTCACAACCAAAAATGATGCTTAAGGCTTTTTTTTCTAATTGCGAATACCGCCTTTCCGCTTCAGTTAGCGTTCTTGAAGCAAAGGCTATAGGAGTTTCTTCCTTTCTATCGTTCCTGTGACTCAGAACCACTCCTAAACCATAGCTAGAGGCGTCACATGCAAGGACTAGTTCCCTAGTTGCATCATAATGTGCCAGCACCGACTCGTTAGTTAGCAATGCTTTGCATTTTGCAAATAATATACGGTGTTCGCCAGTCCAGTTCCATTTGGAATTCTTTTTTAAGAGGTGATAGAAGGGCGCTAAAATATCTGCAATATTTCTTATAAACCTAGAGTAATACATAAGGAGACCTATAAAAGATCTCAATTGAGAAACGTTTGTAGGTTCAGGCGCCTCTACCACCGCTTCTATTTTACTACTTATGGGATGCAGTCCTTTTTTTATCTATTTTAAAACCTAAATATTCAACAGCATTTACTGCGAATTTGCATTTATCCTTGTTTAATCTTAAACCTTTTTCTTGCAGCCTTTTAAAGACCAATTCCAGCTTTTGCTCGTGATCCCTATGATCCTTTCCGGCTACCAGGATGTCATCGATGTAGCAAGCCACTCCCGACATATCTGCAAATAGATTGTCCATTTCTCTTTGGAACTTATTTGGTGCTACAGCTACTCCATAGGGTAGCCTTTTAAAGGCAAATAACCCCTTCGTAGTATTAATGTTCACCACTCTTTTGGCCTCTTCAGATAATATGACCTGCAAATAAGCTCTGGATAAGTCCAATGACGAAAACACTGTATTTCCAGACAATTTTGAAAATATTTCGTCTATTGATGGAAGCGGGTACTTATCCAATTCTATGGCCTTATTTGCGGTGCATCTAAAATCGCCGCAAATTCTAAGGCTTCCATCTTTCTTCAGTACTGGTGCGGCCCAGTTTGCATACTCAATAGGTTGTAAAATTCCCTCGTTAACCATACCATCGATTTCATTTTCTACTTTTTTCTTCAAAGAAAAAGGCAAACTTCTCGCCTTACAAAATACAGGAGTCGTATTTTTTTTAAAATAAAAATCAATATGGACGTTTTTTAAGCATCCTAATTCTTTGCTAAATAAATTAGCATACTTATTTATTATAACTTTGATATCGGACTCGCTTACTTGTCTAATGTTCAATAACCTAGAAAAATCAAGATTTAAACCTTTTAGCCATTCTCGTCCCAACAAAACTATCGAAATATCTTCATCTACAACTATCAACCGCAAATCTTGATTTGCCTCCTTCACAAAAACTCTTCTCTCACCAATAATTTTTATTGGTTTTCCGCAAAAGGACCTCAATCTTAAATAAGATGGAGATAATTTAAAATGCTAAAAATAAAGAGAAAAAGTTTTCTTTATTAAAATATATATGTTACAAGCTTTCGGGCACCAAGCCCTTCTACAGGTACTGGGTACAGGTACAAGGTACCTGTAGAAGGGCTTGGTGCCCGAAAGCTTGTAACATATATATTTTAATAAAGAAAACTTTTTCTCTTCATTTTTAGCATTTTATAAGCCATTAAAGAGAAATTTCGTGATTTTCGTTTTAATATGGAGATAATTTATTATCTTTCCAGTATTTTTCATAAATTGTTTTCGGTATCAGTGTGACGGGACTTCCCATGTCCACCACAAAACACAACTGATACACGTCAACATGTAGATTTATTTTTGCATCAGTATCACCTTGTACCGAATAAATAAATTCGTCCTGCACATACCTGAAGTCTGGCAATGATTTACCCGTTTTGCACACCCTGCTCAAATGTTCAATTCTCTTGCATTTGAAACAAGATTTTGTTTTATGTGGACATGCAGGTGTAGGTGAGAGTTTCGCCGCATCGGAAACAAATAGTCTCCCTTCTTTGCATACCGGGCCCATGCTTCTATCCTCTACGAGCTTCATTCTTTCTATTTCCTCCCGGAACAATATCCATCTTAGCCACTAGTCCATCCTGCAGCTCCTTAGCATTTTGTTCAGCTAGCTCAAACGAGACTGCTATAGAAAATACCCTGTCCAAGGTGACATCGTCATCCTCCTGTAACAATTTCTTCTGAAGGCTTTCCGATTTTATACCAGCCACAAAACGGTCTCCTAACATGACCTCCAACATTTCACCAAAGGTGTAATCCATAGCCAAATGCCTGAGCGCACGCAGGTATTCTGAGACGGATTCATTCTCTAGTTGTATTCTCTTCAAGAACCTGCATCGTTGAGGAATCACCTTCTTTCTTGGAGCTAGATGTAGCTTTATTCTTTGTATTAACCGTTCATAAGGCTGTTCTTTCATTGTACTCGGGAAAAACAAATCATTGCCCAGCTTCAACATTTCCGAATCCAGAAGAGAAACAAAGATGGGCATTCTTTTTCCTTCTTCCAATGCATTTGCCTCAAAAGCTGCTTCAAACCTCTGAACGAAAATCTCAAAGGATTCTTCTCCTGGCCTGAAGAAACAGAACGGCACAATTATTGGACACCCAGACATACTGTTGGCTTCTCGTTCGCTTTAAATTTCTGTTTTCCTCCACCTGTGAAAGAGCACTTGAAACGGTTCCCACACACTCGTCGCCAGTTGTTGTGTCGCCTCCCAGTACTAGTCACGACACGCAGCCTATATTTACTGGTCAATTTCTCTTTAATTGCACCGTTAATGTTCTATATATACAAATATATATTTACATATTAATAATAAAAAACATGCAAAATACATACAGATATTTAACAATTTACATACACAACAAAACAAATTCGAATGGACGTGATATTCCTATTTATAGTATTATCTGGATTCTGTTATTTAATATGTTAAAATGAAAATTCGAAACTATTATAGACGCGTATGATTCTTTTAAAATTTAGAAAATTTTTACTGCCTTTACTGCAATGAAAAAATTATTATATTAGATTAAAATGGCGAAACCGCAGGAAGGGTTCACCACTGATGAGCCAGGCGCTCCCATTAATTTTTCCATTGCAGTAAAGGCAGTAGAAATCGTTTAATTTTTAAAAGATTCATACGCGTCTATAATAGTCTCGAAATTTATAATAAATGTCGCGCTAATACATCATAATATTTGTATATGTTGGGAAATCAAATCACCTCCTTTGGCAGAGATCATAGGACAACTTACCTTGAGAGACATGGTGGGATTTTCCTAGAGATCCAACTGTCTGGTATTTATAGTCCGAGATGCCCAAACAACATTTCCCTATAGACCTTATTCTCTTATCACAAGAGCTCAATCCAGGCGTGAACAGATCTCTCTTTCATTAGACTGCTTCACGGATCCCATTACCAATTTTGCGCCAAAATAAATTTTGGACAAATATAAATTTGATTAGGTTGAATATGAAAGCCCATTGGCATATATGTTTTAAAATATAATGAATATTTCAATTATCTTAACTATTATGCATGACCAAAATCTATGTTGAAAGTATTTCAAAAGTTTCTAATTTAGAGATAGTTTATTTAAAATATAGTTGAAGAAAAGAAAATCGATTAGGTGTAAAGAAATAGCAACCTAAAGCGGTTGTTAAAATAAAAGAGTTGAATGATTCAGTTTAAAACAGGGATTTGAACATGAAAATATTGTAACAAAGTATTTATTAATTTTATTATTTTTATTAACAGAGTGGTTAATATTATGATTATATTTTGCAACTCTGTGAATTTCCCTCGTGGCTTATCTTTTGTTTACCATTCATAGTTTGTCCTTGCCTGAAATAAATTGTTGTCTCCTCCTGAAGTTTTTGTTTTCCCTAATTTTCCACGTGGCAATATTATTAGATGACAAGGAAATTCAATTAGCGATAAGCAAAAACCAACTTAAACAGTCAAAAGTTGAATAGTTTGTAATCAACACAAAGAATCCCTTAAGTCTAGCTACTAGGGACCAATCAATTTACAAATGATTTCTTGAGTTTTCGCTTCAAATGAATTTCCGAAAGCTATTCGTCGTGGTGTGTAATATTTCAACAATAAATTCTATCAATCCAACAGGAATAGCAACCTGATGAATTTCATTTCCAAAATACTTAGGTTGAAACGGCTTCGGTAAGATTGGCCTTAGATAAAGTAAGAATGGACAGGACGACACGAGGATATGAAGACGATTGCTTAGGAAGCATGGAGAGACCATGTGGCTCACCCTAAGTAGAGGGATGCATTGAAGGAGGAAGTATGGAGAGACCATGTGGCCCACCCTAAGTAGAGGGATGCATTGAAGGAAGGAGATATGGAGAGACAATGTGGCCTACCCTAAGTAGAGGAATGCATTGAAGGAAGGATATATGGAGAGACAATGTGGCCTACCCTAAGTAGAGGAATGCATTGAAGGAGGAGGAGGAAGTAAGATTATTTCGATAGCTAATTTCCATTCAACTTCAGCTAACTTCACGTTATAATAAAAGCCTAGGATATCTTAAATGTAAGTATTTATAGATACTTGAATTTTCAAAGTTTACATACAACCTATATATATATATGGTAATTTAAACCAACAACCCTATATTGTATAATTACTTATAACAAGATTGTCATGTTGTATTTAGAAACACATCTATAAATAATTATGCGCATGATTAATCTGTGTCATTGCATCACCATATGTAATGTACTTTGTACAAATTAAAGACAAATAAATAAAACTATGTAATAGATTAAGAGCTAAGTTAAGCTTTCTCCTCATGCTCACAACTTGATTTTCCATAGGTTTAATGTTTATTTTCACTGTTATCATTTTAAAATCAATTTTTACCATTTTTATATCATTTCAATTCAAATTTTAAATCTTTTACACCCTCATTTATCAATTTTTATTTTATTTTAAGCAAATTATAAATTTTAATTCATTACTTTCAATTTTACATTTTTAAAAAATCATTATTTTTTTTAATTACTCGAATCATAATTCTAAACTTATTTGTGTGTTTTTCTTAATATCATATTTTTATAACAAACACCAATTTCTTAATCCTATATTCAAAACTTTGCAAAAATCATTGTTATGTTCACTATTTTATGTAAACGCCCCTTTCAATTTATGAGTCACTATCACGCCATTGCCCCTTTTACAAAGATAATTTTCGCACTACCATAATCAACGATTTAAAGAATATAATCAAATTTTGATAAACATAGGTGAAACGCATTTTTTTTTAAATTGCAAAAATCGAAAGATACAATATCTTCAAAATCACAACTAGAAAAGTAACTATCTTTCCCTAAGCCAGTTAAAAATAAAAATCCCATTAACTACCACGTCAGTAGCTAAATTAAGTCACAGTCTTCCAAAACTATTACAATCGTTAAATCCCAACATAGCTACACTCCCCCGTCCTTTCCTTTTACATGCATAATTATTAATTTTCCACACATCTTCTCAACAAACTACAACACACTTCCCATCACTTTCTACAATTGGCCACCATCTATTAGCGCGCGACTTAGCAACAAATCGAATTCGAGCAACACAAGCTCCGTCGCCACTAAACGTGCCACATTCACTAACAACCAAGATATCTCGATGTGTTTTGTACAACCACCACTCATGACTAGTAAATTTGTTGTTCATGATGAAACAAGTTAGATGCTGTACCAAAAACAAAGACTTCACGTGACACCTTTCTATTCAATTCACTCACTCGTGTCACACAGCGCATCACAACAATTTTTCTCACTTAAAAGGCCACAAAGACGCCTTCATGCCTGTGACACTTCTCACCCCAAAGCGTGTCCACGTCGAAAGTCGCACTTTTACCCACATCCAAACCTGACATCATTGAATAACATTTTTACCGCAACAAGGTCGAAACACAGCACTTACGAAAAACGAGAAAACTACCTTTTTCAAATACACCATAAAACTACCAACAAGCTTTTACCACTCTCAAAGGGAGTTTAACCAGTAAACCAGTACCCTAACGTACATTCAAACTCTCAAAACTGTACTACAACAAGGATTTCCAAAATGTCTGTTATCTGACAGTGCGCCCGCTTTTACCTCAGAAAAAAAACCGCAAATTTCTAATAACACACCCCATTCTGTCACAAGTTTTCCACCCACCTATTTAATGTTCAATGTTATCCCCACAGAGCTAATAACTCATCTTAATCCATACCCCGAAATAACTAGAACTAGAGAGATAGCACGCTCTTTTACCCAAAATAAGCATAAAAAAGATAAAGAAGCATTTGACTCCAGATATCTTCGAGACGCAACTATTCCGAATTATACCGCCTCAAACTTCCCAGCCATTCCTATATTTATGTCCAGATTTATTTAATATCGATCGTTTTAAAACAAACCTCAAGTAGCGAACAGAAAATTCCCCGTTAAATTCACAAACCTATTCTATCTACATACTCTACACCACCCATTTGGATATGTATTACTTACTTACTCTCTTTCACACAATATAAAGATTTCTGTGAAACCACCAGACCTAGAACAAGAGGAGAACGCACGTGCATCCCAGACAAGCCCCATATCTCCCTCCCACTTCAAAATAAATACACATCGCACCCCGGTCGAAAAAAGGGACACTAGCTAACATACTCTCGAGACACCGTGCCGCGTCACCTAAATCTATCGCCACTCTTCCCCCCAGAGGCCCCCAGTCCTTCCATCCCCATGTCCAGCATTCCTCTTACTACATTAGCAGTCGATATCTTAACCTAACTTTTAAACATTTAGATATTTGAATTTGAACAAGACCTATCTTAACATTATATATAAAAAAATCAATTTTATTTTTCATAATATTATTTCAGTATTACAAAAGATATATTTGTTGTCAAAAATCACTTTAATTCTTCATTATTATCACTTTTATATATTGATTGTTTGATTTTATCCACTTAAACTTTATTCAACCACAATGATATTTCTATATTTTATTCATTTTATATTTGTTTTTATACCTTTATATAAAATGACTATGTTATCATTAACTTTCGGGCATACAACAATCTATTTCTCTAACCACTTCAGTGTACTTTACACTACTATCTTCTTAGTCATTGCTTCACATCAACGTAGAAAAACGATAGTACTGCTTGACAATTTTTTGATTTCATAATTTCAACAAACTATTTGATCAAAGTTCCCCAGAATTAAAAATCCCAACTTCTGGCCTTGAACACGTTTCAAAAGTTTACTACAATCATCCCTAGAGCATAATCACCCACGCAAACACAAAGCGTCCACAACTCAATTTTTTAGCTCTAGCGGACCACAATCAACCTTTGATTTTAAGTCAAGTCAGATCACCTACTGTCGCTACAACAATTCTACTTAACGCATGACTCCATTTCACCCCTTTCAATCATATTAATGAACAACTTGTTCTTCAACACTTTTCAACGCAATAACCCTACAATTGTGACAAAGCACTGTAACCTTTATACAGGATCACAGGTGAAACATTGCCTCGGAAGACGCACAAGTCTATATCCTCGCTTTGCACCTGGACCTAAGTATTTGATTACCTGTGTAATACTTACAATTGCATATTCTTTAACCACTAACCCTTTCCAACGCCCGCCAACAATCTCTTAAAACATCATCATTATTTTTTATCAAACAAAGGTTTTATCTTAATTTCTCTTTTATATGAATATCATAACTTTTAAATTGAACATAAGTTGTATTTTTTATAATTTGCAGATATATCCAAACAAAACATCTTGTTATAGTCCTTTTTAACCCTCACAGTTTAAATTAATTAAAAGATATTTTAGTTACTTACCTGTGTTAGAGAGGCTTTACCCGTTTAAACCCGGATAAACCCTTTCACTCCCGGGGCTCATCTATGGTAATTTAAACCAACAACCCTATATTGTATAATTACTTATAACAAGATTGTCATGTTGTATATAGAAACACATCTATAAATAATTATGCGCATGATTAACCTGTGTCATTGCATCACCATATGTAATGTACTTTGTACAAATTAAAGACAAATAAATAAAACTATGTAATAGATTAAGAGCTAAGTAGTTGAGTAGTTCAAAAACGTCTAAAATCGAGAGAGAAATCCAACAACCCTGAAAAGGAATTCGGCAGCCCGTTGCCATCTGGTCCAAAGGGTGCAGAATGCCCCAGACGTTCAAAGTTCAAATTCGCAGATGTCTCCCCCCCCCCCCTCCTCGGGAATGGTATATAAACACCTCGGTTTTAGCCGACAATAGTTAGTACAGAGTTAGTCCGCAGGTAGTCCGCAGTTAGTCCGGAGTTAGTCAGCAGTCACCACTTCACCGTCGGCGTGTGCCCTTGTTGGTTGTAGCCAGGTCCACATCATCGCCATGTAAAACAGTAAGAACTCTATATCTCCATCTTGCTTAGCTCAACTCCTATCTGTTCATGGAACTTTCCTACTACAGCTGTGTCTCTTCGTTTTGTGTGTGTGGTTCCCAAGCTTTCCACTCTGCCTCGACCACGACTGCCTGTACTCTGTGAAAACTGTTAAAGGTCTTCCATAGTGCAGAGAGGTACTGGAAAACTCTCCACGCCCTGACTGTCCCTCTCGGCTACTACAGGTTTGACCACCGGTTACCACAGCTTATAGCGAGAGTTGACAGGATCTCATCACAGATAAGTAGACAGCAACTCCTTTATCACAGCAAAGTCGACAGGACTCTACAAGAGGCTACCAGACCTCACACTTTATCACCTATATATGTAATAAGAGATCTTGTCGACTCACTGTAATAATTTGAAGTTCTGGTAAGCCTTGTGTAGAGTTTTCCAGTACCTCTCTGCACCTTGGAAGACCTTTAAAAGTTCTCACAAAATACAGGCAGTCGTGGTCGAGGCAGAGTGGAAAGTTTGGGGATGTCCACACAAAAAACGAAGACACAATTGCACTAAGAAAGTTCCGTAACAGATAAAAGTTGAGCTAGGAGCGACAGATGGAGAGCTAGAAGAATTCTTACTCGTCTACATGATGGATGGGATGGAACTCAGGTACGACCGACGTGAGCTGACGCTAAGGGTGAACTAAACTCAACTCTACTGTCAAGTGACTGTAAAGTGATGTATTTATAGGTTAAAGACGGGGGGACCTTATGTGACAGGGGCGTTTCTAAGAAAGGGGGCCCTTACCTGCCCAGGTGTGAGAGGGGTCTCTGCATTCCACCACATGTGACAGTGTGGGTGGCCTTGTCGTGGGAATTGTAAATCTACCTGATTTATGACTTCCATCTTTAGACTTTGCTGTTTTGGCAATACTATATGCTCGATCTCTGCTTTAGCTCAACTCTTAATCAATTACAGAGTTTATTTATTTATCCACTTTGTACAAATTACATTACATATGGCGATGCAATGACACAGATTAATCATGCGCATAATTATTTATAGATGTGTTCTATTATACAACATTAAAATCTTGTTATAAGTTATTTACAATATGGGTTTGTTCGTTTAAATTACCATAGATGAGCCCCGGGAGTGAAAGGGTTTATCCGGGTTTAGGCGGGTAAAGCCTCTCTAACACAGGTAAGTAATTAAAATTTCTTTTAATTAATTTAAACTGTGAGGGTTAAAAAGGGCTATAACAAGATGATATTTGTTGGATATATAAAAGTGAAATAAAAATGACATTTTGTTTGATTAACAAAAATGATGATTAAAATAAAATGATGACATAAAAATTCACATTCTAAGAGAATATTGGTGGGCGTTGGACAGGGTTAGTAGTTGAAGAATATGCAATTGTTAGAAGTGCACATGTAAACCAAATACTCAGATCCAGGTGCAAAGCGAGGATATAGACTTGAGCTGTCTTCCTTGGCAATGTTTCACTTGCGATCCTATATAAGGGTTACAGTGTTTTGTCACAATTTTAGGATTATTGGGTTAAAAGTTGTTGAAGAAAAGTTGCTTATTAATATGATTGAGAAAGGAGTGAAATAGAGCCATGCGATAAGTAGAATTGTAGCGACAGTAGGTGATCTGACTTGACTCGAAATCAAAGGTTGAATGTGGTCCGCTAGAGCCGAAAAAAAGAAGTTGAAAGTTGAAAAAAGTGAACGCTTTGTGAATGCGTTGGTGATTTGCTCTGCGGATGAAATGAAATGAACTCTTGAAGCGTGTTCAGACCAGAAGTCGGGATTTTTAAGTCTGGGGAACTGTGTCCTCAAAGAGTTTGTTGAATTACGAAATCAAAAAAATAAATTGTCAAGCAGTGCTGTCGATTTTCTACGTTGATGTGACGCAATGACTGAAAAGATAGTGATGAAAAATATAGGGAATTGGTTAAAGAATATGATTGTTGAAAACGATTGTTGTAGATGCCCGATAGTGGATGATAAACATTGTCAGATAATAAAGGTATTTAAACAAATATAAAATATTGTAGCGTAGAAATCAAGCCTTGAAATATCCTAAGATGTAAAAGTATTTATTGATGACGTCACGGCGACAAGTCGACAATTATTAACAACTCAACCAAACCCCCTCCAGCTAGAGAATCTTGAGCAAGCAAGCAAAGAGATATTTTAAAGATGATTTCACAAATACAGATTAATATATATTTTTATAATCTGTTGAATATATTTTCATTGAATAATATTAAATTAAATAATAAAATATTTCTTCGTCACATAGCCTCCTCCTATAGAGAGCATCGACCCGATGCTCAGCAGGAGACTTACGTCGTCAGTCTTAAGAACTAGTACTATGGCCAGGGATATTTTCAGGTGACTGCGGTGGATGTCTTCTTTCAGTTGAGATATCTTCTTCATGAGGACTTGGTAGGTCTATGTTTACGTCAAGGTAGCTTTTTCTCATTTCTACTGTGGTCGGCAAGGGGGGATTTTATAACTTTGCGGCTTCACCTCCAATGTGGTCTATCATCTAGTTTTAATGGCGGGGCGTCCATCTAGATCTTCTAGCAGGTGAGAAATCTTGTCTGTTTCGACCGCGAAATGAAGTAGGGCTTCGGTAGCGAGTGAAAGTTTTCCTCGATGATTCGTCATTGGGGTCCTGAGATTCAGCTCGAGAGTTGTAGGATACCATTGCGTCTTGCTTTCTTTGGAAATAGTCATTTCTCCTTTCCCCATTGTGTCTCTTCCTGTCACGGCAATAGCGGACGACGTGACCTGGGCGTCCGCAGTAGAAACAGATTGGCCTTCCCTCAGTTGTACGCCAATCATTGGTGTCGCGTCTTCCTCCTTGTTTTGGGTATCGAGGTTCAGGGTGCGGTCTTATCGTTTCGGCCTCATATCTAGTATTTATAAACTGTCGTGGTCTTTCCTTATGAGGGGGACTTCTCCTAGACTTTGAGATTGGCGCCAGGGTTCTTCCAATCTCCTCCTTTACAATTTCTTCGATTGTAGCATTTTTTGGTTCCTCCCGAGGAGAGCCTAATGCCCGCTGTATCTCCTCACGAACAATTTGCCTAATCATAGATGACAGATCTTCTCCGTCATCCTGGTCACAGAGAGAGGCTACATTTGGTAGGCGCTCGTACCTGGTTGGGGTAACTCGCCTACAACGGAGCGCTTCGACACGGCGACATTCTGTAATAAATTGTTCGGTGCTCTGTACATCCCTCGGTAGGAGTGCTTGATAAAGCTCCTCAGCTATCCCCTTCATGAGGTGGGAGATTTTATCTTCCTCACTCATTTGAGGATCAACCTCTTTGCACAAGCACAGGACATCCTGGATGTAACATTCGGTACTTTCACCTTTTAATTGTGCCCGTGTTTTAAGTTTCTTCTCCGCTTGCAATTTTGAATTTTCTCTTTTTCCGAACACATTCTCTAATTGAGATGTGAATTCCTTCCAAGTCTGTATGCTTTCTTCGTTGTTCTCAAACCATTTGAGAGCAGTTCCAGACAGATAAAAATAAACTTTAGTAAGACAAAGGGTTTCGTCCCAATGGTTGTACCTTGCCACACGTGCATACCCTTTTAACCATTTTTGGAGATCTTCACCATCCTCCCCGGAGAAAATGGAAGGGTTCCTTGGCAGATGTTGAACAACGTAGTTGCTTACCTGAGTACCTTCCTTCTTTACATTCATAGAAGTTTCTTCTGGTTCAACAGAATCAATTTTTCTTTTATTTCTTAATGGGTATCGGTCCAGTCTCTCCACCAGTTGTAGCTTAGAAATCAAGCCTTGAAATATCCTAAGATGTAAAAGTATTTATTGATGACGTCACGGCGACAAGTCGACAATTATTAACAACTCAACCAAACCCCCTCCAGCTAGAGAATCTTGAGCAAGCAAGCAAAGAGATATTTTAAAGATGATTTCACAAATACAGATTAATATATATTTTTATAATCTGTTGAATATATTTTCATTGAATAATATTAAATTAAATAATAAAATATTTCTTCGTCACAATATAGTGAATAGAAATATAGAAATATGATTGCGGGTACAAAAAGTGTAAGTGGATAAAATTAAACCTGTAATATATAAAATACTAGCGGATGTGCCCGGCTTCGCCTGGGTTTTAGCCGAGAGAATGTTTGTCTAACGAACATTTGTTAAAACAATTCTCTTTAAACTTATAAAACGTACTCGGCTCCGCCCGGGGTTTTACCCGAGTAAAGGTTTGTCTAGCGAACATTTGTTAAAACAATTCACTGAAAACTTATTAAAAAATAAAAAAGATATATTTTGATAATTTGAAACTCGTAAATTTGAATCTCTCGATAAAGTGAACATTTTTTCCCGGTCCCTGTGTGCCTTGTCATCCTGAATTTTGTCTTTCCTAATTTTCTACATTAGAAAATCATAGCTTTATCTAGTGAACATTTTTTCCCGGTCCCTTGAGAAATACTCGATAAGTTGAATAAAATCAATATTAATTGGTTCCCTCGGTAATTGGAAGTTAAAGGAAAAGTATCTTCGCCTTGGAATTGTATCATTATTCTTGTCGCAAATAAATTGCCGTGTCATCCTGAGATAATCTTACTTTTGATAAATAATATTTAAGATAACAAACTTAGTGATAAGAAAACTTTTTATCATCGTCACAATGGGGGCGCTGCTTGCGAGGTAAATCTACAAATCTGCAAATAACTCTAAGGATATTCAAGATATTCATGAAATTATTTTTCAAAAACCTTCCCGGTGATATACCTAATAATATCCCAAAATTTCACGGCGATTGGATGTATGGTTTTTGAATCTATAGAGTACAGACAGACAGACATTCAATTTTATATATATAAGATAATATAAATGAGTTTTAAAAATTGTAATAAAAAAATGCATCGGCCGGGAATCGAACCCGGGCCGCCCGCGTGGCAGGCGAGCATTCTACCACTGAACCACCGATGCTTTAAAAATGGCCATATTTAGGTATTCATTCCATTCCGGATTAGTCCGCGTAAAAAAAAGTTCTTCAAATGAAAAAAAGAAATAGCCAAAAATTCTAATCAAAATGCAGCCGAAATTTTTCCTCGGGTTTATAAAAAGCGACATGCAAAATTTGTTACCAATTGGTTCAGTAGTTTTTGAGTTTATCGCGAAACAGACAGACAGACAGAAATTGACTTTTATATATATATATAGAGAGATTTACTCTTCATTGTTGGCTTTTTAACTTACATTCATTCTTCATTGTTGGCTTTTTATATTATATTTACTCTTGATTGTTGGATTTTTATCTTACATTCATTCTTCATTGTTGGCTTTTTATATTACATTTACTCTTCATTGTTGGCTTTTTATCTTACATTCATTCTTCATTGTTGGCTTTTTATATTACATTCACTCTTCATTGTTGGCTTTTTATCTTACATTCATTCCTCATTGTTGGCTTTTTATATTATATTTACTCTTCTTTGTTGGCTTTTTATCTTACATACATTCTTCATTGTTGGCTTTTTCTATTACATTTACTATTCATTGTTGGCTTTTTATCTTACATTCACTCTTCATTGTTGGCTTTTTATCTTACATTCATTCTTCATTGTTGGCTTTTTATATTACATTCACTCTTCATTGTTGGCTTTTTATCTTACATTCACTCTGTTGGCTTTTTATATTACATTTACTCTTCATTGTTGGCTTTTTATTTTACATTCACTCTTCATTGTTGGCTTTTTATATTATATTTACTCTTCATTGTTGGCTTTTTATCTTACATTCACTCTTCATTGTTGGCTTTTTATCTTACATTCATTCTTCATTGTTGGCTTTTTATCTTACATTCACTCTGTTGGCTTTTTATATTACATTTACTCTTCATTGTTGGCTTTTTATTTTACATTCACTCTTCATTGTTGGCTTTTTATATTATATTTACTCTTCATTGTTGGCTTTTTATCTTACATTCACTCTTCATTGTTGGCTTTTTATCTTACATTCATTCTTCATTGTTGGCTTTTTATCTTACATTCACTCTTCATTGTTGGCTTTTTATCTTACATTCATTCTTCATTGTTGGCTTTTTATATTACATTCACTCTTCATTGTTGGCTTTTTATATCATATAGAAAATCATAGTTTTATCTAGTGAACATTTTTTCCCGTGTCACATTGCCGTGTCATCCTGAGATAATCTTACTTTTGATAAATAATATTTAAGATAACAAACTTAGTGATAAGAAAACTTGTTATCATCGTCACAATGGGGGCGCTGCTTGCGAGTTAAATCTACAAATCTGCAAATAACTCTAAGGATATTCAAGATATTATTTTTCACAAACCTTCCCGGGGATATACCTAATAATATCCCAAAATTTCACGGCAATTGGATGCATGGTTTTTGAATCTATAGAGTACAAACAAACAAACAGACAGACATTCAATTTTATATATATATATAGATATAATAAATAATAAAATAAAAATAATTTTTGAAACAATTAGATGTTTTGTAATACTAAAATAATATCATGAAAAATAAAAGTAAATTTGATTAAAGTCCTTTTTTTTTGTTTAATGTTGAATTAAAAATTTGATTATATACTTGAAAGGTAAAAATAAAAATAATTATTCAAGATTTTATACAAAAATTTATAATATAATTGAAGGTTATTAATGATTGGCTAAATTTTAAGTAGTGTAAAATTGAACAAAAATTGTCTCTTTTGATGAAAAGTTACAGTTGTGGTGTGTGACTAGATTATATCCCTTTGGTAACATCGGTGTTTCTATGACTCTGAAACTGGGAATATGTGAAATGATCTTTTCGTTTGTCCTCAATGCTGGTATGTAGAGAATGATTTCTCTTTCGCGTTAAAAAGTCTATATAAGACTTAACCAAATCGTTTTAATTGGTGTTATCAATTAACATGTAAAATGTTTAATGTATGTTGTGTTGTGATATCTCGTTGGTGAGATTTGTGAGATTCTCGAGGAAATCTAAATGAGTAGTGTGATACATGTGTTCCAAATGGCGTCATGAAGCTAGCGGTCAAGATGACTGCTTGAGGGGGGAGAGAAGATATTCTCCTTTTGTTGAGTTGGCAATTTACTGTTATAATTGAAAGATATGATTCTCTCGGTGTTCGTAGTTGTTGTGTTTCGAAGTTAGTTAGACTTATAAAAAATGTTATTAGGTGATGTCAGGTTTAGATGTGTGGTGAAAGTGCGACTTTCGACGTGGACACGCTTTGGGGTGAATTGTGGTGTCACAGGCGTGAAGGGCGTCTTTGGCCTGAAAAGTGAAAAAGTTTTGTGGTGTGGCACTGTGACACGAAGTGAGAAATGTGAATAAAAAGGTGTCACGTGAAGTCTTAGTTTGGTACAAATCTAACCTGTTTCACCATGAATAACAAATTTAATAAAGTCATGGGTGGTTGTTGTATGAAACACATCGAGAGAATATTTGACTGTTAGTGGATGTGGCACGCTTAATGTGAAATTATTTTATTATGGCGACGATATAGAGCTAAGTGGAGGCTTGTGTTGCTCAAGATTTGGATTTGTGTGTTATGTCGCGCACTAAAAATTGTTGCCAATTGGAGAAAGTGATGTGAGAGTGTTGTAAGGTTTGTTGAAAGAAATGTTTTGATGACCAATCAGGCATGTAAAAGGAAAAGTGAGGGAGTGTATTTATCCTCGAATATTAACGATTGTAATCGTTTTGGAAGGTTGTGACTTAAATTAGCTATTGGCGGTGAAGTGGAGTGAATCTTTATTCTTAACTTGTTTTGGGAAAGATAGTTGTTTTCCCTAGTGGTGTTTTTGAAGATATTGTATCTTCCGATTTTTGCAATTAAAAAAAATGTGTTTCGCCTATGTTAATTTATATTTAAAATTTGAATATACTTTTTAAATTGTTGATTATGATAATTAAAATGATTCTTATAAAAGGGCAATGTCGTGAGAGTTACAAATAATTTGAATTGGGCGCTTACTTAAAATGGTGAACATTACCAAATTTTAAGAATTGATAAAGATATTGGTCTTTTGATATAAAGATACCTAATAAGTAAAACAAAAATAAGTTGAGAATTATGATGAATGAGATTTTTAAAAAATAATAATAATGATTTTTTTTCTTCAAATCGTAGCTTTGGATAATGCCATTTTAGGTAAATTTAGGAAAGGCATGTAAGATTAGTAAATTAGTAAAAATGCGTGATGGGCGAATTTTTTTTTAAAGTAAAATTGAGAGTAATAACTTGAAATTTATAATCTGATTAAAAATTAAAATAAATTTTATAAATGTGAGAGTGTGAAAGTTTTAAAATTTGAATAAAAAATGATATAAAAAAGGTAAAAATTGAATTTAAAATGCTTAAAGTCAAAATATAAATACAAAATTAATGGTGAATCAAGTTGTGAACTTGAGGATAAAGTTAAGGTAGGTTTTTCTTTTTTTTTTAACTTACAATTTGGATGAAAGTTCAGTCAGGAGACTTGGTCTTTGGTGGTCGTCCTGCTGTCGTGGAAGTCGCTCCATTTTGGACTTGTAGAAGCTTGTAGATTTTGTGAAGTTGATTTGCAGCTTGTTGCCTTGATCATTGTCTCGACGATGTCAAGTCGAAGGTGTGGAACTTGTTACAGGGTTTGGGCCACATCGCTGCTCGGTTTCCATGTCGTGTGGGAAGTTCGGCTGTGTCGTTGGGGTGGTCAGACAGTTTGCTCCAGGCGTTGGCGATCGGTTAGCGGGTATGCGGAAGTCCCTTGGGGCGGCGACGTTTCTTCCGTAAATACCTCTTTTTGGGGAAGAGATTGCTTTGTCGTTTCGTTGGAATGGTCGGTTTGTTCCTCCATCTTTGCTCGTTCTCGCTTCCTATCTGAACGGTCTTCTTACCTCTTCGATGTGTCATCCTTCGTTTTGGTCATCCTGTCGACTAATGTAATAAGAGATCTTGTCGACTCACTGTAATAATTTGAAGTTCTGGTAAGCCTTGTGTAGAGTTTTCCAGTACCTCTCTGCACCTTGGAAGACCTTTAAAAGTTCTCACAAAATTCAGGCAGTCGTGGTCGAGGCAGAGTGGAAAGTTTGGAGATGTCCACACAAAAAACGAAGACACAATTGCACTAAGAAAGTTCCGTAACAGATAAAAGTTGAGCTAGGAGCGACAGATGGAGAGCTAGAAGATTTCTTACTCGTCTACATGATGGATGGGATGGAACTCAGGTACGACCGACGTGAGCTGACGCTAAGGGTGAACTAAACTCAACTCTACTGTCAAGTGACTGTAAAGTGATGTATTTATAGGTTAAAGACGGGGGGACCTTATGTGACAGGGGCGTTTCTGAGAAAGGGGGCCCTTACCTGCCCAGGTGTGAGAGGGGTCTCTGCATTCCACCACATGTGACAGTGTGGGTGGCCTTGTCGTGGGAATTGTAAATCTACCTGATTTATGACTTCCATCTTTAGACTTTGCTGTTTTGGCAATACTACATGCTCGATCTTAGCTTTAGCTCAACTCATAATCAATTACAGAGTTTATTTATTTATCCACTTTGTACAAATTACATTACATATGGCGATGCAATGACACAGATTAATCATGCGCATAATTATTTATAGATGTGTTCTATTATACAACGGTAAAATCTTGTTATAAGTTATTTACAATATGGGTTTGTTGGTTTAAATTAACATATATATATATGGCAATATAGTGATAATGTGGGGAGAGAGAAATAAGGAAATCACAAGTTTGGAAGATGGGACCCAGAAAACCGAGAGAGAGAGAGAGCGCTAGCGGCTGCCACTGCGGAACGACCGTTTGTGTCGCCAACCACCCCCCAACTGTCCAAAAATAGGTCCTGAGGGTTCCAAGAAAAGCCCCCTCCGGCATGTGGCCAGTGGTTCAAAATGGCCGTAACTTAGTTGCCGTCTATCGACGTCTCTTTCTCGTTGACTGTAGGTTTACTTTATTATTTCTGGAAGAGCATATATTATGACACATGGCCCCCGTTGAAGAAGGTTGAACATGGTTTGAGTATACTTAAAGCTGGTGAAGTCAGGGATAGAGAAAATAATTTTACAGTTGAAATTAATTAAGGTTATGGTGACATAGTTTTATGTAAATTAAATATTGTATAGTACACAAGTAAATATCATTTACAAGCCATTTTACAACACCGGAGGGTTTGACATTTAAGGAAATCTTTGAAATATCAAGGTTATAAAAGGCTATATACAACAAAATCTAATGTACTATAAGGTAAATGACATTGAGGAGTGTGAACAAGGAGAAGGGGAGTAACAAACACATGATAAAATTCTGAAGGTCATTAAGACTGGGGAACTCTACACTTTAAGATATTTTTCAGGCGGACATGGCAAGGGGAAACTTGGCATGGGCTTTCTATGCTATAAGTGTAGAGTGCGAGAAATGAGGTTGAGGTTGGCAATTGTGTGAGCTCAGTACTGAGGTAAATATAGGACTACATACAATGTTAGAACCTTGGCGAACAGATCGAGGGGAAACTTGCCCTGGGCCATTCTACCTTATCTATGTAGTTACTTGTGTAGCGAGTCCGAAAGGAAAAGTCCCGTGTGTAGGTGAGAAAGTCGAATGGACTTATATTTAATTTGCGAAGATAAAGTAGTTCGAGATGCAAAGGTAGAATATAGGCGGACAGAGCGAGAGGAAACTTGCCCTGGCCTTTCTACCTTAATTATTTAGATACTACTGGGTTCGTAAAGTCTCGTTGTCAGGTTAGTAATTGGTAAAGATTTCAGGGGATAAGCGGTTCAAATATCTTTGATCATCTTGATTGTAAGTGTAGTCATGTTGCTTTCGTGAGCTAATAGCCGTTTTAGTATGGATTAGAGTGTGATTGAAGTGTTTATATGGGAAATTGAAGGTATTTTTGGGTTGGTCTCGATCATTTACGGGCGGTGAAATAAATTGTTCGTTTTCCGTATAGTGTTTTAATTTGTTGACATCAATTGTATCTTTCTCACGACTTAGAGGTCGGTTGGAGCGGTTGATCCGTAGAAAGAAAGGTGCCAGTTTACCAGTGTCTGGATGGTGGTATGTTTTTGCCGAAACGAGATCGCCTACTAAAAATCGGAAGCTCTATGTGTTTGGTCGAATCTCGCTTTGTCGCGTAAGTGTCGTTCGTGTGTCCTTTGATAGGCCAATTCTCTGGCGTCGTCGATTTTTGGGTAGTTTCGTACATGCTCGGATAGTGGTAGCGGGAAATTATCTAACAAAAGGTATGACGGTGGAAACCCGGTCACAGAATGTGGGGTATGGTTATAAGCCTGAAGAACCTGAGGTAGTAGTTTGGTCCAGGCCGTCTTTGGTTGTTGGAGGCGCAACAGTTTAAGTTTGCCAGTAATCGTGGCGTTTAGTCTTTTACTTAATCCGTTGGCCTGAGGGTTGTTGCTTGTCGTGAGAAGTTGGCCAATGTTATGTCTAATCAAAAATCTACGAAATTTCGGAGGCAGGAAGGCAGGAGCTCTATCCGTCAAAATTCGTTTAGGAGACCCAAACTGCATCACCTTTTTAATCACTTGGGTATAGGTGAGAATGCTGGTGGACCGTGATGGAAATGCCCACGCGTACCGTGTGGCATGGTCCACTACGACATGTAAGAAGGTCTGAGAATTTCCATATTTCGCGAATCCAGAAATAGTATCTAGTGACACTAGTTCTCACGGCAGGACCGCTGGGGGGAGTTGTCCCAATTCTCTGTATATAGGTTCTTTTCGTGGTTTGACTAATTGGCATACTGAACAGGTTCTTGCATGTTTCCTGATGTCATTTGTCATGCCGTCCCAATAGTATTGGACTGCGATCAGTCTGGTCATCTGCGAAATACCGGGGTGATTGAAATCGCGATGGGCTCGTTGTAGTAGGGTGCCACGAGTGATGGTGGAACAATTATTTTAGTGACACCCCGTCGTGTGATGGTCATAAGGGTCTTGTCATTGAGGATATACCTTGTGTCTCTCCGTAATTCGCCCTGATGGTCTTTTATTTGACCTGTGGATAGAAATCCGCAGAAAGGGTTACGGGAGAGTAGGTCCGCTTCGTACTGACGCGAGCCCTTGAGGTATTTGACCTCATAGTCGTAATCTGAGAGTCGTAGGCTCCAACAAAAGAGGCGTCCGGTGGGGACTTTTATGGTCTTTAGCCATTGTAAGGCGTGATGATCCGAGTAGATGACAAACCTTGTACCTAGGAGGTACACTCGGAATTTGTCAACGCACTCTACAATGGCTAAGCACTCCAGTTCAGATATAGTGTAATTACGCTCATAGGAACGCAACGCGCGACTGTAATATTGTACAGGGTAGATGTTACCGTCAGGATGTACTTGTTTGAGTACACCTGCGATGCCCTGCGTGGAAGCGTCGCAATAGACCTGGCATGGGAGCCCTTCTTGAAATAGATGTAACACAGGTTGTGTTGCGAGGTGTTGCTTCAATTTATCAAAGGCTTGTTGACAATTCGGGCTCCAAAGCCATTTGGCGTTCTTTTTTAGTAATTGATTTAAGGGGTGGCGAAGTCTATCATATTTTGGGATGAATTTATGATATACGTTGACGGCCCCTAAAAATGATTGTAGTTTTAATGTTGATAGGGGTTCTAATAGCGTTGATGATTTCGGTATTTTTAATATTAGGTGTGTAAGTTCCTGCGGTGATGTGGTAGCCGAGAAAATCAATTTCATTTTGATAAAAATTACATTTTTTAAGGTTAAGCTGGAGATTTTCCTCTAAACAGAATTTAAAGAAAAGTAGAAGGTGTGTAAGGTGTTGTTCTGAGGAGTCAGAAAAAATAACGAAGTCGTCATAATAATGGGCTATGAAAGAGAGGTGGTGTTTGTGGATCAACTGGGTAATCACACGTTCGAAAATTTGGGGTGCTGATTTGAATCCAAAGGGTGAGCGTTTAAAATTATATTGCCCTTGTTGAGTCACGAAAGAGAGTAGTGGTTGACTCTCCTCCGCGATGGGGATTTGATAGTATGCATTGCTTATGTCAACGGTGCTAAATACTCTGGCTTTCGACAGGTTATCCAGTACCATTTCTATCAATGGCAAAGGATGCAAATCCGAGGGTACTAGTTCGTTCACGCGACGGAAGTCAATGCAGAGACGCATGGTGTTATCGCGTTTGCGAACGAGTGTCACAGGAGAGGAATATGGGCTAGAGGAGGGGGTGATTATGTCATGTTTTAGAAGTTGAGATACCTTGTCCTGAATTTCCATCTGGTAGGCATAGGGAGTTCGGTATGGTCGGAGGGAAATAACCTTATCGGAAATAATTTTGAGTTTTACAGGGGTTATGTTGAGTGGTAATACATTGAATTTATTGATAGGGAAAATATCTTTAAAATAATACAAAAATTGCTGATAAGGGATAGGCAGTTCTGGGCGTTGTTCGATAAATTCTTTAATCATTAATTCTCTAGAGGGGCATGGGCTGGTAGGAAGGCTATTAAGGTTGTATGGGTGAGAGGGGCATTCAGGGGAAGGTTGATAAATATTAATAAGGGTTGTTTGTAAGCAAGGCTCACGTGGAGGTTTATAATCGTCAACGCCTAAGTTAACCGAGTGAATTATGGGTCGTTTAGGGTTAGAAGTTATTATTCGCGAGCCGTGCTTACAAGTGGGAAGGTCACATACAAAATGGTACAAATGTTTAGGTACTGGAACACTATTTTGAAGTATCAATTGATTATGAAAGTCTATTGTTAATCTTAAGAATTGCATAACATGAATAGATAGGATACCAAGTTCAAGGGGTGAATTTAAAATATAAAATTTTCATTAAAATTAAAATTATTAAATTGTATTGGTAAGGTAACTAATCCGATTGGTTTGGCATGACTAGATATAGTACGGATAATAACATCATTGTTAATAGGGGTGGAACAAATGAAACTATTAAAATTTTTAATATATTCAAATTGGTTTAAACTAATTATGGAAACATTGGCTCCAGAGTCAACTAGGATTGGAATCTTTAAAGAATGAATGATAGGGGTTAAAATAATTGCACTTACAGGCGTATGCTGGTTTAGGGTGCAGGTAGGTTCATTGAGCTTCGGAGGAGTTCTGCTGACGAAGTTGGCATTACTTGGTTTCTCCCGAGCTCGTCGTTGCTGCGGTCTCGTAGACACCTGCAGGCCCAGTCGATCTTTGGGGTTGCTCGACGTTGTGGACCGCAGGTGTAAAGGTCCGAAAAGTCCGCTGGTAGGGCCCTCGCTGCTGACACTGTGCGTGCCAGTGTTGTCCACCACAGTAACGGCAAGGGTATGGTGGGGTCTTGTCCACGGTGGTGGAAGGTGCTCTGCTCTTGCGCGGTGATCGTTGTTGGGCAGCTTTAGTGCTGGTGTTATCCACTTCGTAGGTCAGCTGTTGGGCTAAGCACAACCATTCTTCTGGTCCCGAGGGTTGTGCCATCTTTAAAAGGTTGCCATAGTTAAGTGGTACACCGTTGGATAGTGCTTGCACGATGGCACTCTTAGGGAGGTTGATCGCCAATCCTATTCGGACCTTGTTCTTGTAGTAGGTCTCGATCTCGGCCATCGATGTGCATTTAAGCTCATAGAACTCTTGAAGAGTGAAGCTAGGGCGTCGGGGATAGACGGGGCAGAGTGACTCCTTGACCTCTTCATAAGTCTTATTGAGTAGAGCTAAGTCTTGTGCAATTTTGCGAGGTTCGCCTCTGAGTGATGATAGAGCCTTTCGAGCTTGGCGTGCTGGCTCTAAGTTGTGGAAGTTCGGTTGAGACTCAAGTTGTGAGAAGAAGTGTGCGGCAGGTTCATCTCCGCCTACAAAGTAGGCATATACTGATCAGGAGCACATGTGCTTTTCAAAGGCAGAGCGCCATTTTTTCTATTGGTTTATATTAAATGATTATACGCATGATTGACATGTGTCATTACATCATCATATGTAATGTACTTTGTACAAACTGAGGATAAATAAATAAAACTCAGTAATAGATTAAGAGTTGAGCTGAAGCAATAGATTGAGATAGAAGTCCAAAAGCGTCTAAAATCGAGATGTTGAAACGAGGCATAAAGATAGCATGATCACAGGGCATTGCCAGAGTATACAATTTTGCTTCCGATCCACGCTCTTGTTGGATCCGCTGAAATTCAATACTTCCTCTCTCGGCAAAGATATATAAGACCTCCGCCCTAGCCGAAAATATAGTCACTTCACCATCAGCGGGAGCCCTCGTCGGTTGTACCAGGTCCACCTCATCGACCATGTAGAACAGTAAGAACTCTTCCATCTCCATCTTGCTCCTAGATCGACTCCTATCTGTTCACGGAACTTTCCTACTACAACTGTGTGTCTTCGTTTTTTGTATGGACATTCCCAAGCTTTCCACTCTGCCTCGACCACGACTGCCTGTACTCTGTGAGAACTGTTAAAGGTCCTCCAAGGTGCAGAGAGGTACTGGAAAACTCTCCACGCCCTGACTGTCCCTCTCTGTTACTACAGGTTTCCCCCTCACCGTTACCACACTACAGCGAGAGACCCTCGGTTACCACAGTATAGCGAGAGTCGACAGGAGTGCACACCATAGATTAAGTCGACTGGAAACCTCACCATATTTTTAGTCGACAGGATACCTCATCACATATATATATATATATATTGTCATAACAAAATTTATATATATACATAGCCTGTAACTGTGAATACATCGGCAGCTCAGCGAGTGTTATATACCTAAACTCTGATAGATGGTGCGCGCTCTAGGCGGCAGGTTGTAGAGCTTGTTGATGGTGTCTGATGGTGATGAGTAGAGCTCATCAATGGAAGAATCAATACAGTCAATACTTTTTTTTTTCGTGTTTCTCTCTCTCTCTCTCTCTCTCTCAGGCTTAGAATTAAACTTATTTCATAGTGGGGAAACCTTGCAAACATTTTGGAAAGTCATTGTTCGTAAATGATTAGACTTAAGTCTGGAAATCAAGAACTGTTGTTCTCTTTGGAGGACAGAACCGGTGCTTGTCCCTCCTGATCCGTACCAGGGATGTGCAGTTTTAGATTTCCATTCCTGCAGGCATTAGGTTTTGATAGTACAGAAGTGGTCTCTTTCGTCTAGTTGGGACGTAGATTTTCTGGCCTCAGGGAGGCCAAGAGCTCCAGACTTTGCCAGAGAGTCTATTAGCTCATTTCCACGAATTTTCCAACATGAACTGGAAGCCATTGTACTGTGATAGAGCTGTTGGCTGGTAGTCTGTTTGCAGACTTAGCGATGCTCTTGAGAAGAGGTTCTTGACAGGAGAAGCAGGTTTGAAGGGTATAAATGGCTGCTCTTGAGTCGGAGGAGATTATTATTTTGCTTGGGGAGTTGATCTTGATGTTTTTTAGAGCCGTATCTATTACAGAGAGTTCCGATATATAACCTGAAAGGTTTCTAGGGTAGGAATGGGAGATTTTTTCTAGGATCTTTGAAGAAATAAATTATACTGCCAGACAATCTAGTTTCAAGTTGGCTACTGTAAGTGTAAATTGTGATGTCGAAAATGGAGCTACAAGGTGCGTTCATTAATTTCCAGGACTGGTTAAAAAATAAAATAAATAAAAAAGCTAAAGTAAAAATTTTTATACAGAGTTAAATATTGGACATTTGACCACACCTGACTGAAAGCACGAGTCTCGTGGAGCACGCGCCGATCTAAAAATAGAACAAAACAACTTCCTTGTAAGGTTCGCATTTCTAATTTTAAAATGGCCATTTTCGAAGAGCATAGAATCTGCATTAAGTTTTGTTTTAAATTAAAAAAAAGTGCTACTGAGACGTATGAATTGATTAAAGAAGCTTTTGGCGATGCAGCTTTATCCCGTTCAAGAACTTTTGAATGGTTTTCACGCTTCCTAAAAGGTCGGGAAAAGGTAAACGATGATCAGCATACTGGGCGTACAAGATCATTACGTTGCGAGGAAAACAAGCTCAAAATAAAGGAATTAATTAAATCTAACAGAAGAATTTCTATTAAAGACTTATCTTCAGAGACGGGACGATCTGTAGGACTGTGTCATCAAATAGTAACAAAAGATTTGGACATGATCCGTACGTCTTCAAAATTTGTTCCCCAGATTCTAACAGAGGAACAAAGGGAGGTTAGAATGGATATCTGCAAAAACATGGTTGAAATGACTCGGACCGATCCAGAATGGATTCAAAAAATCATTACCGGGGGTGAGACATGGGTGTATCAGTATGACCCGGATACCAAACGTCAATCCAGCCAATGGATTGAAAGAGGGGAACCGAAACCCAAAAGGCAAGATTTACAAAATCCAAAGTCAAGACATTGCTTGTTACATTATTTTTAGATTAATGGTTTGGTTCACCATGAATATGTATTCCTTTCGGACGTACAATTAATCAAGAGGCTTATTTGGGGATAATGAGGCGCTTAAGGGAGGCAGTGCGCCTTAAAAGACCTGAAAGATGGCAAAACAATGACTGCATACTTCACGTCGATAATGCGCGGCCGCACACAGCCCAAGTTGTTTTGCAGTTCTTGGCCAAGCATTCAACCATACAGATCCCTCATCCACCCTATTCCCCCGACTTAGCCCCCAATGACTTTTTCCTCTATCCTAAATTGAAAATGAAGTTAAAAGGAAGGAAATTTGCCAACGTTGATATGATACAAGCTGAATCGAAGACAACCTTGAGGAACCTTTCAAAAAGTGATTTTATCTCCTGTTTCGACAATTGGAAAAAAAGATGAAACAGGTGTATTGAGGCAGGAGGGGCATATTTTGAAAAATATTAAATTAGTTTTTTTATTCATTTTATTTTTTCAAAGATACAGAGCAGTCCTGGAAATTAATGAACGCAAAAAAAAACTTGTATTTTCCTCAATGATTTGCTTCACATAATTCTAAGCTCATCTGAAAAATTATTATTTTATTCTCCCCAAACACGACTTGTCACCTTCATTACTGTGACAATATATTTCCCCGACATTATTGACAAGATAATTGGTCGTAGAAATCATTTTTTGTGTGTATGTTGTTTGTGATGTGTGTCTGGATTAATACATTCAATTTAGGGTTAACAATTTTATTATTTATTTTTTCGAGGCAAATGGAACTTAATTTTTAAAATTCAGATATATAGAAATAAAATAATGTAAGCACGATGATGATCAGTTAATATTTACAGATGATGTTTAATATGATAAATTAATAGAACACCAAATATATAACAATTATCCTCTCTTCCCTCCTCTCAATAACCGAATCTGTAATCTTCATTCTCTGACAGTATACCGCCTTGGACTCTTTTGCTCCTTAGCTGGGAGAGCTACTGGTATGTTCATGATAATTTGTTGGTCCCGGTAATAATACCTCCAGAGCAGAATTTGGCAAAATCCAACTTTTTCTTTTTTAGCCTGTGCATACCTCTCCAAACTCTATTATTTCTCAACAGGATATTTCAGAAGCATTTCCCTAATTGATCTTCTTTTCACCTTTCTGAACCAAATATTCTATAACAAATTATTTTCAACAACTCCATATTCTAGAGAATATTGCCTAATTAATTTAGCCTTACCCTCAAAATATGGTTGTGAGAGGTTTCATCGACATTTCGACATCCTTTTTAAGAATAAAACTGCTGTAGCTTCTTTCGTGCTCGAATGTGGCACTGATCTATACATGAATAGGAAATTTGCCTAGCCTTCATCAACTCCCTCGTTTTTTATATTCTTTAATTAACCACTTGTTCTGGAATTCCATAATGTGAGAAAAGATCTCTAAAAATACACTGGTGTCCAAAAAATAAGAAACTTAACCAATATTGAAATTTCTCAAAAGCTAATTTATTAACAAATATATAATTTAGTATACAAATAGTTTAAACTATGGAGAATTTGACTAGCTATATGAAAATAAAAAAAAATATTTGAAATTATGAAATATGCAAATTATTACCAACATACCCAAAGCTAAGGTTCCAGATCTTAAAGAAATAAGATATCAATAGGGAGTATGATCACCTCTAACAACTATCAAGGTCTCACAGCGAGCCCTCATACTGTTTACCAGGCTTTGGAAGAGGTCCAGGGGTAGTAAACCCCACTCCTCCAATGGAACAGTTCTTAGCTCAACGAGGGTTCTGGGAGAGGGGTGACGAGCTCCAATACGCCTCCCTAGAGCATCCCACACATGCTCTATTGGATTCGGGTCCGGAGATCTGGCTGGCCAATCCATCCTTCGAATATTCTCACTCTGGAGATATTCATTGACTAGCCTAGCCCTATGCGGACGAGCAATATCGTCCATTAAAATTAAATTGTGACCAATTTGATCTCTATAAGGTCTTAGATAGGGCTCAAGGATCTCGTCCCTGTACCTTTGGGGAGTTAAAGTGCCCCCAGAAAAAAATGTGGAGGGGTGTGCGTCTGCTAGAACTGATGCCAGCCCAGACTAAGAGACTGCCCCCTCTAAAACTGTCTATTTCCCTGATGTTACTGGGATGATAGCGGGTTCCAGGCTTCCTCCAGATGAAAACTCGTCGAGAATCTGTGTTTAAACTAAATCTTGACTCGTCACTGAAGAGAACATTGGCCCACTGATCATGAGTCCGGGCGTGATGTTCCAAGCACCAATTCAAGCGGGCTCTCCTGTGAGCAGAGGTTAAAGGGATACAGACCATTGGTCGTCATGCATAAAGAGCACCTTCGTGAAGCCTTCGGTAAACAGTTTGTCTTGAAAATTTCGTTCCAGTAGCACTTGAGAGTTCATTAGAGAGTTGAATAGCTGTCATCTCCCTATGGCGCTTGGCAGTTACGACCAGATAACGGTCTTCGGAGGTAGCTGTTTTTCTTTTTCTACCAGAACCTTCTTTTCTTTTGATGGTTCCTGTCTCAATGAACTGTTTCCATATTTTGCTGACCACAGATTTATTCACATTTAGCCATTTTGCTACTTCAACTTGTGATTGCCCTGCCTCCATTCTTCCAACAGCTCTCCATTTTAAATCATCTGCTAAAATATTTCGTAAACTCATAATTAACTAAGGATTAAATAAAATTATAATTGGACAATTTATAGATGGGGTAAACGACACGTCAATCAGCACACTTATAAAGACAAGCAAAAATTTGCATATTTTCAATTTTACCGAATCGAATGGTTGCGATAAATAAATTCTACGACTTAAAATACCTAATTAAATTACTTTTTAGCTTTTAGCGTTGTATATTTTAAAACATATCATTGAAAAACAAAAGTTTCTTATTTTTTGGACACCAGTGTATTATGGTTATATTGAGCTGTTATAGAATTATTCCTCAAAAGTTTTGGAAATTTATAATAGCTGTTCAACACTATCAAAATGGATGCTAAACAAAGGTGTAGGAACAGTTTTCCATTTATGAACAATATCTTGTTCAATGGTGTATTCTCATTCAGTTCGCCATCTCTACAAGTTCTAGAAAATTATTCTATTTCGGGATTTATTCCAGGTTACCAAATGAAATTTATGTACCCATGTATCCTTTATGTAATACAGGTTTTTTTATTTAGCTCTATATTTCTTTGGAATGATCACTCGAGTGCCTAGCATTACCTCTTAAATTATTAACTCATCTTTTCTCAAGGGGAATGGAAGCAACTCCGGATGAAAAGGCTTCTCTTTCCAATCAAATAAGGTATTATAATACACTACTATATAATGGAATCCTTGCAAGATTCTTGCCTGATGTGTATTGACATAAGCGGCAATTCTTCACACTGTTGGATTATATAAACTGAATTAAGTTCATCATCTAATTCTTATTATTAACATTTCTTTAGAGGAAGTCTTGAAAGTCCATCTGAGTTACAGTGGGCATCTGTCATTCTACATTCAAATTTCAAATGTAATTAGGGACCGCCGCTGCAAGTGTGGAAACATATTTAACGACATATCTTGATTAGGATTTAAGACATATTTCAAAGACTTAATACTGTTATTTGCGTAAATTCTCTTCCAAATAATTATTTAGTTTCTTTTGTGCCAAAAATTAGCTTTACCATTCCTTGTCACTTTGCAAATATTTTTTTTCAGCTTGCGATAAATTCTGAAAGATGAAATAAATTTGTTCGTTTCCCTCAACGTACTATAACACCGCGCTAGCTGCTTTATTCGCAGTATAAACGAATTGGCAATTCAGTATCATAAGCCTTTAAAATTTGATCTTTGGTGATAATCTCTTTAATTTGTCTGAGAGTTTAAATTGTCTCTTCTTCAACAACTATTTTACTAATTCCACTTTGTTCCCTTTTTGAGATGATTATATAGGGTAGTAAAACTTACGCAGATTTTGAAATAAATTTATTATATTTAACAAAAACTTATAAATACCTGCAACTACGTTATATTCAAAGTCTCAGGAGCCTCTATAATTGCTCTGATTTTATCAAATGCTTTATGTAATCCATTTCGATCAATTACAGCAAAATTTCAGATCATTAGCCTTCAGGCCATACTCATTTTATCTATTTAAAACCGACTCCATTTTTAATCATCAGTTTCTGTTTCACCAGTGATTAACATATCGTCCAAATAAATTAGCGTAAGTAGACTTATATTTATATTTTGTTCAACAATCCTTTGCCAACTACTGGGACTGAAGCTAGGCCAAAGGGTAGCCTATTAATTCTATAGAGGCCTGTATGTGTATTAATTACAGGTATATCCCTTGATGATTCGTATATATAATTAAAAGTATGCCTGGAATAAATCTATTTCGCTAAATATATTTCCTTTTTCAAGAGAGAACGGCAAATATATCTTCTAATTGGGTGTAAGAGTTTTGGTGCACCTTTAATACAAGTTTTATGCGACTTCGCCATTTTTTTAATTATTATTAGCACAATTGGTGTTGCTCATTCACTTATTTCTAAAGTATCTAAATATCCAATTCATTTTGCCTATTAGAATTTAAATTATTTTCTGCAGTTTCATATGCTAGAGCGATTTCATATATTCTATCAAAACTTCTTCCTCTCCTGTAATAACTTATTCTGTAATTTTTCAGACCTAAAACCAATTGAAAATTTACCTCTTAATATTTCCTTAGGACTATTTCCAAATTTTCAAGAATCTAAAATATTTTTAAATACTGTCAATTACTCTGATATGGGTTCATTTTCCTGTGTAGATGAAAATGAAACTTGGTGACAATTTCATTGAAATTTTGGACGCCAAATCTGGTGCGAATAGATATTTGGCTAAATGGTTGATAGTTTGTCAAATATTCACCCCTCGGACGTTTTATTAACTGATATCTCAGAAACGCAGACATTTAACAAAAACTACTAAATTGACGCCTTGATTAAAATTAAGAAGAGTAACTCTATTTGTTGCGAAAAGTATGTTGTATAATTGACGTACTAGTCGCCAAACTGTGGTGTTTTGGGATTATTATGTTTAATTTAGGAATTTTTATAAATGATGATTCATTTGTAACAAATAGAAATTACACTTTAATATTTATATATGCCATATATATAACACTCTAACAGTTGGAAATCAATATAACACTCTTAATGACCCAGTAGGTTAAAGATTATTTTTACATTATAAAGGAATGGAAATTACTTCAGAAAGAATTATCCATTTGACCTTGGAAAAATACTCTCTCAATTAGTCGCAAGTTCATCATATTACTTTACAACTTTTAATCTGTTTCTTTTAAATCAATGTAAAACGTTTGATTTTAGATTATGTTGACAAAATTTCTAATATTGATAATATTTTACTTTTCTTAATAATCCAAATAGCTTGGAAAAATATTCGGAAACAAAAATAAGCCCCTCTATTCTAATAGATTGCGTAGTCCTTATAACCTCTCGGCTACTTTTCTATTAAATTTCAACACGTATTTCTTATAATAATATCGCTAATAATCTCACATCGAAATTCCTATGGTAATATAGGATCAGTTTTATGTAGACAATAGTTATCTGAAAATTATTTGAAAAGGGAAATTAGAATTTGGGTGAAAGGCTTCTTTTAATATTTTGTACGATTTCGAGCAATATTCTGCTTCTCAATAGGTCAATACCTTTTATACATTTAGATATTGTATATAAAAAGCATTTGCCCGTTGAAGAGCAGAATATTGCTAGGAAGCTTGCAAATATTATTAAAAAAACTTGAAAAAACCCGAATTCTATTTTCTCTTTTCAAATTAGATTAGTTTGATATTTTGAATTT
>CP092868.1:87012399-87117248 GCA_030710605.1 Cordylochernes scorpioides
AATCTGCGTAAGTTTTACTACCCTATATAATCATCTCAAAAAGGGAACAAAGTGGAATTAGTAAAATAGTTGTCGAAGAAGAGACAATTTAAACTCTCAGACAAATTAAAGAGATTATCACCAAAGATCAAATTTTAAAGGCTTATGATACTGAATTGCCAATTCGTTTATACTGCGAATAAAGCAGCTAGCGCGGTGTTATAGTACGTTGAGGGAAACGAACAAATTTATTTCATCTTTCAGAATTCATCGCAAGCTGAAAAAAAATATTTGCAAAGTGACAAGGAATGGTAAAGCTAATTTTTGGCACAAAAGAAACTAAATAATTATTTGGAAGAGAATTTACGCAAATAACAGTATTAAGTCTTTGAAATATGTCTTAAATCCTAATCAAGATATATCGTTAAATATGTTTCCACACTTGCAGCGGCGGTCCCTAATTACATTTGAAATTTGAATGTAGAATGACAGATGCCCACTGTAACTCAGATGGACTTTCAAGACTTCCTCTAAAGAAATGTTAATAATAAGAATTAGATGATGAACTTAATTCAGTTTATATAATCCAACAGTGTGAAGAATTGCCGCTTATGTCAATACACATCAGGCAAGAATCTTGCAAGGATTCCATTATATAGTAGTGTATTATAATACCTTATTTGATTGGAAAGAGAAGCCTTTTCATCCGGAGTTGCTTCCATTCCCCTTGAGAAAAGATGAGTTAATAATTTAAGAGGTAATGCTAGGCACTCGAGTGATCATTCCAAAGAAATATAGAGCTAAATAAAAAAACCTGTATTACATAAAGGATACATGGGTACATAAATTTCATTTGGTAACCTGGAATAAATCCCGAAATAGAATAATTTTCTAGAACTTGTAGAGATGGCGAACTGAATGAGAATACACCATTGAACAAGATATTGTTCATAAATGGAAAACTGTTCCTACACCTTTGTATAGCATCCATTTTGATAGTGTTGAACAGCTATTATAAATTTCCAAAACTTTTAAGGAATAATTCTATAACAGCTCAATATAACCATAATACACTGGTGTCCAAAAAATAAGAAACTTTTGTTTTTCAATGATATGTTTTAAAATATACAACGCTAAAAGCTAAAAAGTAATTTAATTAGGTATTTTAAGTCGTAGAATATATTTATCGCAACCATTCGATTCGGTAAAATTGAAAATATGCGAATTTTTGCTTGTCTTTATAAGTGTGCTGATTGGCGTGTCGTTTACCCCATCTATAAATTGTCCAATTATAATTTTATTTAATTCTTAGTTAATTATGAGTTTACGAAATATTTTAGCAGATGATTTAAAATGGAGAGCTGTTGGAAGAATGGAGGCAGGGCAATCACAAGTTGAAGTAGCAAAATGGCTAAATGTGGATAAATCTGTGGTCAGCAAAATATGGAAACAGTTCATTGAGACAGGAACCATCAAAAGAAAAGAAGGTTCTGGTAGAAAAAGAAAAACAGCTACCTCCGAAGACCGTTATCTGGTCGTAACTGCCAAGCGCCATAGGGAGATGACAGCTATTCAACTCTCTAATGAACTCTCAAGTGCTACTGGAACGAAATTTTCAAGACAAACTGTTTACCGAAGGCTTCACGAAGGTGCTCTTTATGCATGACGACCAATGGTCTGTATCCCTTTAACCTCTGCTCACAGGAGAGCCCGCTTGAATTGGTGCTTGGAACATCACGCCTGGACTCATGATCAGTGGGCCAATGTTCTCTTCAGTGACGAGTCAAGATTTAGTTTGAACACAGATTCTCGACGAGTTTTCATCTGGAGGAAGCCTGGAACCCGCTATCATCCCAGTAACATCAGGGAAATAGACAGTTTTAGAGGGGGCAGTCTCTTAGTCTGGGCTGGCATCAGTTCTAGCAGACGCACACCCCTCCACATTTTTTTCTGGGGGCACTTTAACTGCCCAAAGGTACAGGGACGAGATCCTTGAGCCCTATCTAAGACCTTATAGAGATTAAATTGGTCACAATTTAATTTTAATGGACGATATTGCTCGTCCGCATAGGGCTAGGCTAGTCAATGAATATCTCCAGAGTGAGAATATTCGAAGGATGGATTGGCCAGCCAGATCTCCGGACCTGAATCCAATAGAGCATGTGTGGGATGCTCTAGGGAGGCGTATTGGAGCTCGTCACCCCTCTCCCAGAACCCTCGTTGAGCTAAGAACTGTTCCATTGGAGGAGTGGGGTTTACTACCCCTGGACCTCCTCCAAAGCCTGGTAAACAGTATGAGGGCTCGCTGTGAGACCTTGATAGTTGTTAGAGGTGATCATACTCCCTATTGATATCTTATTTCTTTAAGATCTGGAACCTTAGCTTTGGGTATGTTGGTAATAATTTGCATATTTCATCATTTCAAATATTTTTTTTTATTTTCATATAGCTAGTCAAATTCTCCATAGTTTAAACTATTTGTATACTAAATTATATATTTGTTAATAAATTAGCTTTTGAGAAATTTCAATATTGGTTAAGTTTCTTATTTTTTGGACACCAGTGTATTTTTAGAGATCTTTTCTCACATTATGGAATTCCAGAACAAGTGGTTAATTAAAGAATATAAAAAACGAGGGAGTTGATGAAGGCTAGGCAAATTTCCTATTCATGTATAGATCAGTGCCACATTCGAGCACGAAAGAAGCTACAGCAGTTTTATTCTTAAAAAGGATGTCGAAATGTCGATGAAACCTCTCACAACCATATTTTGAGGGTAAGGCTAAATTAATTAGGCAATATTCTCTAGAATATGGAGTTGTTGAAAATAATTTGTTATAGAATATTTGGTTCAGAAAGGTGAAAAGAAGATCAATTAGGGAAATGCTTCTGAAATATCCTGTTAAGAAATAATAGAGTTTGGAGAGGTATGCACAGGCTAAAAAAGAAAAAGTTGGATTTTGCCAAATTCTGCTCTGGAGGTATTATTACCGGGACCAACAAATTATCATGAACATACCAGTAGCTCTCCCAGCTAAGGAGCAAAAGAGTCCAAGGCGGTATACTGTCAGAGAATGAAGATTACAGATTCGGTTATTAAGAGGAGGGAAGAGAGGATAATTGTTATATATTTGGTGTTCTATTAATTTATCATATTAAACATCATCTGTAAATATTAACTGATTATCATCGTGCTTACATTATTTTATTTCTATATATCTGAATTTTAAAAATTAAGTTCCATTTGGCTCGAAAAAATAAATAATAAAATTGTTAACCCTAAATTGAATGTATTAATCCAGACACACATCACAAACAACATACACACAAAAAATGATTTCTACGACCAATTATCTTGTCAATAATGTCGGGGAAATATATTGTCACAGTAATGAAGGTGACAAGTCGTGTTTGGGGAGAATAAAATAATAATTTTTCAGATGAGCTTAGAATTATGTGAAGCTCTTGGCCTCCAAATCATTGAGGAAAATACAAGGTGCGTTCATTAATTTCCAGGACTGCTCTGTATCTTTGAAAAAATAAAATAAATAAAAAAACTAATTTAATATTTTTCAAAATATGCCCCTCCTGCCTCAATACACCTGTTTCATCTTTTTTTCCAATTGTCGAAACAGGAGATAAAATCACTTTTTGAAAGGTTCCTCAAGGTTGTCTTCGATTCAGCTTGTATCATATCAACGTTGGCAAATTTCCTTCCTTTTAACTTCATTTTCAATTTAGGATAGACGAAAAAGTCATTGGGGGCTAAGTCGGGAAATAGGGTGGATGAGGGATCTGTATGGTTGAATGCTTGGCCAAGAACTGCAAAACAACTTGGGCTGTGTGCGGCCGCGCATTATCGACGTGAAGTATGCAGTCATTGTTTTGCCATCTTTCAGGTCTTTTAAGGCGCACTGCCTCCCTTAAGCGCCTCATTATCCCCAAATAAGCCTCTTGATTAATTGTACGTCCGAAAGGAATACATATTCATGGTGAACCAAACCATTAATCTAAAAATAATGTAACAAGCAATGTCTTGACTTTGGATTTTGTAAATCTTGCCTTTTGGGTTTCGGTTCCCCTCTTTCAATCCATTGGCTGGATTGACGTTTGGTATCCGGGTCATACTGATACACCCATGTCTCACCCCCGGTAATGATTTTTTGAATCCATTCTGGATCGGTCGAGTCATTTCAACCATGTTTTTGCAGATATCCATTCTAACCCCCCTTTGTTCCTCTGTTAGAATCTGGGGAACAATTTTTGAAGACGTACGGATCATGTCCAAATCTTTTGTTACTATTTGATGACACAGTCCTACAGATCGTCCCGTCTCTGAAGATAAGTCTTTAATAGAAATTCTTCTGTTAGATTTAATTAATTCCTTTATTTTGAGCTTGTTTTCCTCGCAACGTAATGATCTTGTACGCCCAGTATGCTGATCATCGTTTACCTTTTCCCGACCTTTTAGGAAGCGTGAAAACCATTCAAAAGTTCTTGAACGGGATAAAGCTGCATCGCCAAAAGCTTCTTTAATCAATTCATACGTCTCAGTAGCACTTTTTTTTTATTTAAAACAAAACTTAATGCAGATTCTATGCTCTTCGAAAATGGCCATTTTTAAATTAGAAATGCGAACCTTACAAGGAAGTTGTTTTGTTCTATTTTTAGATCGGCGCGTGCTCCACGAGACTCGTGCTTTCAGTCAGGTGTGGTCAAATGTCCAATATTTAACTCTGTATAAAAATTTTTACTTTAGCTTTTTTATTTATTTTATTTTTTTAACCAGTCCTGGAAATTAATGAACGCACCTTGCAGCTCCATTTTCGACATCACAAATTACACTTACAGTAGCCAACTTGAAACTAGATTGTCTGGCAGTATAATTTATTTCTTCAAAGATCCTAGAAAAAATCTCCCATTCCTACCCTAGAAACCTTTCAGGTTATATATCGGAACTCTCTGTAATAGATACGGCTCTAAAAAACATCAAGATCAACTCCCCAAGCAAAATAATAATCTCCTCCGACTCAAGAGCAGCCATTTATACCCTTCAAACCTGCTTCTCCTGTCAAGAACCTCTTCTCAAGAGCATCGCTAAGTCTGCAAACAGACTACCAGCCAACAGCTCTATCACAGTACAATGGCTTCCAGTTCATGTTGGAAAATTCGTGGAAATGAGCTAATAGACTCTCTGGCAAAGTCTGGAGCTCTTGGCCTCCCTGAGGCCAGAAAATCTACGTCCCAACTAGACGAAAGAGACCACTTCTGTACTATCAAAACCTAATGCCTGCAGGAATGGAAATCTAAAAATGCACATCCCTGGTACGGATCAGGAGGGACAAGCACCGGTTCTGTCCTCCAAAGAGAACAACAGTTCTTGATTTCCAGACTTAAGTCTAATCATTTACGAACAATGACTTTCCAAAATGTTTGCAAGGTTTTCCCACTATGAAATAAGTTTAATTCTAAGCCTGAGAGAGAGAGAGAGAGAGAAAGAGAGAGAAACACGAAAAAAAAGGTATTGACTGTATTGATTCTTCCATTGATGAGCTCTACTCATCACCATCAGACACCATCAACAAGCTCTACAAGCCCGATACCCTAATATGATAGAGTGGAGATGAGAAGATGACAGCTAATTTTTACAAACCTGCCGCCTAGAGCGCGCACCATCTATCAGAGTTTAGGTATATAACACTCGCTGAGCTGCCGATGTATTCACAGTTACAGGCTATGTATATATATAAATTTTGTTATGACAATATATATATATATATGTGATGAGGTATCCTGTCGACTAAAAATATGGTGAGGTTTCCAGTCGACTTAATCTATGGTGTGCACTCCTGTCGACTCTCGCTATACTGTGGTAACCGAGGGTCTCTCGCTGTAGTGTGGTAACGGTGAGGGGCAAACCTGTAGTAACAGAGAGGGACAGTCAGGGCGTGGAGAGTTTTCCAGTACCTCTCTGCACATTGGAAGACCTTTAACAGTCCTCACAGAGTACAGGCAGTCGTGGACGAGGCAGAGTGGAAAGCTTGGGAATGTCCATACAAAAAACGAAGACACACAGTTGTAGTAGGAAAGTTCGGTGAACAGATAGGAGTCGATCTAGGAGCAAGATGGAGATGGAAGAGTTCTTACTGTTCTACATGGTCGATGAGGTGGACCTGGTACAACCGACGATGGCTCCCGCTGATGGTGAAGTGACTATATTTTCGGCTAGGGCGGAGGTCTTATATATCTTTGCCGAGAGAGGAAGTATTGAATTTCAGCGGATCCAACAAGAGCGTGGATCGGAAGCGAAATTGTATACTCTGGCAATGCCCTGTGATCATGCTATCTTTATGCCTCGTTTCAACATCTCGATTTTAGACGTTTTTGGACTTCTATCTCAATCTATTGCTTCAGCTCAACTCTTAATCTATTACTGAGTTTTATTTATTTATCCTCAGTTTGTACAAAGTACATTACATATGATGATGTAATGACACATGTCAATCATGCGTATAATCATTTAATATAAACCAATAGAAAAAATGGCGCTCTGCCTTTGAAAAGCACATGTGCTCCTGATCAGTATATGCCTACTTTGTTTTTAATATCTACACCCGACCTTTTAATTTTTTATTTTCATGTGTAGAGCGTATTTACGCAAGCTTGGCTTTAAATACCCATTTCTTGGTTTCTCAAGAAGCCACTGGGACTAAAAATACTTTTGGTCGCAGTGGTACAGCCTACTCCACGCTGACGAGCGCCAACGGCGCGAAACGCGTTCGTGGATGGCTTTTCTTGATTTATCAAAAAATTGAGTTTGCCAAATATCAAGGAACAGGCTAAAACAATGTTTAGTTGATTTCTGTTCCACCAGATGGCGCTCTGCCTTCTGAAAATCACATGTGCTCCTGGTCAGGATATGCCTACTTTGTTTTTAATATCAACACATCTGGCCTTTTTATTTTTTTTCTATTGTTTTTTTATATATACATATAGTACTAAGTGTCATTTTTAAGGAAGGAATGTAATTTACAGTAGAATTTCACACGTTCCATTGTGAAAACATCGAATAATATCGAGTTAAGTTGTTCTCCTGATCATGGAAAAGGATTTTACCAGCGATTGAACACAAGCAGAATAATTGACCTCAGCAAAGCCTGTTTGAAAATTTTAAAATCAAAAAGGTCAGAGAGATAAAGAGAGACACAAGCCTTCACAAGATAACATAAAAGAAGCATTAGCATTTCAATCTCACTCGAATTTTCATCGCTAATAATATCATTAGTGAAACCAATTCTAGATAAAGTATTGGTTCATAGTTGTACTTTAGACAAGTGTGAACTTAATATACTTTGTGAATTATGATTTATCTCGCTTTTAAAGAAACTTGAATTTGGAATAAGATAGATATGAATTCAAAAATATCGATAGAGTAGATATTGAACAAGAAAACTCAAATAACAAAATTATTGCCAGAATAATGTCTCCTCGAAGAAATAATGTAAAAAAGCTTCTCACTTAGCCAAAATATGAATTTTTTTTTTTTGAGATTTAAATATATATATATATGTCATAATATATGCTCTTCCAGAAATAATAAAGTAAACGTACAGTCAACGAGAGAGAGACGTCGATAGAAGTCAACTAAGTTACGGCCATTTTGAACCACTGGCCACATGCCGGAGGGGGCTTTTCTTGGAACCCTCAGGACCTATTTTTGGACAGTTGGGGGGTGGTTGGCGACACAAACGGTCGTTCCGCAGTGGCGGCCGCTAGCGCTACCTCTCTCTCTCGGTTTGCTGGGTCCCATCTTCCAAACTTGTGGTTTCCTTATTTCTCTCTCCCCACATTATCACTATATTGCCACATTGAAAGTCGACAGGATAAGACCTGACCGGGAAACAAATCCCTCATATACCAGAGTATGAAGAAAACAAGAGGCAATACCACGATGATCGAACAAACCCACAACCAAGTTCCACAAGAACCAACGACCGACTCTACTGTAGCCGCTTCCCATCGAACTCTCTCCCTCTGTCTCGACCAACCTTTAAACCGTGAGCCTGAAGAAGCAATCACTTACGACGGAGATGAACCTGCCGCACACTTCTTCTCACAACTTGAGTCTCAACCGAACTTCCACAACTTAGAGCCAGCACGCCAAGCTCGAAAGGCTCTATCATCACTCAGAGGCGAACCTCGCAAAATTGCACAAGACTTAGCTCTACTCAATAAGACTTATGAAGAGGTCAAGGAGTCACTCTGCGCCGTCTATCCCCGACGCCCTAGCTTCACTCTTCAAGAGTTCTATGAGCTTAAATGCACATCGATGGCCGAGATCGAGACCTACTACAAGAACAAGGTCCGAATAGGATTGGCGATCAACCTCCCTAAGAGTGCCATCGTGCAAGCACTATCCAACGGTGTGCCACGTAACTATGGCAACCTTTTAAAGATGGCACAACCCTCGGGACCAGAAGAATGGTTGTGCTTAGCCCAACAGCTGACCTACGAAGTGGATAACACCAGCACTAAAGCTGCCCAACAACGATCACCGCGCCAGAGCAGAGCACCTTCCACCACCGTGGACAAGACCCCACCATACCCTTGCCGTTACTGTGGCGGACAACACTGGCACGCACAGTGTCAGCAGCGAGGGCCCTACCAGCGGACTTTTCGGACCTTTACACCTGCGGTCCACAACGTCGAGCAACCCCAAAGATCGACTGGGCCTGCAGGTGTCTACGAGACCGCAGCAACGACGAGCTCAGGAGAAACCAAGTAATGCCAACTTCGGCAGCAGAACTCCTCCGAAGCTCAATGAACCTACCTGCACCCTAACCCAGCATACGCCTGTAAGTGCAATTATTTTAACCCCTATCATTCATTCTTTAAAGATTCCAATCCTAGTTGACTCTGGAGCCAATGTTTCCATAATTAGTTTAAACCAATTTGAATATATTAAAAATTTTAATAGTTTCATTTGTTCCACCCCTATTAACAATGATGTTATTATCCGTACTATATCTAGTCATGCCAAACCAATCGGATTAGTTACCTTACCAATACAATTTAATAATTTTAATTTTAATGAAAATTTTATATTTTAAATTCACCCCTTGAACTTGGTATCCTATCTATTCATGTTATGCAATTCTTAAGATTAACAATAGACTTTCATAATCAATTGATACTTCAAAATAGTGTTCCAGTACCTAAACATTTGTACCATTTTGTATGTGACCTTCCCACTTGTAAGCACGGCTCGCGAATAATAACTTCTAACCCTAAACGACCCATAATTCACTCGGTTAACTTAGGCGTTGACGATTATAAACCTCCACGTGAGCCTTGCTTACAAACAACCCTTAGTAATATTTATCAACCTTCCCCTGAATGCCCCTCTTACCCATACAACCTTAATAGCCTTCCTACCAGCTAATGCCCCTCTAGAGAATTAATGATTAAAGAATTTATCGAACAACGCCCAGAACTGCCTATCCCTTATCAGCAATTATTGTATTATTTTAAAGATATTTTCCCTATCAATAAATTCAATGTATTACCACTCAACATAACCCCTGTAAAACTCAAAATTATTTCCGATAAGGTTATTTCCCTCCGACCATACCGAACTCCCTATGCCTACCAGATGGAAATTCAGGACAAGGTATCTCAACTTCTAAAACATGACATAATCACCCCCTCCTCTAGCCCATATTCCTCTCCTGTGACACTCGTTCGCAAACGCGATAACACCATGCGTCTCTGCATTGACTTCCGTCGCGTGAACGAACTAGTACCCTCGGATTTGCATCCTTTGCCATTGATAGAAATGGTACTGGATAACCTGTCGAAAGCCAGAGTATTTAGCACCGTTGACATAAGCAATGCATACTATCAAATCCCCATCGCGGAGGAGAGTCAACCACTACTCTCTTTCGTGACTCAACAAGGGCAATATAATTTTAAACGCTCACCCTTTGGATTCAAATCAGCACCCAAATTTTCGAACGTGTGATTACCCAGTTGATCCACAAACACCACCTCTCTTTCATAGCCCATTATTATGACGACTTCGTTATTTTTTCTGACTCCTCAGAACAACACCTTACACACCTTCTACTTTTCTTTAAATTCTGTTTAGAGGAAAATCTCCAGCTTAACCTTAAAAAATGTAATTTTTATCAAAATGAAATTGATTTTCTCGGCAACCCACATCACCGCAGGAACTTACACACCTAATATTAAAAATACCGAAATCATCAACGCTATTAGAACCCCTATCAACATTAAAACTACAATCATTTTTAGGGGCCGTCAACGTATATCATAAATTCATCCCAAAATATGATAGACTTCGCCACCCCTTAAATCAATTACTAAAAAAGAACGCCAAATGGCTTTGGAGCCCGAATTGTCAACAAGCCTTTGATAAATTGAAGCAACACCTCGCAACACAACCTGTGTTACATCTATTTCAAGAAGGGCTCCCATGCCAGGTCTATTGCGACGCTTCCACGCAGGGCATCGCAGGTGTACTCAAACAAGTACATCCTGACGGTAACATCTACCCTGTACAATATTACAGTCGCGCGTTGCGTTCCTATGAGCGTAATTACACTATATCTGAACTGGAGTGCTTAGCCATTGTAGAGTGCGTTGACAAATTCCGAGTGTACCTCCTAGGTACAAGGTTTGTCATCTACTCGGATCATCACGCCTTACAATGGCTAAAGACCATAAAAGACCCCACCGGACGCCTCTTTTGTTGGAGCCTACGACTCTCAGCTTACGACTATGAGGTCAAATACCTCAAGGGCTCGCGTCAGTACGAAGCGGACCTACTCTCCCGTAACCCTTTCTGCGGATTTCTATCCACAGGTCAAATAAAAGACCATCAGGGCGAATTACGGAGGGACACAAGGTATATCCTCAATGACAAGACCCTTATGACCATCACACGACGGGGTGTCACTAAAATAATTGTTCCACCATCACTCGTGGCACCCTACTACAACGAGCCCTTCGCGATTTCAATCACCCCGGTATTTCGCAGATGACCAGACTGATCGCAGTCCAATACTATTGGGACGGCATGACAAATGACATCAGGAAACATGTAAGAACCTGTTCAGTATGCCAATTAGTCAAACCACCAAAAGAACCTATATACAGAGAATTGGGACAACTCCCCCCAGCGGTCCTTCCGTGAGAACTAGTGTCACTAGATACTATTTCTGGATTCGCGAAATATGGAAATTCTCAGACCTTCTTACATGTCGTAGTGGACCATGCCACACGGTACGCGTGGGCATTTCCATCACGGTCCACCAGCATTCTCACCTATACCCAAGTGATTAAAAAGGTGATGCAGTTTGGGTCTCCTAAACGAATTTTGACGGATAGAGCTCCTGCCTTCACCTCTCCGAAATTTCGTAGATTTTTTATTAGACATAACATTGGCCAACTTCTCACGACAAGCAACAACCCTCAGGCCAACGGATTAAGTGAACGACTAAACGCCACGATTACTGGCAAACTTAAACTGTTGCGCCTCCAACAACCTAAGACGGCCTGGACCAAACTACTACCTCAGGTTCTTCAGGCTTATAACCATACCCCACATTCTGTGACCGGGTTTCCACCGTCATACCTTTTGTTAGATAATTTCCCGCTACCACTATCCGAGCATGTACGAAACTACCCAAAAATCGACGACGCCAGAGAATTGGCCTATCAAAGGACACACGAACGACACTTACGCGACAAAGCGAGATTCGAGAGCAAACACATAGAGCTTCCGATTTTTAAGTAGGGCGATCTCGTTTCGGCAAAAACATACCACCATCCAGACACCGGTAAACTGGCACCTTTCTTTCTACGGATCAACCGCTCCAACCGACCTCTAAGTCGTGAGAAAGATACAATTCATGTCAACAAATTAAAACACTATACGGAAAACGAACAATTTATTTCACCGCCCGTAAATGATCGAGACCAACCCAAAAATACCTTCAATTTCCCATATAAACACTTCAATCACACTCTAATCCATACTAAAACGGCTATTAACTCACGAAAGCAACATGACTACACTTACAATCAAGATGATCAAAGATATTTGAACCGCTTATCCCCTGAAATCTTTACCAATTACTAACCTGACAACGAGACTTTACGAACCCAGTAGTATCTAAATAATTAAGGTAGAAAAGGCCAGGGCAAGTTTCCCCTCGCTCTGTCCGCCTATATTCTACCTTTGCATCTCGAACTACTTTATCTTCGCAAATTAAATATAAGTCCATTCGACTTCCTCACCTACACACGGGACTTTTCCTTTCGGACTCGCTACACAAGTAACTACATAGATAAGGTAGAATGGCCCAGGGCAAGTTTCCCCTCGATCTGTTCGCCAAGGTTCTAACATTGTATGTAGTCCTATATTTACCTCAGTACTGAGCTCACACAATTGCCAACCTCAACCTCATTTCTCGTACTCTACACTAATAGCATAGAAAGCCCATGCCAAGTTTCCCCTTGCCATGTCCGCCTGAAAAATATCTTAAAGTGTAGAGTTCCCCAGTCTTAATGACCTTCAGAATTTCATCATGTGTTTGTGACTCCCCTTCTCCTTGTTCACACTCCTCAATGTCATTTACCTTATAGTACATTAGATTTTGTTGTATATAGCCTTTTATAACCTTGATATTTCAAAGATTTCCTTAAATGTCAAACCCTCCGGTGTTGTAAAATGGCTTGTAAATGATATTTACTTGTGTACTATACAATATTTAATTTACATAAAACTATGTCACCATAACCTTAATTAATTTCAACTGTAAAATTATTTTCTCTATCCCTGACTTCACCAGCTTTAAGTATACTCAAACCATGTTCAACCTTCTTCAACGGGGGCCATGTGTCATAATATATGCTCTTCCAGAAATAATAAAGTAAACCTACAGTCAACGAGAAAGAGACGTTGATAGAAGGCAACTAAGTTACGGCCATTTTGAACCACTGGCCACATGCCGGAGGGGGCTTTTCTTGGAACCCTCAGGACCTATTTTTGGACAGTTGGGGGGTGGTTGGCGACACAAACGGTCGTTCCGCAGTGGCAGCCGCTAGCGCTCTCTCTCTCTCGGTTTTCTGGGTCCCATCTTCCAAACTTGTGATTTCCTTATTTCTCTCTCCCCACATTATCACTATATTGCCATATATATATATGTTAATTTAAACCAACAAACCCATATTGTAAATAACTTATAACAAGATTTTACCGTTGTATAATAGAACACATCTATAAATAATTATGCGCATGATTAATCTGTGTCATTGCATCGCCATATGTAATGTAATTTGTACAAAGTGGATAAATAAATAAACTCTGTAATTGATTATGAGTTGAGCTAAAGCAGAGATCGAGCATATAGTATTGCCAAAACAGCAAAGTCTAAAGATGGAAGTCATAAATCAGGTAGATTTACAATTCCCACGACAAGGCCACCCACACTGTCACATGTGGTGTAATGCAGAGACCCCTCTCACACCTGGGCAGGTAAGGGCCCCCTTTCTCAGAAACGCCCCTGTCACATAAGGTCCCCCCGTCTTTAACCTATAAATACATCACTTTACAGTCACTTGACAGTAGAGTTGAGTTTAGTTCACCCTTAGCGTCAGCTCACGTCGGTCGTACCTGAGTTCCATCCCATCCATCATGTAGACGAGTAAGAAATCTTCTAGCTCTCCATCTGTCGCTCCTAGCTCAACTTTTATCTGTTACGGAACTTTCTTAGTGCAATTGTGTCTTCGTTTTTTGTGTGGACATCCCCAAACTCTCCACTCTGCCTCGACCACGACTGCCTGAATTTTGTGAGAACTTTTAAAGGTCTTCCAAGGTGCAGAGAGGTACTGGAAAACTCTACACAAGGCTTACCAGAACTTCAAATTATTACAGTGAGTCGACAAGAACTCTTATTACATTAGTCGACAGGATGACCAAAACGAAGGATGACACATCGAAGAGGTAAGAAGACCGTTCAGATAGGAAGCGAGAACGAGCAAAGATGGAGGAACAAACCGACCATTCCAACGAAACGACAAAGCAATCTCTTCCCCAAAAAGAGGTATTTACGGAAGAAACGTCGCCGCCCCAAGGGACTTCCGCATACCCGCTAACCGATCGCCAACGCCTGGAGCAAGCTGTCTGACCACCCCAACGACACAGCCGAACTTCCCACACGACATGGAAACCGAGCAGCGATGTGACCCAAACCCTGTGACAAGTTCCACACCTTCGACTTGACATCGTCGAGACAATGATCAAGGCAACAAGCTGCAAATCAACTTCACAAAATCTACAAGCTTCTACAAGTCCAACATGGAGCGACTTCCACGACAGCAGGACGACCACCAAAGACCAAGTCTCCTGACTGAACTTTCATCCAAATTGTAAGTTAAAAAAAAAAAAAGAAAAACATACCTTAACTTTATCCTCAAGTTCACAACTTGATTCACCATTAATTTTGTATTTATATTTTGACTTTAAGCATTTTAAATTCAATTTTTACCTTTTTTATATCATTTTTTATTCAAATTTTAAAACTTTCACACTCTCACATTTATAAAATTTATTTTAATTTTTAATCAGATTATAAATTTCAAGTTATTACTCTCAATTTTACTTTAAAAAAAAATTCGCCCATCACGCAATTTTACTAATTTACTAATCTTACATGCCTTTCCTAAATTTACCTAAAATGGCATTATCCAAAGCTACGATTTGAAGAAAAAAATCATTATTATTATTTTTAAAAAATCTCATTCATCATAATTCTCAACTTATTTTTGTTTTACTTATTAGTTATCTTTATATCAAAAGACCAATATCTTTATCAATTCTTAAAATTTGGTAATGTTCACCATTTTAAGTAAGCGCCCAATTCAAATTATTTGTAACTCTCACGACATTGCCCTTTTATAAGAATCATTTTAATTATCATAATCAACAATTTAAAAAGTATATTCAAATTTTAAATATAAATTAACATAGGCGAAACGCATTTTTTTTAATTGCAAAAATCGGAAGATACAATATCTTCAAAAACACCACTAGGGAAAACAACTATCTTTCCCAAAACAAGTTAAGAATAAAGATTCACTCCACTTCACCGCCAGTAGCTAATTCAAGTCACAACCTTCCAAAACGATTACAATCGTTAATATTCGAGGATAAATACACTCCCTCACTTTTCCTTTTACATGCCTGATTGGTCATCAAAACATTTTTTTCAACAAACCTTACAACACTCTCACATCACTTTCTCCAATTGGCAACAATTTTTAGTGCGCGACATAACACACAAATTCAAATCTTGAGCCACACAAGCCTCCACTTAGCTCTATATCGTCGCCATAATAAAATAATTTCACATTAAGCGTGCCACATCCACTAACAGTCAAATATTCTCTCGATGTGTTTCATACAACAACCACCCATGACTTTATTAAATTTGTTATTCATCGTGAAACAGGTTAGATTTGTACCAAACTAAGACTTCACGTGACACCTTTTTATTCACATTTCTCACTTCGTGTCACAGTGCCACACCACAAAACTTTTTCACTTTTCAGGCCAAAGACGCCCTTCACGCCTGTGACACCACAATTCACCCCAAAGCGTGTCCACGTCGAAAGTCGCACTTTCACCACACATCTAAACCTGACATCACCTAATAACATTTTTTATAAGTCTAACTAACTTCGAAACACAACAACTACGAACACCGAGAAAATCATATCTTTCAATTATAACAGTAAATTGCCAACTCAACAAAAGGAGAATATCTTCTCTCCCCCCTCAAGCAGTCATCTTGACCGCTAGCTTCATGACGCCATTTGGAACACATGTATCACGCTACTCATTTAGATTTCCTCGAGAATCTCACAAATCTCACCAACGAGATATCACAACACAACATACATTAAACATTTTACATGTTAATTGATAACACCAATTAAAACAATTTGGTTAAGTCTTATATAGACTTTTTAACGCGAAAGAGAAATCATTCTCTACATACCAGCATTGAGGACAAACGAAAAGATCATTTCACATATTCCCAGTTTCAGAGTCATAGAAACACCGATGTTACCAAAGGGATATAATCTAGTAACACACCACAACTGTAACTTTTCATCAAAAGAGACAATTTTTGTTCAATTTTACACTACTTAAAATTTAGCCAATCATTAATAACCTTCAATTATATTATAAATTTTGTATAAAATCTTGAATAATTATTTTTATTTTTACCTTTCAAGTATATAATCAAATTTTTAATTCAACATTAAACAAAAAAAAAGGACTTTAATCAAATTTACTTTTATTTTTCATGATATTATTTTAGTATTACAAAACATCTAATTGTTTCAAAAATTATTTTTATTTTATTATTTATTATATCTATATATATATATAAAATTGAATGTCTGTCTGTCTGTACTCTATAGATTCAAAAACCATACATCCAATCGCCGTGAAATTTTGGGATATTATTAGGTATATCCCCGGGAAGGTTTGTGAAAAATAATATCTCGAATATCTTGAATATCCTTAGAGTTATTTGCAGATTTGTAGATTTAACTCGCAAGCAGCGCCCCCATTGTGACGATGATAACAAGTTTTCTTATCACTAAGTTTGTTATCTTAAATATTATTTATCAAAAGTAAGATTATCTCAGGATGACACGGCAATGTGACACGGGAAAAAATGTTAACTAGATAAAACTATGATTTTCTATATGATATAAAAAGCCAACAATGAAGAGTGAATGTAATATAAAAAGCCAACAATGAAGAATGAATGTAAGATAAAAAGCCAACAATGAAGAGTGAATGTAAGATAAAAAGCCAACAACGAAGAATTAATGTAAGATAAAAAGCCAACAATGAAGAGTGAATGTAAGATAAAAAGCCAACAATGAAGAGTAAATATAATATAAAAAGCCAACAATGAAGAGTGAATGTAAAATAAAAAGCCAACAATGAAGAGTAAATGTAATATAAAAAGCCAACAGAGTGAATGTAAGATAAAAAGCCAACAATGAAGAATGAATGTAAGATAAAAAGCCAACAATGAAGAGTGAATGTAAGATAAAAAGCTAACAATGAAGAGTAAATATAATATAAAAAGCCAACAATGAAGAGTGAATGTAAAATAAAAAGCCAACAATGAAGAGTAAATGTAATATAAAAAGCCAACAGAGTGAATGTAAGATAAAAAGCCAACAATGAAGAGTGAATGTAATATAAAAAGCCAACAATGAAGAATGAATGTAAGATAAAAAGCCAACAATGAAGAGTGAATGTAAGATAAAAAGCCAACAATGAAGAATGTATGTAAGATAAAAAGCCAACAAAGAAGAGTAAATATAATATAAAAAGCCAACAATGAGGAATGAATGTAAGATAAAAAGCCAACAATGAAGAGTGAATGTAATATAAAAAGCCAACAATGAAGAATGAATGTGAGATAAAAAGCCAACAATGAAGAGTAAATGTAATATAAAAAGCCAACAATGAAGAATGAATGTAAGATAAAAAGCCAACAATCAAGAGTAAATATAATATAAAAAGCCAACAATGAAGAATGAATGTAAGTTAAAAAGCCAACAATGAAGAGTAAATCTCTCTATATATATATATATATAAAAGTCAATTTCTGTCTGTCTGTCTGTTTCGCGATAAACTCAAAAACTACTGAACCAATTGGTACCAAATTTTGCATGTCGCTTTTTATAAACCCGAGGAAAATTTTCGGCTGCATTTTGATTAGTATTTTTGGCTATTTCTTTTTTTCATTTGAAGAACTTTTTTTTACGCGGACTAATCCGGAATGGAATGAATACCTAAATATGGCCATTTTCAAAGCATCGGTGGTTCAGTGGTAGAATGCTCGCCTGCCACGCGGGCGGCCCGGGTTCGATTCCCGGCCGATGCATTTTTTTTTTACAATTTTTAAAACTCATTTATATTATCTTATATATATAAAATTGAATGTCTGTCTGTCTCTACTCTATAGATTCAAAAACCATACATCCAATCGCCGTGAAATTTTGGGATATTATTAGGCATATCACCGGGAAGGTTTTTGAAAAATAATTTCATGAATATCTTGAATATCCTTAGAGTTATTTGCAGATTTGTAGATTAACTCGCAAGCAGCGCCCCCATTGTGACGATGTTAAAAAGTTTTCTTATCACTAAGTTTGTTATCTTAAATATTATTTATCAAAAGTAAGATTATCTCAGGATGACACGGCAATTTATTTGCGACAAGAATAATGATACAATTCCAAGGCGAAGATACTATTCCTTTAACTTCCAATTACCGAGGGAACCAATTAATATTGATTTTATTCAACTTATCGAGTATTTCTCAAGGGACCGGGAAAAAATGTTCACTAGATAAAGCTATGATTTTCTAATGTAGAAAATTAGGAAAGACAAAATTCAGGATGACAAGGCACACAGGGACCGGGAAAAAATGTTCACTTTATCGAGAGATTCAAATTTACGAGTTTCAAATTATCAAAATATATCTTTTTTATTTTTTAATAAGTTTTCAGAGAATTGTTTTAACAAATGTTCGCTAGACAAACCTTTACTCGGGTAAAACCCCGGGCAGAGCCGAGTACGTTTTATAAGTTTAAAGAGAATTGTTTTAACAAATGTTCGTTAGACAAACATTCTCTCGGGTAAAACCCAGGCGAAGCCAGGCACATCCGCTAGTATTTTATATATTACAGGTTTAATTTTATCCACTTACACTTTTTGTACCCGCAATCATATTTCTATATTTCTATTCACTATATTTTATATTTGTTTAAATACCTTTATTATCTGACAATGTTTATCATCCACTATCGGGCATCTACAACAATCGTTTTCAACAATCATATTCTTAAACCAATTCCCTATATTTTTCATCACTATCTTTTCAGTCATTGCGTCACATCAACGTAGAAAATCGACAGCACTGCTTGACAATTTATTTTTTTGATTTCGTAATTCAACAAACTCTTTGAGGACACAGTTCCCCAGACTTAAAAATCCCGACTTCTGGTCTGAACACGCTTCAAGAATTTATTTCATTTCATCCGCAGAGCAAATCACCAACGCATTCACAAAGCGTTCACTTTTTTCAACTTTCAACTTATTTTTTTCGGCTCTAGCGGACCACATTCAACCTTTGATTTCGAGTCAAGTCAGATCACCTACTGTCGCTACAATTCTACTTATCGCATGGCTCTATTTCACTCCTTTCTCAATCATATTAATAAGCAACTTTTCTTCAACAACTTTTAACCCAATAATCCTAAAATTGTGACAAAACACTGTAACCCTTATATAGGATCGCAAGTGAAACATTGCCAAGGAAGACAGCTCAAGTCTATATCCTCGCTTTGCACCTGGATCTGAGTATTTGGTTTACATGTGCACTTCTAACAATTGCATATTCTTCAACTACTAACCCTGTCCAACGCCCACCAATATTCTCTTAGAATGTGAATTTTTATGTCATCATTTTATTTTAATCATCATTTTTGTTAATCAAACAAAATGTCATTTTTATTTCACTTTTATATATCCAACAAATATCATCTTGTTATAGCCCTTTTTAACCCTCACAGTTTAAATTAATTAAAAGAAATTTTAATTACTTACCTGTGTTAGAGAGGCTTTACCCGCCTAAACCCGGATAAACCCTTTCACTCCCGGGGCTCATCTATGGTAATTTAAACGAACAAACCCATATTGTAAATAACTTATAACAAGATTTTAATGTTGTATAATAGAACACATCTATAAATAATTATGCGCATGATTAATCTGTGTCATTGCATCGCCATATGTAATGTAATTTGTACAAAGTGGATAAATAAATAAACTCTGTAATTGATTAAGAGTTGAGCTAAAGCAGAGATCGAGCATATAGTATTGCCAAAACAGCAAAGTCTAAAGATGGAAGTCATAAATCAGGTAGATTTACAATTCCCACGACAAGGCCACCCAAACTGTCACATGTGGTGGAATGCAGAGACCCCTCTCACACCTGGGCAGGTAAGGGCCCCCTTTCTTAGAAACGCCCCTGTCACATAAGGTCCCCCCGTCTTTAACGTATAAATACATCACTTTACAGTCACTTGACAGTAGAGTTGAGTTTAGTTCACCCTTAGCGTCAGCTCACGTCGGTCGTACCTGAGTTCCATCCCATCCATCATGTAGACGAGTAAGAAATCTTCTAGCTCTCCATCTGTCGCTCCTAGCTCAACTTTTATCTGTTACGGAACTTTCTTAGTGCAATTGTGTCTTCGTTTTTTGTGTGGACATCCCCAAACTTTCCACTCTGCCTCGACCACGACTGCCTGTATTTTGTGAGAACTTTTAAAGGTCTTCCAAGGTGCAGAGAGGTACTGGAAAACTCTACACAAGGCTTACCAGAACTTCAAATTATTACAGTGAGTCGACAAGATCTCTTATTACATATATATGTGATAAAGTGTGAGGTCTGGTAGCCTCTTGTAGAGTCCTGTCGACTTTGCTGTGATAAAGGAGTTGCTGTCTACTTATCTGTGATGAGATCCTGTCAACTCTCGCTATAAGCTGTGGTAACCGGTGGTCAAACCTGTAGTAGCCGAGAGGGACAGTCAGGGCGTGGAGAGTTTTCCAGTACCTCTCTGCACTATGGAAGACCTTTAACAGTTTTCACAGAGTACAGGCAGTCGTGGTCGAGGCAGAGTGGAAAGCTTGGGAACCACACACACAAAACGAAGAGACACAGCTGTAGTAGGAAAGTTCCATGAACAGATAGGAGTTGAGCTAAGCAAGATGGAGATATAGAGTTCTTACTGTTTTACATGGCGATGATGTGGACCTGGCTACAACCAACAAGGGCACACGCCGACGGTGAAGTGGTGACTGCTGACTAACTCCGGACTAACTGCGGACTAACTCTGTACTAACTATTGTCGGCTAAAACCGAGGTGTTTATATACCATTCCCGAGGAGGGGGGGGGAGACATCTGCGAATTTGAACTTTGAACGTCTGGGGCATTCTGCACCCTTTGGACCAGATGGCAACGGGCTGCCGAATTCCTTTTCAGGGTTGTTGGATTTCTCTCTCGATTTTAGACGTTTTTGAACTACTCAACTACTTAGCTCTTAATCTATTACATAGTTTTATTTATTTGTCTTTAATTTGTACAAAGTACATTACATATGGTGATGCAATGACACAGATTAATCATGCGCATAATTATTTATAGATGTGTTTCTATATACAACATGACAATCTTGTTATAAGTAATTATACAATATAGGGTTGTTGGTTTAAATTACCATAGATGAGCCCCTGGAGTGAAAGGGTTTATCCGGGTTTAAACGGGTAAAGCCTCTCTAACACAGGTAAGTAATTAAAATATCTTTTAATTAATTTAAACTGTGAGGGTTAAAAAGGACTATAACAAGATGTTTTGTTTGGATATATCTGCAAATTATAAAAAATACAACTTATGTTCAATTTAAAAGTTATGATATTCATATAAAAGAGAAATTAAGATAAAACCTAGAGCTAAAAAATTGAGTTGTGGACGCTTTGTGTTTGCGTGGGTGATTATGCTCTAGGGATGATTATAGTAAACTTTTGAAACGTGTTCAAGGCCAGAAGTTGGGATTTTTAATTCTGGGGAACTTTGATCAAATAGTTTGTTGAAATTATGAAATCAAAAAATTGTCAAGCAGTACTATCGTTTTTCTACGTTGATGTGAAGCAATGACTAAGAAGATAGTAGTGTAAAGTACACTGAAGTGGTTAGAGAAATAAATTGTTGTATGCCCGAAAGTTAATGATAACATAGTCATTTTATATAAAGGTATAAAAACAAATATAAAATGAATAAAATATAGAAATATCATTGTGGTTGAATAAAGTTTAAGTGGATAAAATCAAACAATCAATATATAAAAGTGATAATAATGAAGAATTAAAGTGATTTTTGACAACAAATATATCTTTTGTAATACTAAAATAATATTATGAAAAATAAAATTGATTTTTTTATATATAATGTTGGATTAAAAGCTAGTGATTATATAATTGAAAGGCAAAAATAAAAAATTAAAATATTTTATACAAAAAAAACAGAATATAATTAAAGATTGTGATCTCAATTTAACATGTAAAATGTTTGATATGTAGAAAAATTAGAGATTTACACTGGATCAAAATATCAAAAATGTTCAATTTAAGGTAGGTCTTGTTCAAATTCAAATATCTAAATGTTTAAAAGTTAGGTTAAGATATCGACTGCTAATGTAGTAAGAGGAATGCGGGACATGGGGATGGAAGGACTGGGGGCCTCTGGGGGGAAGAGTGGCGATAGATTTAGGTGACGCGGCACGGTGTCTCGAGAGTATGTTAGCTAGTGTCCCTTTTTTCGACCGGGGTGCAATGTGTATTTATTTTGAAGTGGGAGGGAGATATGGGGCTTGTCTGGGATGCACGTGCGTTCTCCTCTTGTTCTAGGTCTGGTGGTTTCACAGAAATCTTTATATTGTGTGAAAGAGAGTAAGTAAGTAAGTAATACATATCCAAATGGGTGGTGTAGAGTATGTAGATAGAATAGGTTTGTGAATTTAACGGGGAATTTTCTGTTCGCTACTTGAGGTTTGTTTTAAAACGATCGATATTAAATAAATCTGGACATAAATATAGGAATGGCTGGGAAGTTTGAGGCGGTATAATTCGGTATAGTTGCGTCTCGAAGATATCTGGAGTCAAATGCTTCTTTATCTTTTTTATGCTTATTTTGGGTAAAAGAGCGTGCTATCTCTCTAGTTCTAGTTATTTCGGGGTATGGATTAAGATGAGTTATTAGCTCTGTGGGGATAACATTGAACATTAAATAGGTGGGTGGAAAACTTGTGACAGAATGGGGTGTGTTATTAGAAATTTGCGGTTTTTTTTCTGAGGTAAAAGCGGGCGCACTGTCAGATAACAGACATTTTGGAAATCCTTGTTGTAGTACAGTTTTGAGAGTTTGAATGTACGTTAGGGTACTGGTTTACTGGTTAAACTCCCTTTGAGAGTGGTAAAAGCTTGTTGGTAGTTTTATGGTGTATTTGAAAAAGGTAGTTTTCTCGTTTTTCGTAAGTGCTGTGTTTCGACCTTGTTGCGGTAAAAATGTTATTCAATGATGTCAGGTTTGGATGTGGGTAAGAGTGCGACTTTCGACGTGGACACGCTTTGGGGTGAGAAGTGTCACAGGCATGAAGGCGTCTTTGTGGCCTTTTAAGTGAGAAAAATTGTTGTGATGCGCTGTGTGACACGAGTGAGAGAATTGAATAGAAAGGTGTCATGTGAAGTCTTTGTTTTTGGTACAGCATCTAACTTGTTTCATCATGAACAACAAATTTACTAGTCATGAGTGGTGGTTGTACAAAACACATCGAGATACTTTGTTGTTAGTGAATGTGGCACGTTTAGTGGCGACGGAGCTTGTGTTGCTTGAATTCGATTTGTTGCTAAGTCGCGCGCTAATAGATGGTGGCCAATTGTAGAAAGTGATGGGAAGTGTGTTGTAGTTTGTTGAGAGAGATGTGTGGAAAATTAATAATTATGCATGTAAAAGGAAAGGACGGGGGAGTGTAGCTATGTTGGGATTTAACGATTGTAATAGTTTTGGAAGACTGTGACTTAATTTAGCTACTGACGTGGTAGTTAATGGGATTTTTATTTTTAACTGGTTTAGGGAAAGATAGTTACTTTTCTAGTTGTGATTTTGAAGATATTGTATCTTTCGATTTTTGCAATTTAAAAAAATGCGTTTCACCTATGTTTATTAAAATTTGAATATATTCTTTAAATCGTTGATTATGGTAGTGCGAAAATTATCTTTGTAAAAGGGGCAATGGCGTGATAGTGACTCATAAATTGAAAGGGGCGTTTACATAAAATAGTGAACATAACAATGATTTTTGCAAAGTTTTGAATATAGGATTAAGAAATTGGTGTTTGTTATAAAAATATGATATTAAGAAAAACACACAAATAAGTTTAGAATTATGATTCGAGAATTAAAAAAAAATAATGATTCTTTAAAAATGTAAAATTGAAAGTAATGAATTAAAATTTATAATTTGCTTGAAATAAAATAAAAATTGATAAATGAGGGTGTAAAAGATTTAAAATTTGAATTGAAATGATATAAAAATGGTAAAAATTGATTTTAAAATGATAACAGTGAAAATAAACATTAAACCTATGGAAAATTAAGTTGTGAGCATGAGGAGAAAGTTTTTAAAAACTCACAGTTTTGAGGATTGTTCAGTCAGGATACTTGGTCTTTAGTTGTCGTCCTGATGACGGGGAAGACGCTCCAAGTAGAGCTTGTAGAAGCTTGTGACTTCTGTTTGGTGACGGCGGAATGTTGCCTGGAAGATGGGTGCGTTGTAAGGCCGAAGGTGGGGAACTTCTCACCGGCTTATTTTGCGGGATCTTCGGCTGTATCGTTGGAGGGGGAGATTGCTTGCTCCTGATATATAGTCTCTTGTTGGGGAAGAGATTGATAGGTCGTTTAGTTGGAATGGCGGCGGGCTTGTTCCTCTATCTTTGCTCTGCCTCGCTTCTATTCTGACAGGCTTCCTACCTTCTTCGTTGTGGTCTTACTTCGTTGTGGTCATCCTGTCGACTTTGGTTGTGATAATGAGTGAGGTCTGGTAGCCTCTTGTAGAGTCCTGTCGACTTTGCTGTGATAAAGGAGTTGCTGTCTACTTATCTGTGATGAGATCCTGTCAACTCTCGCTATAAGCTGTGGTAACCGTTGGTCAAACCTGTAGTAGCCGAGAGGGACAGTCAGGGCGTGGAGAGTTTTCCAGTACCTCTCTGCACTTTGGAAGACCTTTAACAGTTTTCACAGAGTACAGGCAGTCGTGGTCGAGGCAGAGTGGAAAGCTTGGGAACCACACACACAAAACGAAGAGACACAGCTGTAGTAGGAAAGTTCCATGAACAGATAGGAGTTGAGCTAAGCAAGATGGAGATATAGAGTTCTTACTGTTTTACATGGCGATGATGTGGACCTGGCTACAACCAACAAGGGCACACGCCGACGGTGAAGTGGTGACTGCTGACTAACTCCGGACTAACTGCGGACTAACTCTGTACTAACTATTGTCGGCTAAAACCGAGGTGTTTATATACCATTCCCGAGGAGGGGGGGGGAGACATCTGCGAATTTGAACTTTGAACGTCTGGGGCATTCTGCACCCTTTGGACCAGATGGCAACGGGCTGCCGAATTCCTTTTCAGGGTTGTTGGATTTCTCTCTCGATTTTAGACGTTTTTGAACTACTCAATCTTGCTTTAACTTAGCTCTTAATCTATTACATAGTTTTATTTATTTGTCTTTAATTTGTACAAAGTACATTACATATGGTGATGCAATGACACAGATTAATCATGCGCATAATTATTTATAGATGTGTTTCTAAATACAACATGACAATCTTGTTATAAGTAATTATACAATATAGGGTTGTTGGTTTAAATTACCATATATATATATAGGTTGTATGTAAACTTTGAAAATTCAAGTATCTATAAATACTTACATTTAAGATATCCTAGGCTTTTATTATAACGTGAAGTTAGCTGAAGTTGAATGGAAATTAGCTATCGAAATAATCTTACTTCCTCCTCCTCCTTCAATGCATTCCTCTACTTAGGGTAGGCCACATTGTCTCTCCATATATCCTTCTTCAATGCATTCCTCTACTTAGGGTAGGCCACATTGTCTCTCCATATCTCCTTCCTTCAATGCATCCCTCTACTTAGGGTGGGCCACATGGTCTCCCCATACTTCCTCCTTCAATGCATCCCTCTACTTAGGGTGAGCCACATGGTCTCTCCATGCTTCCTAAGCAATCGTCTTCATATCCTCGTGTCGTCCTGTCCATTCTTACTTTATCTAAGGCCAATCTTACCGAAGCCGATTCAACCTAAGTATTTTTGAAATGAAATTCATCAGGTTGCTATTCCTGTTGGATTGATAGAATTTATTGTTGAAATATTACACACCACGACGAATAGCTTTCGGAAATTCATTTGAAGCGAAAACTCAAGAAATCATTTGTAAATTGATTGATCCCTAGTAGCTAGACTTAAGGGATTCTTTGTGTTGATTACAAACTATTCAACTTTTGACTGTTCAAGTTGGTTTTTGCTTATTGCTAATTGAATTTCCTTGTCATCTAATAATATTGCCACGTGGAAAATTAGGGAAAACAAAAACTTCAGGAGGAGACAACAATTTATTTCAGGCAAGGACAAACTATGAATGGTAAACAAAAGATAAGCCACGAGGGAAATTCACAGAGTTGCAAAATATAATCATAAAATTAACCACTCTGTTAATAAAAATAATAAAATGATTAATACTTTGTTACAATATTTTCATGTTCAAATCCCTGTTTTAAACTGAATCATTCAACTCTTTTTTATTTTAACAACCGCTTTAGGTTGCTATTTCTTTACACCTAATCGATTTTCTTTTCTTCAACTATATTTTAAATAAACTATCTAAATTAGAAACTTTTGAAATACTTTCAACATAGATTTTGGTCATGCATAATAGTTAAGATAATTGAAATATTCATTATATTTTAAAACATATATGCCAATGGGCTTTCATATTCAACCTAATCAAATTTATATTTGTCCAAAATTTATTTTGGCGCAAAATTGGTAATGGGATCCGTGAAGCAGTCTAATGAAAGAGAGATCTGTTCACGCCTGGATTGAGCTCTTGTGATAAGAGAATAAGGTCTATAGGGAAATGTTGTTTGGGCATCTCGGACTATAAATACCAGACAGTTGGATCTCTAGGAAAATCCCACCATGTCTCTCAAAGTAAGTTGTCCTATGATCTCTGCCAAAGGAGGTGATTTGATTTCCCAACATATACAAATATTATGATGTATTAGCGCGACATTTATTATAAATTTCGAGACTATTATAGACGCGTATGAATCTTTTAAAAATTAAACGATTTCTACTGCCTTTACTGCAATGGAAAAATTAATGGGAGCGCCTGGCTCATCAGTGGTGAACCCTTCCTGCGGTTTCGCCATTTTAATCTAATATAATAATTTTTTCATTGCAGTAAAGGCAGTATAAATTTTCTAAATTTTAAAAGAATCATACGCGTCTATAATAGTTTCGAATTTTCATTTTAACATATTAAATAACAGAATCCAGATAATACTATAAATAGGAATATCACGTCCATTCGAATTTGTTTTGTTGTGTATGTAAATTGTTAAATATCTGTATGTATTTTGCATGTTTTTATTATTAATATGTAAATATATATTTGTATATATAGAACATTAACGGTGCAATTAAAGAGAAATTGACCAGTAAATATAGGCTGCGTGTCGTGACTACTACTTGGAGGCGACACAACAACTGGCGACGAGTGTGTGGGAACCGTTTCAAGTGCTCTTTCACAGGTGGAGGAAAACAGAAATTTAAAGCGAACGAGAAGCCAACAGTATGTCTGGGTGTCCAATAATTGTGCCGTTCTGTTTCTTCAGGCCAGGAGAAGAATCCTTTGAGATTTTCGTTCAGAGGTTTGAAGCAGCTTTTGAGGCAAATGCATTGGAAGAAGGAAAAAGAATGCCCATCTTTGTTTCTCTTCTGGATTCGGAAATGTTGAAGCTGGGCAATGATTTGTTTTTCCCGAGTACAATGAAAGAACAGCCTTATGAACGGTTAATACAAAGAATAAAGCTACATCTAGCTCCAAGAAAGAAGGTGATTCCTCAACAATGCAGGTTCTTGAAGAGAATACAACTAGAGAATGAATCCGTCTCAGAATACCTGCGTGCGCTCAGGCATTTGGCTATGGATTACACCTTTGGTGAAATGTTGGAGGTCATGTTACGAGACCGTTTTGTGGCTGGTATAAAATCGGAAAGCCTTCAGAAGAAATTGTTACAGGAGGATGACGATGTCACCTTGGACAGGGTATTTTCTATAGCAGTCTCGTTTGAGCTAGCTGAACAAAATGCTAAGGAGCTGCAGGATGGACTAGTGTCTAAGATGGATATTGTTCCGGGAGGAAATAGAAAGAATGAAGCTCGTAGAGGATGGCAGCATGGGCCCGGTATGCAAAGAAGGGAGACTATTTGTTTCCGATGCGGCGAAAAAAACTCTCACCTACACCTGCATGTCCACATAAAACAAAATCTTGTTTCAAATGCAAGAGAATTGAACATTTGAGCAGGGTGTGCAAAACGGGTAAATCATTGCCAGACTGCAGGTATGTGCAGGACGAATTTATTTATTCGGTACAAGGTGATACTGATGCAAAAATAAATCTACATGTTGACGAGTATCAGTTGTGTTTTGTGGTGGACACGGGAAGTCCCGTCACACTGATACCGAAAACAATTTATGAAAAAAATACTGGAAAGATAATAAATTATCTCCATATTAAAACGAAAATCACGAAATTTCTCTTTAATGGCTTATAAAATGCTAAAAATGAAGAGAAAACGTTTTCTTTATTAAAATATATATGTTACAAGCTTTCGGGCACCAAGCCCTTCTACAGGTACCTTGTACCTGTACCCAGTACCTGTAGAAGGGCTTGGTGCCCGAAAGCTTGTAACATATATATTTTAATAAAGAAAACTTTTTCTCTTTATTTTTAGCATTTTAAATTATCTCCATCTTATTTAAGATTGAGGTCCTTTTGCGGAAAACCAATAAAAATTATTGGTGAGAGAAGAGTTTTTGTGAAGGAGGCAAATCAAGATTTGCGGTTGATAGTTGTAGATGAAGATATTTCGATAGTTTTGTTGGGACGAGAATGGCTAAAAGGTTTAAATCGTGATTTTTCTAGGTTATTGAACATTAGACAAGTAAGCGAGTCCGATATCAAAGTTATAATAAATAAGTATGCTAATTTATTTAGCAAAGAATTAGGATGCTTAAAAAACTACCATATTGATTTTTATTTAAAAAAAAAATAAGACTCCTGTATTTTGTAAGGCGAGAAGTTTGCCTTTTTCTTTGAAGAAAAAAGTAGAAAATGAAATCGATGGTATGGTTAACGAGGGAATTTTACAACCTATTGAGTATACAAACTGGGCCGCACCAGTACTGAAGAAAGATGGAAGCCTTAGAATTTGCGGCGATTTTAGATGCACCGCAAATAAGGCCATAGAATTGGATAAGTACCCGCTTCCATCAATAGACGAAATATTTTCAAAATTGTCTGGAAATACAGTGTTTTCGTCATTGGACTTATCCAGAGCTTATTTGCAGGTCATATTATCTGAAGAGGCCAAAAGAGTGGTGAACATTAATACTACGAAGGGTTATTTGCCTTTAAAAGGCTACCCTATGGAGTAGCTGTAGCACCAAATAAGTTCCAAAGAGAAATGGACAATCTATTTGTAGATATTTCGGGAGTGGCTTGCTACATCGATGACATCCTGGTAGCCGGAAAGGATCATAGGGATCACGAGCAAAAGCTGGAATTGGTCTTTAAAAGGCTGCAAGAAAAAGGTTTAAGATTAAACAAGGATAAATGCAAATTCGCAGTAAATGCTGTTGAATATTTAGGTTTTAAAATAGATAAAAAAAGGACTGCATCCCATAAGTAGTAAAATAGAAGCGGTGGTAGAGGCGCCTGAACCTACAAACGTTTCTCAATTGAGATCTTTTATAGGTCTCCTTATGTATTACTCTAGGTTTATAAGAAATATTGCAGATATTTTAGCGCCCTTCTATCACCTCTTAAAAAATATTCCAAATGGAACTGGACTGGCGAACACCGTATATTATTTGCAAAATGCAAAGCATTGCTAACTAACGAGTCGGTGCTGGCACATTATGATGCAACTAGGGAACTAGTCCTTGCATGTGACGCCTCTAGCTATGGTTTAGGAGTGGTTCTGAGTCACAGGAACGATAGAAAGGAAGAACCTCCTATAGCCTTTGCTTCAAGAACGCTAACTGAAGCGGAAAGGCGGTATTCGCAATTAGAAAAAGAATCCTTAAGCATCATTTTTGGTTGTGAGAAATTCCGACAATATCTATTGGGACGTGAATTTGTGTTGATCACAGACAACCGATCTTTAATGCACATTTTTTCACCCCAGAAACCGATCCCCATATGTGCTGCATCAAGAATTAAGAGGTGGTCTTTGAAATTATCTGCATTTAAATACACTGTGGAGTTTCGAAAAACTGATGATAATGGCAATGCAGACGCGTTATCACGATTACCTTTAGTCTCAAAGACCACGGAATCTTTGGATGAGGATCAGGTGCTCCTCCTTCGGAAAATGAGTGAGGTCCCCTTCTCATTCCAGGATGTGGCAGTTGAGACACGCCGGGATAAATTACTATCAATTGTGTTGAGAAATGTTAGGGAAAATAATTGGCAAATTCCAAAGGTATCGCAGGAAAATCCACTTTATTCCTATTATAGGATAAAAGACGAATTAAGTTGTGAGTTTGGGTGTCTGCAATGGCGTGAAAGAGTGGTAATTCCCCAGAAATTAAGATCCTTAATTTTGAACGATTTACATGAGATGCACCTAGGGATGGTGAAAATGAAAATGATTGCTAGACGGTATTTTTGGTGGCCAGGCATAGATAAGAACATTGAAGAGTTGGCTAGAGATTGTAGAATATGCCAAGAATCTGCAAGTATGCCGCCGTCTACCATTTCAGAGTGGACTTGGCCTGAGAAGCCGTGGCACCGTCTACACTTAGATCTAGCAGGTCCCTTTATGGGACGAATGTTTATGGTCCTTGTAGACGCGTACACTAAATGGCTGGAGATTGTCATCATAAAGGACATTACGAGCAGGACCATCATAGGACATCTTAGGGAGATCTTTGCCAGATTTGGATTACCTGAACTTTTGGTAACCGATAATGGCAGACAATTTGTCTCAAGTGAATTTGAGGAATTTACAAAAATAAATGGTATAAGACACACAAAAACGAGTCCGTACAATCCCAGCACTAATGGCTTAGCTGAGCGATATGTACGTGAATTTAAAAACTCTTTACGAAAGAACCAAGGAAAGGACAGTATAGAAATCAATCTATAGCGATTTTTATTCACCCGTAGAGCTTTTCCTCAAACGGTATTAAAGGAGTCTCCCGCGGAACTTTTAATGAAAAGAAGTCTAAGATCAAGATTTTCAAATTTGATTCCGAAAATGGCGAAGGTAGGAGAGGTGTACCATGATGCCATGAGGAAGCAAGAGCATTTTGCGGTCGGCTCTGATGTGTATTTTCGGAGTTTTGCTAACGGACCAAAATGGAAAAGGGGCAGGGTCATGGAACTACTGAGCAGCCGACATTACCTTATAGAAGACGAAGGCCGTTATGTGAAAAGACACATAAATCAACTAAGGCCAGTTATCAAGAAAGAAGTTCCTGAAGTGAGAGATTTGGTATTGCCGGGTACATCAAGAGATTTTATACTGCCTGGCACTTCTCGAGATCACCCTAGGCTTGGAGGACAGGAGAAGACAAGGGAAGAAGCCCCGGAGGTGGACGAAGAATTGAAAGGAGCGGAGTCTTCAGCACAAGAGACACTCCAGAACCAGAACCGGGCCCTGCTGCTGCGGCTGTCCCTGTCCCTGTGCAGAGTCCAAGACCGCAGCGATCCAGAAGACCGCCAGAACCAGAACCGGGCCCTGCTGCTGCGGCTGTCCCTGTCCCTGTGCGCAGTCCAAGACCGCAGCGATCCAGAAGACCGCCAGACCGGCTGCACTACTATTAAGAGGGGAGATGTGTTGTGTATGTAAATTGTTAAATATCTGTATGTATTTTGCATGCTTTTTATTATTAATATGTAAATATATATTTGTATATATAGAACATTAACGGTGCAATTAAAGAGAAATTGACCAGTAAATATAGGCTGCGTGTCGTGACTACTACTGGGAGGCGACACAACATGTTTTAATACTTTAAATATCATCTAAAAGATTATAAAGCCTTTGTGATTCATTTCCCAATTCATTCACATCAAGACATTGCGACTGTCACAATTATTTTAGAACTTCTGTAATTAATAAAATTATAAAAGATATTTTTCATGATATTACACACATTTGTGTTTTAGTGTGGGGGGGGGATGTTAAATTCCAATTGAAAATATACTGCACGAAACGCGTATGTGGTTAGCTTTTCTTGATTATTCAAGAATCGGTACTTGGTCAATTATGGAATAATTAAAAATCAACGAATAATTGCTATTTATTCCGATAGATGACGCAGGCCATCAATAACTTTCAGTTGTACGATAAGGAGTTGCCTTTTTTTTCTTTCTTAAAATATACTAATTGCGAAAACATTTTATACTTTTAAACATATCACTATTTTACCTAAATCATGAATAAAATTTGGATTTATCTTTGTGAGAATTATTGTATTCGAGTGAACAATGCCATGATAATGTGTAAGGAAACATATTGAGGAAAAACATGTATTTAATTACTAGCAGGGATATCGCGTTTTGTGTGTGAGTGTTGAAATACATTTAATATATATCTTTTTTCTTTTAGTTCCAAGATAAAATTGTGAAAGCGTTTTGAAAGCTACAAATATTTTCTCACAACGAGTTTCTTTTATTTTAAATTGCAAACTTTCAAGCGCTAAATTGTAAATATATCTATCATATATTCAAAAATAATTTATAGGAAATTTTTTAATTTGAATTTTCTTTTCGGAATTTCAGTTATAAAAATCTACTCTTCGCACGTATATTTGTAAATATTTCTTCAATTAATTTATATCTACTTTACATTAATTAAACAAATATAAAAGTTTCCGGAGATTATTTTCTTTTATATTTTATTAAATTTCAGGCGTCTATTTCCTTCTATAGCATAACATATAATGAATAAAACGCCGCCTGATGCCAAATTATTATAAATCTATATACAGACATATATACATTCGGATATTTTTGCAAATTGTTTTCAGTTAGAATATATTATTGTATAATTAGTGTATTTGCATACTCACTATTATTTGATTTATTAACATATAGGTTGGAATATTTATCTATTATTTTGTATTCATGTTTTACATAATGGCCATCTCTAACACACTCAAGACACATACATTATTGATATTATCAACTATTATTATATGGATATAGTGAATTTATAATATACTATATCCCTATAACAATAGTTAATAATATCAATAGTGTATGTGTGTTGTGTGTGTTAGAGATGGTCATTATATAAAACATATCAAATTCAATTATTCGATTGTTAGTCTTTGATATTTACTATTTATGTTATTATAATGGATTTTGGGTTCTTCTATTGCGATTGTGTGGCCTGTTTCTCTACAATGTTGAAAATTGGGTATCTGTTATCTTGATTCATTATACGAGTATTGCGTTTATGTTCATATATTCTGTTGCAGATTCTCCTTCCCGTCTCCCCCAAATAGTCGATTGTTTTTTTTTAGGCCCGTTGAAGAGCGATAATTATCGCTTAAAAGCTTGCAATTTAAAAAAATATATGTACTCATTGTGAGAAAATATATTTTAGATAAAATATATGCAATACTCATTTTATGCATTTCATTTTAATATAAAACTTATTCAAATATAACGAATCATCAGTCAACTCCCACTCTTTTTTATTCACATGTCAATATATAACTTATAGATTATAATTCATTTTGACACCTGAAAAAATGTTTTGAAATATATAAAATTTCGACACGATATTGAGGTAATTAGTTTTGTTCTAAATTATTTGAGGAGAACCGAGTCTAATCCTTCTCAAAAAGGCAGAGAGACCTATGTTGAAATGATTATCTTATACCTAATTTTATATTTTCAATTACAAACATATTAGTTTAAATTTGAATAAGCTATTGTTATTGTAATTGAAAAGGAAATATTCCAGAGTGATGTTTATTTTTTCGGTATATTAATTCATTAAAATTTTATTTGACTACAAAGAGTCACAGATAAATATACCTTTTAATACAGATTTTAAAGTTGATCATACAGTTTGAAAGTTCAATAGAAATTCTCCAATATAATCTAGATTGCAACCTGGAAACAATATTCAATTACACTAACATAGGTGATTAAAAAGGTCAGGTATTGATATTAACAACAAAGAAGGCATATCCTGACTAAGAGCACATATACCTTTTAGATGGCAGAGCGCCATCTGGTGGAACAGAAAACAACTAAACGTTGATTTAGCCTGTTTTTTGATTTTTGTCAAACCCATTTTCTTGATAAACACAAAAAAAGCAATCCACGAACGCGTTTCGGGCTTTTCACACGTTTTAGTGTATTTACGCAAGTTTGGCCCTAAATACCCATTTCTTTATTTCTTAAGAAGCCTCTGGGACCAGAACTATTTTGGTCATAGAGGTACAGCCTGCACCACGCTGATGAGGACCAACAGCCCGAAACGTATTTGTGGTTTTTTCAAGAAAATGGATTGGTCAAATATAAGAGAACAGGCTTAATCAACGGTTAGTTGATATCTGTTCCACAAGATGACGCTCTGCCATCTTCAAAGCACTATTGCTCGTGTTCAAGATATGCCTTCTTTGATTTTATTAGATTGAAATAAGATATTTAAATAAAAAAGTGACGATAAAAGCGACGTTTTTTCTAATTCCCAGGAACTAATCACAGAACTTGAAATATAATATGATTAAGATTTTATTTCAAATTCATCTAAGCTTTCTCATACCTAAAATGAAATATTTTCAGGACATTTAATATGATAGAAAATATAAGAGCTTTTTTCTAAAACAATTCAAATTATCAACTGTAAAAGCTGTATTCAAAGGTATATATATTGTGGCGAAGAAATTAATTAATAATAATAATTATTATAATAATAATTATAATTTATATTTATTATTTATCTAATTTAATATTATTCAATGAAAATATTCAACATATTACAAAAATATAAATTATCCTTATTAAATAAAAAAATCCTTATTTTATCAAACCAAATCAGTTGAATATAGGCATTAATTCTTTAAAGGCGTGAGTTACAATCAACATGAGTCTCAGTGTGTGCAGTTCCTGGCAGTAGTTGTGGTGGTGTCAACTGTAGCAGCCATGGACCTCGTGGAGAAACGGAATTTTGTCACTCTCGGCTGCATGGGGAAGTTCGACAACGCCAAGTTCGCTCGACTGACCCGCTTGTGCGAAGAGTGTTACTACAACTTCCTCGACCACCGCAACATCTTCGGAGAATGCAGGTAAAATGTGAACTGAATAATGGCAATCTTTGCTGATTGATTACCTCAAAGATTCGAACGTCAGTGTGATCAAAATATTACGAATTTAATTTTAATTTACAATCTAATTGTTATAACGTAATAATATAATATTTTGTTTTGAAAAAAATATATAAGTAATTGAAAAATACAAATATTAAAATATAAATGAATTAGCCTCAAAAAGGTTGAAAACGCTAATAAAGCTTTCAATATGTGTTCTAAGATATCATTAAATAATGAACATTCAAAATTATTTTAGATACTGAAAATTTGACTTACATTTTCTGTAATATTTGCACGATTTTCGTTTTGAATAAAAAAATATATATATATAATATAAGATTATTATCATTTTTAAAAACATTATATATTTGGTATAACTCGTAAATGACAATGCACATAGAGCTTTCATGTACAACAATTATAAATAGTGTTACAGCGCTGAAACATATCCAAAATTCAACGCGCCCACTTGGCGATGATGTAATCACAAGTAAGACAATAAAGAGGCCAGTTACAATTTGAAACAGACGAAATTTAAATCCTAAGTAATAATCGGCGAGATTGCATCAAACGATGGAAAGTTGCAAGATATTCTCGTGGAACACGTTAATAATTCAACGCAACCAATTTCAGGATATTTCATAGTGCTCAACTTGACAATTAATTAAGAGACCCGACAAGCTCCAGATCATATATATAGTTGCCCGGCCATCCTTGCAGCCCTCTATATGGCAGTGATCAATCCAGAACAAGACATCTATACGCACAAGGCCGGTATTGTGATCAGGGTACATAGTCCAATCTGATCTACTACATGGACAAGAAACCATCAAACCACCCGACAAGCCCGTAAATAGAAACAGCGATACAGTGCATGTAATTTAATTAAATATTTAAACTCAATTAGTCTTTTGTATCGCACCACCCCAAGTACAGAGGGTGTTCTATTTTTTGAAGAGCGTTTTCAGTGCTTTATTGAAAATAATTTTCAAATATTCGTACAAATTATTGTTTTCCATTGTAAGCATTCACGTTTTGAAACAGCTTTGCATTGATGTTTCCAGGAAATATATAGACCAGAATATTTTGATCAATATCATCCCAAAAGTCCGTAACAGCTTTCTATAGACCTTCTAGAATATTCGGTTTCCTTGATCCAAGTTCAGTTTACAGCGAGCCAAAAACACAATAATATATATAGACCAAGTCTAGGGATTTGACATGTGCTTAAAAGAGATGTATAAAATGCCTGTTTCATACCTCTTTTCGTCCAGGTATTGACGTGTTAAACTTGGGATATAACTCATGGATTTATCATGGTGAAGCCACACGGACCTTGATTCACTTGGATACAAATATGGGTTCTCAACTTCGAATAATGAGTCTAAACAAGTCTTTGGTTCATTTCCAAATTCATCTTAAATTTTGGAACGATCATGAAGCACTTCGAGAAACTTTCCTTGCATTGATTGACGCAGTTCTGAAAGGTCTTAATTTTTTAGTTAGCGTAATAAATGGCACGGGGTCGGTTACTATCATTGAGGTGAACCCATTACTCGTACAATGTAACAACATTTTTCCTATTTTCACCTGCCAGGTACTATTATTTTCTTTCATAATTTCAATAATGTGAATAAACGAGTATTTCTTCTCGGAAAGTCTGAAAACGTAACCTTTCACAAAAGCACTTATAATTTTAGGCATTTCAAATATTCAAAAATCGTTTTTCCCTGAAATATAAATCAAATATTTTTATTTTAATAAATAAAAGATCGTTCGAATCACGCGCTTCTTCCGAGAACTACGGCGTTGCAAAATCGTATTTTTCTTAGTAACACCTTCTATGAATTCACTTCCAAATCAAAATTTTAGAAAACCTAGCAACCTATCAAGCACCTTCCCGCATACCTTTTCGAGATCCCATATCTTCGTGAGCCAATTTTCGAACAAACCTAATACATCAATTAGCCGAGTAAGAATGAAAACTATTGCCGATATAAGCAACAAGAATGTCCTGAATAATTTTTATTTATTTATTAATCAACCAGGCCCGATATTGAAATATTTACGCATATTACAGAGGATACAATCAAAACAATTAAGAAATTAGAACTTAAATATTTACAAATTTACATGTATTATTCGACAAATTTCATAAAATGTATATAGACAAAGTTGCTGATGTAAAAGAGTTAAATCATTTAGATCAGGGAACAAACAATTTCTCACTTCTGTAAAGTTCGGACATTCGTAGATACGGTGAAGAGCAGTTTGTTCAGTTCTCCACAGGTACAATTTGGCATTTCTGATAGACCTCATTTTTGTAAGTTTTTCTGAAATTTTCTACTTGATGTGTCAAATTGAGTGACTATAAAATATAACAATATTATTCGGGTTAAAACTATTGCTTCCATACATGATATACCTTACACCTATCGTTGAAGTTTATCTAACTGGATGTGTTTCAGAGACAACTGCTTCAAGAACGACGTGTTCCCCCAATGTGCCGAGACGTTGATGGTCCACATCAATGAGCCTCACGTGTTGAACTACGTGGACGACCTGTATGGCAGCAAGTGAGGTGGCACATCTCACAATAAACCATGTGGTTTGAACCTGAGATTGTCTATATGTGAATACATCACAACCAACATTCACATCTAGGTTGATCAAAATGAATCAAGTTATCAAACTATTCCTATTTGAAAAGGAAGAATAGATTTCTGGTAAAAAGTTTATTTTAATAATTCTTTCAAGATTTCAAACAATATTCTACTTTTCAACTAGCAAATACTTTATATCTACAATATCTAAAGGTATAAAAGGCATTGGCCTGTTGAAGAGTATAATTTTGCTTGAAAGCTTGAAAAACTTAAATTAAAAAAAAACCTTTTTACCCAAATTTGTTTTTTACCTTTCAAATAATTTCCAGGTAACTATTTTTCCTAAAAAACTAATCCTGAAAGAGTCGGTGAACGAGTGGGTAACACCCTCGATTCCCGACAACCATGAACCGGGATCGAATCCCGCGTTAACATTTTGTTTAATAGGTGAATAGCCTTCACATATTATTCATGTTGCGAATATCATAAACTAGGTTGCTCTTTTTGAGCGATACCAAATAAAGTGATTTTGGGAGGCGCTGAAAACTAATCTTATATAAATATTACCATAGAATTTTGGTGTGATTTTAATTGCGATATTATTATGAGAAACACGTGTTGAAATTTGATAGCAACGTAGCCGAGAGGTTCAAGTGGACTACACAATCTATTAGAATATAGTTTTTTTCTTCGTTTGCGAATATTTATCCAAACGGTTTGGATTATTCAAAAGTAAAATATGATTAATATTAGAGATTTTGTTAAGGTTGAATTATCAGTCAATATTATACCTCTTACATTGATGTAAAATGAACATTAAAGTCTCAAAGATATATGTGATGAACTGGTATTAATTGAGGGAGTCTTTTTTCCAAGATTACAAGGATATACGAGGTGTGTTCAAAAAGTATCGCGACTTTTGTGTTTTTTCAAATATTATTTATTTATTCATGAATACCTATTTTGTCCCCTTCAAAGTAATCCGCATGAGATATTATACACTTGTGCCAACGGTTTTTCCAATCTTCGAAGCACTTCAAAAAATCATTTTTTAAAATCTTTTTCAGCTCCTCCTTCGATGCTGTCTTTATCTCATCAAGCGTAGCGTAACGTCGTCCTTTCATGGGCCTCTCCAGTTTAGGGAACAAGAAAAAGACACAGGGACCCAGATCTGGGGAATACGGTGGCTGCCGATCATTAGTGTGTTGTTTTTGGCCGAAAGGTCGCGCACAATCAACGATGTGTGAGCAGGGGCGTTATCGTGGTGCAAAAGCCAATTTTTGTTCTTCCACAAATCCGGGCGTTTCTGGCGGATTGCTCCGCGCAAATTTCGCATAACTTGCAGGTAATATTCCTTATTGACCGTTCTACCCTGTGGCAAGAACTCATGATGCACCATGCCCCTGCAATCGAAGAAAACTGTCAGCAAAACTTTCACATTCGACCGAACTTGGCGCGCTTTTTTCGGTCTTGGTTCGTGCGGCAGCTTCCATTGAGATGATTGAGCTTTGGTTTCCACATCATAACCATAAACCCACGCTTCGTCACCAGTTATGACCCTCTGGAGCAAATTTGGGTCGTCGCGGACAGATCCAACATCTCATTAGCAATGTTCATGCGATGCTGTTTTTGTCGCAATCGAGCAATTTTGGTACCAATTTCGCGGGCGACTCGTCTCATGCCCAAATCATTGTTAAAAATCGAATGGCACGAGCCAATCGATATGTTTAGGTCCTCAGCAACTTCTCTAACGGTGATTCGACGATTGGCCAATATCATTTCCTCCACTTCATTTTTCATTTTTAGTCTGTTGTTGAAGTGCTCGGGCGTCCGGCACGCTCTTCGTCGTTCACTTCTTCTCGGCCTTCTGAGAACATTTTGTACCACCGATAAACGTTGCTTCGGTCCAAGGTAGCTTCTCCGTATGCCACAGTCAACATTCGGAATGCATCCGCGCACTTAATTTCGTTTTTCACACAAAATTTGATACAGGTTCTTTGATCCATTTTTTTAATAGTTAAAAATCGAAGACGATCCAAAACACCTGCAAGCAAAGCAGCTGTCAACAATTAAGTGAATATTTAAAATGGCCGAGCTTGTCGGCATAAGTGAGAGACATGAGTACCAACATAAAGCCACAAAAAGATCGAAATTCGAATATACGTATCCCGCGAAAATTCAAAAGTCGCGATACTTTTTTAACACACCTCGTAATCCTTTATAATGTGATTTCAATAATTACTGAGAGTTTTAAAACCAATAGGGTTATTAAGAGTGTTATTTATGAATATATGAATATTGATGTGTAATTTTTATTTGTTGCTAATGAATAATTATTTAAAACAAAGAAATCACGCGCAATCTATATATAACTATCGGACGTACCCGGCTTCGCCCGGGTTTTACCCGAGTAAAGGTTTGTCTAACGAATCTCTCGATAAAGTGAACATTTTTTCCCGGTCCCTTGAAAAATACTCGATAAGTTGAATAAAATCAATATTAATTGGTTCCCTCGGTAATTGGAAGTTAAAGGAATAGTATCTTGCCTTGAAATTGTATCATTATTCTAGTCTCAAATAAATTGCCGTGTCATCCTGAATTTTGTCTTTCCTAAATTTCTACATTACAAAATCATCGTATCATCATGATAATATTTAGAGCAGATTGTTGAATTATAACAGATAAATTAGAATATTTATCTTGATTATTTTAAAGCGAAAAGTTATTTCAAAAATTGTATTTGCTAGAAACCTTCCCAGTACTATACTAAATAACTTCCCATAGTTTCATGGCGTTCCAATGAGTGGTTTGGTCAGGCATAAAGGACAAACAGACCACACACATACATTCATTTTTATATATATAGATAAACGAAAACATTGAAACGCGAGTGTTTCTTTAACAAAAAAATCAAACTTTTCTACTGTCCTTACTGCAATGAAAAAGTTTTGGGACGGCTTAGTTCATCAGTGGTGAACCCTGCTAGAGGGTGCGCCAATTTAATCTACCAAACCGTTTCTTTGGAGCTCTAATACTTTTTTGAACCATTTTGCTTATATATACTACACTGAAGGAAGGAGTTTTAGAAATGGTATTTAAGCAAACTATTGGCATAAGCTTTTCGGACAGTAGATATACATTTATATTTTTGTATCGAGCAATACTCTTCCGCTTTGTATCAATTTATGCCAAACTGGCCTTGTCCTTATTGTCGTTAATTATACGAAATAGCTTGCGCGCAACAAATATAGTCGCTTTTCTTAACTTTAAATAAAGACGTCAATTTCTATTTTTGTAAAATGTCTGTAATTTTAGTTAATGAAACGTCTAAGGAGTAAATATACACCAAACCATCAACCATTTGACCAAAGATCTATCCGCACCAGAAGATTTGGCGTCCAATTTCAATGAAATTGTCACTAATTCTCATTATCATCTACATCGAAATAATTCCTTCCAGATTTAAATTTTATAGAAGAATGCAAGAAAATGAATCCATAGAAGAGTATATGGCAGTATTAAGAAATCTTGCAGGTTCTGGTAAATTTGGAAATATTCTTAACGATATGTTAAGAGATAAATTATCAATAGGTGCTAGGACTGAAAAATTGTAGAATATATTATTACGAGTGGGAGATGAAGAAGTCTTGATAAAATATGTGAAATCGCTCTAGCATATGAAACTGCAGAAAATAAACTGAAGGTTATTAGACAAAATCAAAAGGTGTCCATGAATTTTTAAAATAGGTCTAAAATAAAAGTTCCAACATATTTCGAATATGTGTTACGTTAGAAAATCTAAATGTCACAATTTCAGGAAACAATTGCTGAAGGATACGTTCGGTGAGGAACGTTTGATATTTAATGCTGTCAAATATGTCATCTATCGTCTGCAGGCAGTGTTTGAGAATGAAGGGCGCCGCATTTAGCATGGATTGTGACCTAAAACAAGAGAGAAGTCAGTTACCTCATTTGTTATACACTGCGTGACATTGAAAATGGAACACCAAGAAATAGTGGCCAGAAAGTGATGAAACTCGGCAGACAGAGAGAGACAGGGACGAACAATAAGTGATCTTTATTTCAAAATGATAGTCATAATACAGAGCGAGAACGGCGTCGGCTTAGTAGCAAGTAGGACCACCGCGGACGGCGATGCACGCAGCAACACGTCTAGGTAGAGAGTCAATCAGAGTACGGATGGCGTCCTGAGGGATGGCTCTCCATTACCTCTCAACCATTTGCCACAGTTCTTCCTCTGAACGCGGCTGTGGCAAGGCATGCAAACGGCGTCCAATGATGTCCCAGACGTGCTCGATTGGTGAGAGATCAGGAGAGTACGGTGGCCAGGGAAGCATCTGTACATCTTGCAGAGCTTGTTGGCTAATGCGAGCAGTGTGCGGTCGGGCGTTATCCTGCTGATAAAGGGCATTGGGTACCCCCTGAAGGTAGAGAGTGTCACCGGTCGCAGCACATCATCAACGTATCGTTGGGCCGTCATAGTGCCCTGAATACGAAGTAAAGGTGACCTGGAATCACACGCGATTGCGCCCCAAACCATGATTCCACGTTGTCACACGGTGGGGTGTTCCACAATTGCTGCCGGATTGGACCTTTCTCCACGTCGACGCCACACGCGTACACGGCGACTTTCACTGGACAAGCAGAAACGCGACTCATCTGAGAACACGACCCTGTGCCATTCCGTCATCCACGTCGATCTAGCCCGGCACCATTCCAAACGTTGGCGCCTATTCGGTGGGGTCAATGGCAGTCTTCTTAGCGGACGGCATGAGTGCAATCCATTAGCAACCAATCGACGGGAAATGGTTCTGGTCGAGATGGAATGATCTAGGGTGTCTTGCACATGTTGCAGGATGGCGGTACAAGTGGCTTGTGGGGCCGCCACTGCTTGTCGAAGGATACGCCGATCCACACGTGCTGACGTCACTCTGGTTGCACCGACATTCCTATAAATTGCCATATTTCCTTGTTCCAACCATCTTCTCTACAGTCGGTGCACCGTGGACGCACCAAGGTGTGTATCAACAGCGATTTGACGTATGGACCAACCTGCTCTTTTCAGTCCGATCACCATGCCCCACGTAAAAGCGTCTGTCTGCTTGAACTGCCTCCGTTTACGATGACCTGTCATTCTCTGTTATTACACGTGTCTTTTGACACAAGATAAAAATTTCTACAATGATTTTCCTTGAAGAAATAACGACACGAATACTGTCCTTTCTGCAAGTTCTTTCCCTTACATCTTACTCCATGTGCACACGAGCGCTGCGCATTTTACATCATTTGCATAACTCGGTTAGGCGCGTCTACCCTGAAATTTGCATAATTTACTGGCCACTATTTCTTGGTGTTCCATTTTCAATGTCACGCAGTGTATAAACTGCCATCTACCAATATTTTACAGCTCTTTGTGTTGGGTTATGGGGATAATAAATGGTGTCCTCAATTCTTGACTCTTTTTTTTAACAGAAATTTTTCGGCTGTCATTTGCTTACATCTTATATTATGTCGTGCAGACCAAAGTGTTATAACTTCTCGAATAACACTGGTACACACAATTTTACCCCTTATGTGTAGTTTATAGCTTTTAGCTCTTTAGAAGAAATGGCACAAAGAATATTCACTGTAAAACCCCTAACTTTAGAAATTTGGCGCAAAAAAAATACAAAATGCTTCTTATGCCATATTATTCAACGCAAAATGTCGATCTAAAAATTGTTTTTATTTGAGGGGACACATTTTTAAAATTTTGTACAGTATAATGAGCAATGATAACATTTGAAAGCCCAAAGGGTATTTGGAATAAAAAACCACAAATAGATTTTGTCACCCCCTTCTTTATTCCATCTGTTGGATCATGAAAATTTCCAGTTAAATAGTCAAGTGTCGCCAATTTGGCAAGAAACTACACATTTCTAATCGCAAGAAATCCTATTAGTAGCGCCATCATAATTTTTGGCACTATATTAACATTTAAAAAAATCGTGTATTGATTTCAGCAGTGTTTTTCAAACACTGGGATCACAACATCAGGCAAGATATTGAAATATTTACGCATATTACAGCGGATAAAATCAAAACATCGAATAGATTAGAAATAAGAACTCAAATATTCACAAATTTACATGTATCATTCGACAAACTTCAGAAAATATATATAGACAAAGTAGCTGATGTAAGAAAGTTAACTCATTTACATCAGGGAACAAACGATATCTCACTTCTATAAAGTTTGGAGAGTCGTAGATGAGGTGAAGAGCAGTTAGACAGTTTCTCCGCAGGGACAATATGGCGTTTCTGATAGACCTCCTTTATGTAAATATTTCTGATATTTTCCATATGATGTGACAAATTGAGTGACTATAAAATTTGGATTGAACTGTGTTTATTAATAATCGTATTTTTAATATGCAAATTATTCGGGTTGAATCCATTGTTTCCTAACAAATACCTCAACCCTATCGTTGAAGGTCATCTAACTGGATGTGTTCCAGAGACAACTGCTTCAAGAACGACGTGTTCCCCCAATGTGCCGAGACGTTGATGGTCCATATCAATGAGCCTCATGTGTTGAACTACGTGGACGACCTGTATGGCAGCAAGTGAGGCGGTACATCTCACAATAAACCATGTTGTTTGAAGCTGGGAATGTCTATATGTGAATACATCACAAACAACATTCACATCGAGGTTGATTAAAAGGGATCAAGTTCAAAATATCGAACAAATATATTTTAAAATTGAAAATATAAATCGGGTAAAGAGTTTATTCTAATATAATTTTTACAAGCTCTGGAGAAATACTCTGCTTTTCAACGGGCAAATACTTCATATTTACAATATCAAAATGTATAAATGTATTTACCCATTGAAGAGCAGAATATGGCTCGAAAGTTTTCAAAACTTAAATTAAAAGTAACTTTTTACCCGAATACAGTTTTCCCTTTTCAAATAATTTCCGGGTAAAAATTGTTCATATAAAACTAATCCTTAAAAGGCTAGTGGGCGAGTGGGTAACATCCTCGAATCCCGACAGCCATGAACTGGGATCGAATCCCTCGTTAACATTTTTTAAAATATATGAATAATCTTCACATATTATTCATTATTGCAAATATCATAAACTAGATTGCTCTTTTTGAGCGGTACCTAATAAAGTGATTTTGGAAGGCTGAAAACTAATCCTACATGAATATTAACATAGGAATTTTGATGTATATTGATTTTGATATATGTGATGAACTGCGACTAATTGAGGAAGTCCTTTTCCATGGTCACAAGGATATAATGCTTTTTAATGTGATTTCCATAATTACTAAGAGTTTTAAAACCATTAGGGTCATTTAGAGTGTTATATATTTGAATATGGAAGCAATGGTCGCCTCTCCCGTCAAAATAAACGTCAGAAACTGAAGTCATCTATTGACCATCGCCGCAACTAGCGGCATCGGGTCGGTGACAAAGCCACAACACCAACTTTGGCAAACTGATAAGCGTCCACCTAGAGACCATGGTTTCGGGCTAATGGCCCTCGTCAGTTGGTGTTGTGGCTTTGTCACCGACCCGATGCCGCTAGTTGCGGCGACGGTCAATAGATGGCGTCAGATTCTGACGTTTATTTTGACGGAAGAGGCGATCATTGCTTCCATGGATTAATTTCCTCCCGACAAATTTTCAATCTATATATGAATATATGAATATTGAGGTGTAATTTGTATTTGTTGCTAATAAATAATTATTTACAACAAAGAAAAAGCGTGCAATCATTTTTATAACAAATGAAAACATTACGACACGAGTGTTTATTTCACAAATAAATCAAGCTTTTTCCACAATCCTTACACCGCTATAAAAATATCGGGAAAGCTTGGCTCATCAGTGGCGATACCTCCCAGCGGTTTCGTAAATTTAACCTATCAGAATGCTTCTTTATAGTTCTAATAATGTATTGGACAATTTTTCTTATATATGTTACATTGAAGGGTAGTGTCTTAGAAATGGTATTCAAGCAAAATATGGGCATGAGCTTATAGGACAGTAGAATTACATATAAATATTTTCATCGAGCAATGCCTTTCGCTTTATATTAATTTATGCCTAACTGGCCTTGTCCTTGTTGTTGTTAATTGTACAAAATAGCTTGCGGAACAAATATAGTCGCTTTTCTTAATTTTAATCAAGACGTCAATTTAGTAATTTGTTAATTTCTGCGTTTCTGTGATTTTAGTTGATTGATCTCCTGATATTAAATATACGCCAAACCATTAACCATTTGGTCAAAGATCTATTCGCACCAGAAGATTTGCCGTCCAAAATTTCAATGAAATTTTCACTATGTTTCATTATCCTGCCAGATTTGAATTTTATAAATAATGCAGGAAAATGAATCCATAGCAGAGTAAATGACAGTATTATGAAGTCTTGCAGATTCTGATAAATTTAGAAATAGTCTTAACGAAATTCATTTATTTATTTCAACACACACACCGCGATATCTCAGCTAGGGATAATTGCATAGATATATATTTTTAAACGGAAGTAGGTATAAACATATACAAAAAAAATCAAAAATAAACAATAAGATATTTAAGGAACCTGATCCTTCTAGGTTATAAGGATAATCATAAATATATTTACAAAAATATTTAAATCTGTGACAATTATCTCTATTATTTACAAATTGACATAGATCTATAACATTATTTACTGTCTGTTGTCTAGCTCTATAGAAGAGTCGGCATTCCAGCAGTAGGTGTCTCGAGTCCTGGATTTCCTTGCCACAGTGACAGCTAGAGTCCTCAACCGCTCCAATTGTTGCTAAAAATCCCTAAATATTTCCGTGGTTCATTGTGAATTCGGCATTATAAAAGTTAAAACTGAAAAATTATGAAATTCCTAACGGGAAAAAGCTTTGAAATGTTTAATATGTTTTTACGAATAATTCATCCATTTTTGCCCTTTAAAATAATCTAATTATACTTGGAGCATGTTATCTAAAAGCAATTTGATCCTCTATAGAAATTAGAGCCAAATCGTATTTGATTATTTCAGATTCAATATAGTCTGTGAGAAGGGGGATATTCGCTAAACTATGGAGACAGTTGGAAGAAGTAATTTTGTAGGCTCTAATGGCCCAAAGAAGAATCTGATATTGAGTAGAATTTTCTCTTATTTGCATCGACTATTAATAAATTTGCACCAATTTTCTGAACCATAAATAAGAACTGTAACGAAATGTTAAGAGGTAAATTAACAAATGGTGTTAGGTCTGGAAAATTGAAGAATAGGGCATTACAGAAGGGAGATGAGCAAGTCTTGATAAAATATACAAATCGTTCTAGCATAGGAAGCTGCAAAAAATAATCTGAAGGTTATTGGACAAAATCAAAAGGTGTCCATTAATTTTCAAAAAGGTATAAAATACAAGTTGTTGTTCCGACATGTTTTGGTAAAAGTCATTTTTCAAATTTTGTTACTTTATAAAAGCTAAAGGCCACAATTTCGGGAAATTTAGCCGCATGAAGCACATATATATTTTATCTCGAAATATACAAATTCAAACTATAAATAAATAGAGATTGCCGAAATAAATAAATGTGAAATTATCAAGCCAACACAAATTTAATGTTTATAATATATATGAATTAAATAAAACAATAAATGTGTATGTTTCGAATTTGATACAGGCATTTATTGCACTTTAATACCAATAGATATATTTGAGAAATACTATTAAAAAAATTAAATCCTGTATCAATATGATTCTTCGATCAATTTCGATATACCAAAATGAATGCCGCAGAGAAAATATAGTATTTGTCAGAATCAAATAAGAATCTAGATTAAAAATCACAGAAGCTAATAGACCGATTTTGGCACATTTGGATTCAACGTTTATAAACAACATCATTGAAAGTTTTAGACATAAATTTGATTAATGAAATATCCTGTGTCTAACTTCTGAATAAAAATATTCAAGTGTTTTCTACAATTCTGACATTGGGGTGGTAAAATATTCACCAATCGCCCACCTGGTTCTAAAAAGAATGCTAATCCGAAAACATTTAAATCGAGAAACCCTCCATTCGACATAAAAATTCGATAGAAAAGGAATTGGATAATTTAAAAAGCTGAAGTGTGATAACAAGAGTATAAAGAAGTGAATGGGCAACACCAATTGTGTCAATAATAAAAAATAATGTCGAAGTTCGCATTTGCGACGATTTTAAAATAACCATAAATCCTGTAATAAAGGTGAACCAAACCCCCCCCCCCCCTTATACCTAAATTAAAATATATTTACCGTTCTTTCTTGGTAAATGAATTAAATTTAGCGAAATAAATTTATTCCAGGCATACTGACATTACACTGGTGTCCAAAATTAAGGTAACAAACACTAAATCCTTGAATAAAATATTGAATAAAAATTATTATATGATATACAAAAACACCTCACGGTTTAGCTAGCCAATAAAAATAATTTCAATGCTCACCTAATATGATAATTAGGGTCATTTTTCAAAACATCCGCTTTTTGCGTGGCTTTTTATGAAGATAATTTTTATAAACCTTCATTGAAACAACATTTCTTCCATTCTATCTGTCCATGGAACGTCATAGACCTTTAGAAGACTCATAGAGGTGGAGGGCCATTGGTAGAATAGAAGCAGGCCAATCTCAAGTATAAGTTACAAGATTACTAGAAACGTCAATAAAAGCAGTTTCAAATCTATGGAAACAATTTCAAGAAACAGGAGACCACTCTAGAAGTAAAGGACAAGGTCGCCTGAGAATCACAACTGCATCTTAATAACGCTATCTGAAGTTAACGGCCAAACCTAACAAATTCATGACACCTAGACAGCTAACAATTGAGCTCTCTTCGGCCATAGGTATGATATCAAGGCAAACAGCTTACAGAACACTTAATGAGAGAGGGATGTATGCAAAGAGGCTGAAGGTTTGTATCTCGCTCATTGCCATCCAAAAAAGGGCTCGTCTAAATTGGTGCAGACATCTGTCTTGGACCCAAAATCAGTGGGCTCCTGTAATTTTTAGTGATGAGTCGAGGTTTAGTATTAACACGGATTTTAGACGTGTACTGAGCTGAAGAAAATTCGGGACTAGAAACCATCCCTCACACATCAGAGAAAGGACCCTTAAAGTGGCCAAAGTGTCATGGTCTGGGGTGGTATTATGTCATACCCCCGCAAGCCACTACATGTGTATGTGATTCATTGAATCCATCCTTCAGTGTAGCATATAAAAGAAGAATGATCCAATACAGTATTAGAGCTCTGAGAAGCGGTCTGGTGGATTAAATTGGCGAAACCGCTGGGAGGGTTCACCACAGATGAGCCAAGCTCCCAATATATTTTTCATCGCAGTAAGGACAGTAGAAGTTCGTTTTATGTATAAAAGAAACATTCGCCCATTCTCCCACCTCTTCCTTATTTGATCTCTATGATAACTTTTGACCTGTCCGTGTATTAAAACTGTATAGACTCGGGATTCTTTTCTCCACACTATTCTGCCTGGAATCCATCGATCACCGCCTCTAAAATTTCGACACCAAACCATGTCATCTATTCCAAACTCATCTTGTTGAAATCCGTGGTCGTATTTCATTTGCCTGGCCTGTTGCTCCTTTACTCTTGATTCCAGATTTGGATGTATAATTGATAGTCGGGTTCAAAGGGAACGCCCAATAAAGAGTTCTGACGGAGTATTCTTGGTTGTTTCATGAGGGGTGCTACGATATGCCAGCAACATTTTGATAGCGTGTCCTGAATGGTATTCCCAGGTTTTTTTATTTTTGTCTAACGCCATTTTTATCATCTTGACAGATCTCTCTGCCAGGCCATTGCTCTGAGGATGGTACGCAGGAATCAGTGTTTGTTTTATTCCATTATTAAAAAAGAAAATGCATATCACTACCCGTAAACTGAGGGCCATTATCTGACACTATTTCTTCTGGTAAACCATAAGAAGAAAAAAGTCGTCTTAATTGCTCAATTGTTTTTGCTGAGGTTATTTCTCTCATTGGGAATGCCTTGACCCACTTAGAATGACTATCCACGACAATTAGCAAATTTATGTTATCTTTGTTTGCATAATCAATATGGATTCGCTGCCAGGGTCTAACTACCCAAATCCAAGGTTGCCACTTCACTCTATTTGGGCCATTTTGAACCTGTGGCAGTTTCTACACCTGTTTACCAGGAACTCAATCTCATTGTCTAGATTCGGCCACCAGAAATGAGACCTCGCCACAGACTTCATTTTGCTCATCCCTGAATGGGTCTCGTGTAAGCAACTCAACAAGTTCGGTCTGAGAGAGGAAGGAATAATGACCCGCATCCCCCACAATAGACACTCTCCGTCCACAGTCAGCTCCAGTTTTCTCTGAGAGTAAGGTCTGAGGTGGTCTGGCCCCCTCTAAGGCCAGCCATGCTTGGTATAGCACTTCACTATTGATAGCACTTCATCCTTTTGAGTTTCAATTCAAATTTTTTCAGCCGTGATTGGCAAATCCTCCATGTAGGACAGTGCATAAATGTTATCCAGTCTCGAAGTTTCCCCACTCTCAACTGGAAGACGTGACAGAAGATCTGCATTTCCATGATATTGAGTTTTTTAAAACTTGATATCGTAGGTATAAGCAAACAGAATTATCGCCCATCTCTGTAATCTCGAAGTTGATAAAGTAAGAATTCCCGATTTTGGGCCTAAAATAGACACTAGCGGCTTATGTTCTGTTATCAGGGTAAAACGTCTCCCATAAATAAACTGATGGAATTTGGTCACTCCATAAATTATTGCGAGAGCTTCCCTCTCAATCTGAGAATAGTTGCGCTCGGCTCCTGATAGGGTCCGAGAGGCAAACATGATCGGTCTTTCCTGGCCTCCGATGACATGAGACAGAACCGCGCCAATTCTAATCTGGGAAGCATCCGTGGCCAAAAACAAAGGCAATGTGGTGTCGTACGGAACTAAAACATTCTCAGAGGTAATGCTACTCTTGCAATTTTCAAAAGTCTCTTCACACTCCTTGGTCCAGCTCCAGCAATTCTTTTTATGAAGCAGCTCGTGAAGAGGACTCAATAGATACGGTAGATTTGGAACATATTTTCCATAATAATTCACCAATCCAAGAAATGACCTCAACTCAGAGATGTTTGTTGGACTCTTGGCCTTCTGTAAAGCTTGCACCTTGTGATCCAAAGGTCGGATGCCATCTTCTTTGATAAGATGGCCCAAATACTCGATTTCTCTTTGCACAAATTTACATTTATCCTTCTTCAGTTTAATGTTGTATTTTTACAAAAGCAGAAACACAGTTTTCAATTCAGCTAAGTGTTTCTCCACTGAAACTGTAGCTATGAGGACATCATCAATATAGCAAATAACGCCCTCTATTTCAGCCAGAACCCTATCCATCACAGATTGGAAATAACTAGGAGCATTAGCCAGCCCAAAAGGCATTCTCCTAAACCTGAAAAGTCCCTTATGTGTGTTGATAGTTAAAAATATCTGTGTGCTCGTTGCCACCTCTAGTCGCAGGTAAGCGCTGCTAAAATCTAATTTTGAGAAATATTTCCCATTGGCCAAGATAGCAAACAAGTCTTGCTGAGTGGGGAGCGGATAAGCTGCTGTATCCAAGAATCTTTTCGAAGTTACCTTAAAATCACAACAAATTCTCATTGCCTTATTTTTTTTTCTGGTACCACTACTACTGGAGTTGCCCCACTGGCTACTCATCACCCTATATAAGTATCCCTTTGTCACCATATTTTCTATAGCTTCTGTAACCGCCGTTCTAATCGCAAAAGGCACCGGTCGAGCCTTATGAAATATTGGGCTGACGTCACAAATATTCATTGAAAATGTGAATCCTTTTATGAGCTCTGCTGTGTCATTGAACAAAACTTGGTGCTCTTTCAAAAATTCAGCAATAGCAATTTCCGAAGGTATCTGGTTCACCGCAAAATAATCAATTTTCAACAAATTTATCCATTCTCTCCCCAGCAGGGCATTTTATTCACCTTTGACTACTACTGCTCGAAGCATTGAAGTCTTGCCCTGAAATTCCACCTAAACGATAACTTCGCCCAGAATTGGTACTACTGTCCCGTCATATGTCTTGACGATCATTCCAATAGTTTTTAACTGTGCATTTGGAAGATACTTCTTGAAATCATTCTCCGATATCAAGGTTAGACAACTTCCCGTATCCATATCAAAATCTATAAAATTTTCCTCGACTTTCAATCTTTATGGTATAGGGAGGGACACTTGTCGTTGTATTTATTCTATAATCGTGTGGTGTCCTCATGCATGTAATTTTTTGGATCAATTCCTCCGTCTCTCCCTGATCATCCATCTGAAGTATCCTATTCTGTTGGCTCGCCTCTTCCCTAATGAAATATACTTCATGATTCCTACATACTGGGGCAATGTGACCTTTTTTTTTCTGCACTTGAAACACACTGCGTCCTTGAATCTACAAGTCTCTATGCAAATTTCCACAATGTTTGCATTTTCTTTTTCCATTTTCGATTCTCTTTCATTTCAATGCGCAACTTATCCACGCTTTTTTCCAATTCCCCTGCATGAAATAATTTAATATTCTGTTCTGCCGCCTCCATGTACAAAGCGATTTCCATCACCCGAGCTAAGGAAACATCTCCCTCAAACAAAATTTTCTTTTGGATTCTTTAATCGCTTAATCCGCACACAAACTTGTCTCTCAGAGAGTCCTCCAAAAAGTTCCCAAATTCACAAGTTGCTGCAACCTCTTCATTAAATTCACTAAATTGGAAACGAGCCATTTGCCAGAGGTACAAAAATAAATCCAAAAACAAATTCTTTTCTTCGGGTACTTACGCTTAGATCCTCGTCGCCATTTGCAATAACTTTTATTGTTATTTATTTTTATTTATTATATATATATTTATATATATTTGAATATTTAATCAAAATAAATAAACACAAAAATATTAAATTAAATGAATACAATAACGAAGAAAATAATGCAAATTATATATATTCAAAACAACTATGATGATAACAACTTGAGAATTACAAGCAAAATAATGTTCACAGAATATATCATGCTGATATATTACAAAACTAATCATTAAAAAATTGAGTCGGTTTTATATAGATAAAATGAGTATGGCTTAAAGGCTAATAATCTGGAATTTTTCTGCAATTATTCGAAATGGTTTGAATAAAGAATTTGATAAAATTGGAGAAATTTCAGATGCTTCTGAACATTTGAATATAACACAGTTGAGTACCTTTATAGGTTTTTGTTACCTATTATTATAAATTTATTTCAAAAGCTGTGCATATTTTATTACCCTATCTTCTCAAAAAGGAACAAAGAGGAATTGGTCAAATAGTTGGCGAAGAAGAGAAGAGTAAAATCTGACACAAAGAAATTACCACCACTGATTATATATTAAAGGTTTGTGATCTTGAAGTGTCAATTCGTTCATCTTGCGAATCAAGCAGCTGTGAAATTGGTGCTGTGTTTTTGCACATTGATATTGAGGGAAACGAACGACCAATATATTTCATCTAGCGGTTTTAAGTTGAAAATAAATATTTGCAAAGTGTAACAAGGAATGTTCTAATATAATTTGAGAACAAAAGAAACTGAATAAATATTTGGAATATGATTTACGCTAATAACAGATAATAAGTCTTTGCAATATATTTTAGTCTCAATCGAGATATATCGTTATATGTCTTCAGACTTGTAACGATGGTCTTTAACTTTGTCTTCTTACATTTTCGATATTAAATTTAGAATGACATATGACTACTGTAACTCTCAAATGGACTTTCAAGACCTTCTCTTAAGGAATGTTAATAATTAGAATTAAATGATGAACTTAATTCAGTTTATATAATTTAACAGTGTAAAGAATTGCCGCTTATGTCTGGATACAGCGGACAAGAATCTGTCAAGGCTCCCATCATACAGTATTATAATACCTTGTTTGGTTATATCCAGTTAGGTTTTATCCAGAGTTGCTTTCATTTCACTTGAGAAAAGATAGGTTAACAATTGAAGAGGTAATTCTAGGCTCTCGAGTGATCATTCCAAAGAAATATAAAGTTAATAAAAACTCTATTACCCAAGTAGACATGGGTGTAGTCCAAATGAAAGCTTTGGCCCTAAATTTAATTGAATAGTCTGAAAAATATCACTAATTAGAAGAATTCTCTAGAACCTGTGGAGAGGGTGAACTAAATGAGCATACACCATTAAACAAGAAATTTTTCATAAATAGTAAACTGCTCCTACACCTTAGTATCGCATCCATATGTATTTTGCTATTCTATTCGAGAATAACATGTTTTTGAAATTGTTGAATATCTATTCTAAATTTACCAAAATTTTTAAGATTGAATTCTACAACAGTTAAAAATACCATTAAAATTCTTGGAGATTTTTCCTTACCATATGGAAATCAAGAACAAATGGTTGCTGATAATGGGCCTCAATTCATTTCAATTTAATATATATTTTCTGGCTCAAATAACTTGACTAAGAGTTTTGTATAACAGATCCTAAAAGGATCATTGAAGAATATGACTAACGAGAGGGTTGATGAGGGCTTGGAAAATTTCCTATTTACGTGTAGATGAGGGCCACATTCGAGCACAAAAAAAAAAAAAAGCGCCAGCAGTTTTATTTTTAAAAAGGATGTCGAAATGTCGATGAAACCTCTCACAACCATATTTTGAAGGTAAGGCTAAATTAATTGAAAAATATTCTCCAGAATTTGAAGTTGTTGGAAATATTCTTGTTAGAGTCTACTTTGGTTCAGAAAGGTGAAAAGAAAATGAAATTAGGGAAATGCTTCTATAATATCCAGTTAAGAAATAAGAGAATATGAAGGGGTATGCACAGGCTAAAAAAGGAAAAGGTTGGATTTTACTAAATTCTGCTTCAGAGGTATTTTTCCTGAGGATAATAAATTATCAAGAACGTACTGAGTCCAGTGACTCTACAAGTATCCAAAGCGGTATACCGTCAGGAGAACAGATTACCTGACAGATTCAGTTATTGAAAGGAGGGAAATAAGAATAATTTTGTTAAATTTGGTATTATGATAATTTATCATATTAAGCATCGTCTGTAAATTTCAAATGATCATCATCTGGTTTACATTCTTCCATTTCTATATATCTACATTTTAAATTGTAATTTTCATTTGTGTTGCAATAAATGATTAATAGAATTGTTAACCCTGAATATTAAACATATTGATCCAAATACACATCACACACAATATACATAAAAATGGTTTCAACGAGCAATAATTTTATCAATAATGTCAAGGTATATATTGTCACAGTAATGAAGGTGACGAGTCGCGTGTTTGGAGAATAAAATAATAATTTATCAGAGATTAGCTTAAATAGTTAAGTAGTTTGGGATATTACAAAGTAGAATAAATAATCTAAAAATTAAAAGGATAAAACTAATTATTAATTAAGGTAGTAACTCCAAAGACCCAAACAGCTAGCGATCGGCTACGCCTCCCAAGATGGCGGCTAATTTTAACAAACTTCCCGCCTAGATCGCGCGCCATCTATCGGAGCTTAGGTGCAAAACACTTGGCGAGCTGCCGATGTATTATATACAGTTACAGTTTATGTATATTTTTCTTTGAAACAAGTGTAATTTTCAAGGAAGGAATGAAATTCACAGTTAAATTTGCGCGCGTTCCATTGTGAAAACATAGAAATATAGAGTTGACATATTCTCGTGATCATGGAAAGGGATTTTACCAGCGATTGGACAAAAGCGGAATAAATGACTTCATCGAAGATTGTTGAAAGTGTTAATACAAGATAAAATTTGACACTGAAGATGAAGCACTGCAATCCTTTATCAATAATGTAAATTCCACCCCCAAATTACTGATGTAAGTGCTTCGATAATTGGTTTTCATGGATGAAATCTTGTCTAGGTGCTAAGGGTGAATACTTTGAGAAACTGACGCGAAATTCCATAGTTAATAATATCATTAGTGCAATCAATTCGAGATAAAGTATTGATTCAAAAGCTGCGGGGGAATATTTTTATCAAGGGTTGGCCCAAAGGAAAGATTTAATGATGTATTTCATCTTGTGTATAAGTGGTTGAAAAATTGAGAATATCACGTTTTCTATATCAATAATAGAAGATGATTTGCACTTAATAGAGGTACTTCAACATTTCTTTCAACGATTGTACGATTTTTTCATATGATGATTTTGTTATAGAAAAAAATTATATATAATCTTTTTAATTTGGGACGTGTGAACACAAATTACATTTATAAATTCAATTGCCATCTATCAATAAAATTTGTAACACAAATAAATTTACTGGTAAGGGGTTTCTTTTCAATTATATCATCAAATGTTAACTATTTTCTCTACAGACCTTACTGCAATGATATAGATTATTTAATGAGAGGGCTTGGCTTATCAGTAGTGAACCCTCTAAGCGGTTCACCAAATTAATCTCTAGACCGCTCTACTATTGTATTGATTTGGTTTGGGATATACCCTGACTTTTCTATTAAAGGCAGCTTAGGAGTGTTTAGTGAACCTATGGACATAAGCTTATAGGTCTGTAGAGGTGCATTCAGATAATATCAAGGTACTGTCCAGCTAAGCTTATGTCTATAGGTTCACTAAACTCCCCTAAGCTGTCTCCATATAAAATCCAGGGAATATCCCAAACTAAATCAATTCAATAGTAGAGCGGTCTAGAGATTAATTCACTACTGATGAGCAAAGCCCATTCATCAAAAAACTTATATCATTGCAGTAAGATCTGTAGAGATAATATTTGATGATATTATTGAATAAAAAAACACATTGCCAGTAAATTTTATTGTTACTGTGTAATTTCCATTAAATAGGAAAAATATTCTTTTTCACAGAATAGTTGTTTCTTAAATAATTGTGAACTCAAAATACTTTGTGAATTATGATTGATCTCGCTTCAAAATAAGGTTGAATTTGGAAAAAGATAGTTATGAATCCGATAATAATGATAGTAGATTTTGAATTAAAGCTTAAATAACAATCCTATTGCCAGAATTTATGTCTCCTCGAAGAAATAACATTAAAATATTCTTTTACATACCCAAAAATTATTTTTTTCTAAATTTACTCTGATGACCTTTTATATAGAAATTCATATAAAGTATGATTAGGTTGTATTTGTACTTTAAAAAAAGATATTTATAAACAATTACATTTAAGATATCCTAGGTTTGAATATAACTTGAAATTACCTAAATTTGGGTGAAAACAAGCTATTTAAATAATCTAACTTCATCCTCTCTCCTTCAGTGCCTCTCTCTACTGACGGTGGGCCACATGTCTCCTCATACATTCACCGCTATCCTCTTCATCTCCTCATGTCGTCCAGTCAAATATAACTCATCTAAGGCCAATCTCACCAAAGCTGATTCAACCTAGATGTTTTGGAAATGAAATTCATCAGGTAGCCATTCCTGTAGGATGGATAGAATTTATTTAGATAAATTACACACTATAATGAATAGCTTTCGAAAATTTATTTGATGCCAAAACTCAAGAAATCCTTTAGGTAATAATTTGACCTTTGTAGGTAGACTTAAAGGATCCTTTGTATTCATGCTAAACTATTCAACTCTTCACTGTTCATGGTGATCTTTGCTTATCGCAAATTGATTTTCCTTGTCATCTAATAATATTTTCAAGTTCAAATCTCTGATATAAACTGAATAATTCAACTTTTCTTTATTTTAACAACCGCTTTAGGTTGTTCTTTCTTTATATTTAATCGAAGTCCTACTCTTCAATTATATTTTGAATAAACTATCTAAATTATCCTTTTAACCAATTTCGAAACTTTCTTTGTTTTTAAAAGTTAAATATCTAGTTACCTTTGTTGTGTGCGAAATTCTATATATATATATATATATATATATATATATATATATATATATATATTGCCAAGGTTTGTTTAAATTTAAATGAAATAACATTATAAAATTTGTAACAAGTTTAGGTCCTTGGATAATATAGAAATAAAAGGTGCGATATTTAAGAGTATGAGATAAGTGCAAGGAGAGATAGTTAAATATAAGAGTTTTGAGTAATGTGTGAGATAGAAACTTTAAAAATACTTTCAACATAGATTTTTGGTCATGGAGAATATATATGATATTTGAAATATTTATTATATTTTTAAGAATATATGTCAATGGGTTTTCATATTCAACCTAATCAAATTTATTTTTGTCTAAAATTTATTGTAGGCCCAAAATTGGTAATGGGATCCGTGAAGCAGTCTAATGAAGGGAGAATAGCTCACGCCTGAATTGTTCTCTTGTGAAAAGAGAATAAGGCCTATAGGGAAATGTTGTGTGGACATCTCCGACTATAAATATCAGACAGTTGGATCTCTAGGACAATCCCACCATGTCTCTCAAGGTAAGTGATCCTATGATCTCTTCTAATGGAGGTGTTTTAATTTCCGAACATGTACAAATATTATAATATATGAATTACAGAATTAAGAGAATACTCTAAATAGGAATATCACGCCCATTTGACTTTGTCTTTTCAATACATAAATATCATCTTAGAGGCTTAAAAAGCCTTTGTTATTCTTTCCTCAATTCATTCACGTCAAGTTATTGCGACTGTTACAATTATTTTAGAACTTTTATTATTGAAAAATATGAAAGATATTTTCAAAATGAATATTGTTCACATTTGGATGTTAAATTTAAATTAAAATATAAAAATTATATGAAAACATTTTTTATAATTTTATGCATATCACTAACTTAAACATATCACTATTTCACCTATATCATGAATTTAAATTTTGAATTATATTTTTGTGTGTGTTAGAATTATTTTATTTTATTCTATCAGGAGGAAATGATGGAATAATAATGACAAATTGTTGGAGAAAAATGATTATTAGAAAAATTAATGACTAGCGGGGATATTTCGCGTTTTGCGTGTTGAAATATATTTAAAATATATATATAATATATGAAATTTCTAGATCAAATATATGCAATATAATCATTGTTGTTTATATTTTGAGCTTAATTATTTATTGTTTCCACAGAGTATGTGTGTAAGATCACAAGTAAATAGGCTCTAACTGTAAGATTTTTTCTTTGTTTACTATGTTATAAATTTCTCTTTTATTTTGTTCTCTCTCTCTCTCTTGTAAATCAATTAAGATAATGCTTGATTAATCTTTTTTTAATCAGTTTCTTAAGAAAGTCTAGGTAAAGTCAATAGCTATTTTATGTATTTTATTTTAATATACTCGTACTTTATTCACATTTAGCGAATCATCAAACAACTCCCTCCCATATTTTATCCACAGATCAATATTTACCTTAGAGATTTTGATTTATTCTGACACCTCTGAAACAATATTTTAAAATATATAAATTCTCAACACGATAATGAGATAATTGGTTTTGTTATAAATTATTTGGAGTGAAACGAGTCCAAGCCTTCTTAAAATGGCATTGCATGTTAATATGAATTATACCTAATTTGTATATTTCCAATCACATATACATTAAAATTTGAATAAGCTATTGTTATTGTAATTGAAAAGGTCAATATTTGAATGTAAAATTTATTTTTTCGATGTATTAATTCAATAAAATATTACTACAGAGTGTCAGATATATATAGACCTCTGAATACAGCTTTTAAAATTAATGATACATTTTGAAGGATAAATTATAATTCTCCAATATAATCTAGATTTTTTTTTTTGTACACTGAAAACAACATGCAATTACACCAACATAGGTGATTAAAAAGGTCAAGTGTTGGTATTAAAATAAAAAGGCATATCCTAACCACGAGCACATGTGCTTTTTAGATGGCAGAGCGCCTTATAGTGGAACAGATATCAACTAAACATTGATTTAGCCTGTTCCCTGATATTTGGCCAACACATTTTCTTCATAATAAAGAAAAGCTCAACCACGAACGCGTTTAGGGCTTTTCACATGTTCAGGGTATTTACGCAAGTTTGGCCCTGAATACTCGTTTCTTGATTTCTCAAGAAGCCTCTGAGACTGAAACATTTTTGGTCTGCATCACGCTGACTAGGGCAAACATTCCGAAACGCGTTCATGATTTGGCTTTTCTTGGTTTATCAAAAAGATGGGTTGGCCAAATATATTAAAAAAAAAAACAGGCTAAATCAATGTTTAGTTTTGATAAATAAATATCACACATTGAAATATTTCCTTTTTCAATTACTGAATTTTATAGTTGAATTCTTGTTAATATACTTTTCAAATATTTAATTTTATCCCACTCATAGTGCGCTTAGCCAGAATTCTATATTTTCCTCTTTATAACGAATTTTTACACCATTTCCAAACGTTTTTCTTATATCAATTGAATCTATTATTGAAATCTTAATTCTCATTATTATTATAAATCTCCTAAATAAATATCATCCTGTTATTATATAAAATACAAATAGTTTTAGTGCTATATTTTCACGTAGAAGATATATGTTTTTGTAAAACCTATATTATAGTAAAGTTAGAGGCTGCCTGGCCGGAATTCATAGTTCTTCAAATTAAAATTATTTCGGCCATTTTGTTCGCTCCTAACGAGGACAATAGATATAATTCGTTTATTATTAAAACAACATTACCTTCTCTTTTAAAATTTTATTATCTCTAGTATATGTGGTACAGGCCATGATAATCATGGTGAGTAGAAGTAGGCGACTGCTTTTACTGTAAGTGCACCACATATCTATACATGTGAAGCAGTTCGACTTTTGAACTTATAAATGTGCCAGAGCCCCCGTTTGGTTACTTGCAATCGCTGGTAAGGTTGGACTTTTGCAAGAATTGGTGGCCATTGGAGCATTTTTTATAATTAGATAAAAGTGCCCAATGCGGGATTCGATCCTGTGTCGTAGCGATGGCAAACCAACGGTTTAGACCACACTTTCATCGACCTCCCTATTTTATCAAAATAAACCAGTTGAATATAGGCATGAATTATTGAGAACCCTTTAGTCACAATCAACATGTGTTGCAGTTCCTGGCAGTAGTTGTTGTGCTGTCAACTGTGGCAGCCATGGACCTGGTGGAGAAACGGAATTTCGCCAGACTCCGCTGTATGGGGAAATTCGACAACGCCAAGTTCACGCGGCTCAACCGCATGTGCAATGAATGCTATGAACAATACAAAGACCACCGCCCTATCTTTGAAAGATGCAGGTAAAATGTGAACTGAATAAAGGCAACCTTTGTTGGTCGATTACCATAATGATTCAAACATCAGTGTTATCAATTTAGTACGAATTCAAGTGGAATTTACAATCTCATTTCATTGTTATAATGTCAATATATAATATTTTGTTTTGAAAACACAATATATAAATTAATTTAAAGAATAAAAAGATCAAAATACCAAAAATTGGCCTTAAAAAGGTTAAAAACGGAAAACGACTTACAATATGTGTTCTAGGCTACCATTAAGTGCTGAATTTTAAAATTTATTTCAGATACTGAAAATTAGACTCATATTTTCTCTGTGTGTAATTTTTTTAAATAATATCGTTTTGAATCAAAAATAAACAAATAAAAAATATGATATCATCAGTATTTTTTAAAATAATATTTTACAGGATATACAGGAATATTTTAATAATATTATAAATGAATAAAAATGTGTGTCCCCAAAATCTCTCATGTAAAACAATTTTAAATAGTGGTACAGCTTTAAAATATATCCAAAATTCAATGCGTCTACTTAACGAATCACAAATAAGACAATAAAGAGGTCAGGTACCAGTTGAAACAAACGAAAGTTAATTCTTAATTAATAATCGGCTGGATTGCATCAAACGACGGAACGTTACAAGATCGCCATGTGGATGACGTTAATAATTCAACGCAAACAATTTCAGGAAATTTTCAAGCTACCCAACCTTCCTTTTAATTGAGAGACACGCCGAACTCATGACCATATATGCAGTTGCCCGAGCATCCGTGCAGCCCTCTATGTACAGACATCAATTCAGAAGTGGTCATCCATACAGACAAGGCAACTCAGTTGGCATTTACATGTATTATTCGACATATTTAATAAAATTTATATAGGAAAAGAGGTTGAGGTAAGAAAGTTATATCATTTAGATAAGAGAACAAACGATGTCTCACTTCTGTAAAGTTCGGAAAACCGTATATTAGATGAAGGACAGTTTGTTCAGTTTCTCCGCAGAACAATTTGGTGTTTCTGATAGACCTCTTTTATGTATTTCTGAAATTTTACATGTGATGTGTCAAATTGAGTGACTATAAAATATGACTATATTATTCGGGTTTATCCATTCTTTCCTTACAAGATACACCTCAAACCTATCATTAAAGGTCATCTAATTGGATGTGTTTCAGAGACAACTGCTTCAAGAACGACGTGTTCCCACAATGTGCAGAGACGTTGATGGTCCACATCAATGAGCCTCACGTGTTGAACTACGTGGACGAACTGTATGGCAGCAAGTGAGGCGGTACATCTCACAATAAACCATGTTGTTTGAACCTGGGATTGTCTATATGTGAATTACATCACAACTAACATTCACATTGAGGTTGATTAAAAGGAATCAAGTTCAAAATATCAAACTAATCCTATTTGAAAAGGAAAAATAGATTTCTGGTAAAAGGTTTCTTTTGATAATTCTTTCAAGCTTTCAAACAATATTCTACTTTTCAACAAGCAAATACTTTATATCTACAATATCTAAAGGTATAAAAGGCATTTGCCTGTTGAAGAGCAGAATATTGCTTGAGAGCTTGAAAAACTTAAATAAATAAAATACCTTTTACCCAAATTTGGCTTTTCCTTCTCAAATAATTTCCAGGTACCTATTTTTCACATAAAACTAATCCTGAAAGAGTCGGTGAACGAGTGGGTAACACCCTCGATTCCCGACAACCATGAACCGAGATCGAATCCCGCGTTAACATTTTGTTTAATAGGTGAATAGCCTTCACATATCATTCATGTTGCGAATATCATAAACTAGGTTGCTTTTTTTTTTTTAGCGATACCAAATAAAGTGATTTTGGAAGGCTGAAAACGAATCTTATATAAATATTACCATAGAAATTTGGTGTGATTTTAATAGCGATATTATTATGAGAAACACGTGTTGAAATTTGATAGCAACGTAGCCGAGAGGTTCAAGTGGACTACACAATCTAATAGAACATAGGGTTTTTTTTGTTTGCGAATATTTATCCAAACGGTTTGGATTATTCAAAAAGTAAAATATGACTAATATTAGAGATTTTGTTAAGGTTGAATTATCAGTCAATATTATACCTTTTACAATGATGTAAAATGAACATTAAAGTCTTAAAGATATATGTGATGAACTGGTATTAATTGAGGGAATATTTTTTCCAAGATTACAAGGATATACGAGGTGTGTTCAAAAAGTATCGCGACTTTTATGTTTTTTCAAATATTATTTATTTATTCATGAATACCTATTTTGTCCCCTTCAAAGTAATCCCCATGAGATATTATACACTTGTGCCAACGGTTTTTCCAATCTTCGAAGCACTTCAAAAATCATTTTTTTTATCATTTTCAGCTCCTCCTTCGATGCCGTCTTTATCTCGTCAAGCGTAGCGTAACGTCGTCCTTTCATGGGCCTCTTCAGTTTAGGGAACAAGAAAAAGTCACAGGGGGCCAGATCTGGGGAATACGGTGGCTGAGGCATCATTAGTGTGTTGTTTTGGCCAAAAAGTCGCGCACAAGCAACGATGTGTGAGCAGGGGCGTTATCGTGGTGCAAAAGCCAATTTTTGTTCTTCCACAAATCCGGGCGTTTCTGGCGGATTGCTTCGCGCAAATTGCGCATAACTTGCAGGTAATATTCCTAATTGACCGTTCTACCCTGTGGAAAGAACTCATGATGCACCACGCCCCTGCAATCGAAGAAAACTGTCAGCAAAACTTTCACATTCGACTGAACTTGACGCGCTTTTTTCAGTTTTGGTTCGTGCGGCAGCTTCCATTGAGATGATTGAGCTTTGGTTTCCACGTCATAACCATAAACCCACGCTTCGTCACCAGTTATGACCCTCTGGAGCAAATTTGGGTCGTCGCGGACAGAGTCCAACATATCATTAGCAATGTTCATGCGATGCTGTTTTTTGTCGCAATTGAGCAATTTTGGTACGAATTTCGCGGCGACCCGTCTCATGCCCAAATCATTGATAAAAATCGAATGGCACAAGACAATCGATATGTTTAGGTCCTCAGCAACTTCTCTAACGGTGATTCGACGATTGGCCAATATCATTTTCTCCACTTCATTAATTTTTTCGTCTGTTGTTGAAGTGCTCGGGCGTCCGGCACGCTCTTCGTCGTTCACATCTTCTCGGCCTTCTGAGAACATTGTGTATCACCAATAAACGTTGCTTCGGTCCAGGGTAACTTTTCCGTATGCCACAGTCAACATTCGGAATGCATCCGCGCACTTAATTTCGTTTTTCACACAAAATTTGATACAGGTTCTTTGATTAATTTTTTAAATAGGTAAAAATCGAAGACGATCAAAAACACCTGCAAGCAAATCAGCTGTCAACAATTAAGTGAACATTCAAAATGGCCGAGCTTGTCGGCATAAGTGAGAGAAATGAGTACCAACATAAAGCCACAAAAAGATCTAAATTCGAATATATGTATCCCGCGAAAATCAAAAGTCGCGATACTTTTTTAACACACACCTCGTAATCCTTTATAATATGATTTCAATAATTACTGAGAGTTTTAAAACCAATAGGGTCATTAAGAGTGTTATTTATGATTATATGAATATTAAAGTGTAATTTTTATTTGTTGCTAATGAATAATTATTTAAAACAAAGAAATCACGCGCAATCTATATATAATAAACGAAAACATTGAAACCAGAGTGTTTCTTTAACAAAAAAATCAAACTTCTACTGTCCATACTGCAATGAAAAAGTATTGGGACGGCTTAGTTCATCAGTGGTGAACCCTGCTAGCGGGTGCGCCAATTCAATCTACTAGACCGTTTCTTTGGAGCTCTAATACTGTTTTGAATCATTTTGCCTATATATACTACACTGAAGGAAGGTGTTTTAGAAATGGTATTTAAGCAAACTATTGGCATAAGCTTTTAGGACAATAGATATACATTTAAATTTTTGTATCGAGCAATACTCTTCCGCTTTGTATCAATTTATGCCTAACTGGCCTTGTCCTTATTGTCGTTAATTATACGAAATAGCTTGCGCGCAACAAATAATGTCGCTTTTCTTAACTTTAAATAAAGACGTCAATTTCGATTTTTGTTAAATGTCTGTAATTTTAGTTAATGAAACGTCTGAGGAGTAAATATACACCAAACCATCAACCATTTGACCAAAGATCTATCCGCACCAGAAGATTTGGCGTCCAATTTCAATGAAATTGTCACTAATTTTCATTATCATCTACATCGAAATAATTCCTTCCAGATTTAAATTTTATAGAAGAATGCAAGAAAATGAATCCATAGAAGAGTATATGGCAGTATTGAGAAATCTTGCAGGTTCTGGTAAATTTGGAAATAGTCTTAACGATATGTTAAGAGATAAATTAGCAAGAGGTGCTAGGACTGAAAAATTGTTGAATATATTATTACGAGTGGGAGATGAATAAGTCTTGATAACATATATGAAATCGCTCTAGCATATGAAACTGCATTTTTAGACAAAATCAAAAGGTGTCCATGAATTTTTAAAATAGGTCTAAAATAAAAGTTCCGACAAATTGTTGTAAAATTAATCATTTTTCAAATATGTGTTACGTTAGAAAATCTAAATGCCACAATTTCAGGAAACAATTGCTGAAGGATACGTTCGGTAAGGATCGTTTGATATTTAATGCTGTCAAATATGTCATCTATCGTCTGCAGGCGGTGTTTGAGAATGAAGGGCGCCGCATTTAGCATGGATTGTGACCTAAAATAAGAGAGAAGTTAGTTACCTCATGTGTTATATAAACTGCCATCTACCAATATTTTACAGCTCTTTGTGTTGGGTTATGGGGATAATAAATGGTGTCCTCAATTCTTGACTCTTTTTTAACAGAAATATTTTGGCTGTCATTTGCTTACATCTTAGATTATGTCGTGCAGACCAAAGTGTTATAACTTCTCGAATAACACTGGTACACACAATTTTACCCCTTATGTTTAGTTTATCGCTTTTCGCTCATTAGAAGAAATGGCACAAAGAATATTTTCACTGTACAACTCCTAACTTAGAAATTTCGCGCAAAAAAAAATACAAAATGCTTTTTATGCTACGTTATTCAACGCAAAATGTCGATCTAAAATTGTTTTTATTTGAGAGGACACATTTTTGAAATTTAGTACAGTATAATAAGCAATGATAACATTTGAAAGCCCTAAGGGTATTTAGTATAAAGTACCACAAATAGATTTTGTCACCCCCCTCTTTATTCCATTTGTTGGATCATGACAAATTTCCAGTTAAATAGTCAAGTGTCGCCAATTTGGCAAGAAACTATACATTCCTTATAGCAAGAAATCCTATTACTAGCGCCATCATTATTTTTGGCACTATATTAACATTTAAAAAAATCGTGTATTGATTTCAGCAGTGTTTTTCAAACACTGGGAATGAATGATGAATGAATGATCACAACATCAGGCAAGATATTGAAATATTTACGCATATTACAGCGGATACAATCAGAACATTGAATAAATTATAAATAAGAACTCAAATATTCACAAATTTACATGTATCATTCGACAAACTTCGGAAAATTTATATAGACAAAGTAGCTGATGTAAGAAAGTTAACTCATTTACATCAGGGAACAAACGATATCTCACTTCTATAAAGTTTGGAGAGTCGTAGATAAGGTGAAGAGCAGTTAGAGAGTTTCTCCGCAGGGACAATTTAGCGTTTCTGATAGACCTCCTTTATGTAAGTATTTCTGATATTTTCCGTATGATGTGACAAATTGAGTGACTATAAAATTTGGATTGAACTGTGTTTATTATATAATAATCGTATTTTTAATATGCAAATTATTCGGATTGAATCCATTGTTTTCTTACAAGATATACCTCAACCCTATCGTTGAAGGTCATCTAACTGGATGTGTTCCAGACACAACTGCTTCAAGAACGACGTGTTCCCCCAATGTGCCGAGACGTTGATGGTCCACATCAATGAGCCTCATGTGTTGAACTACGTGGACGACCAGTATGGCAGCAAGTGAGGCGGTAAATCTCACAATAAACCATGTTGTTTGAAGCTGGGAATGTCTATATGTGAATACATCACAAACAACATTCACATCGAGGTTGATTAAAAGGGATCAAGTTCAAAATATCGAACAAATATATTTTAAAATTGAAAATATAAATCGGGTAAAGAGTGTATTCTAATATATTTTTACAAGCTCTCGAGAAATACTCTGCTTTTCAACGGGCAAATACTTCATTTTTACAATATCTAAATGTATAAATGTATTTACCCATTGAAGAGCAGAATATGGCTCGAAAGTTTTCAAAACTTAAATTAAAAGTAACTTTTTACCCGAATACAGTTTTCCCTTTTCAAATTATTATTGGGTAATAATTGTTCACATAAAACTAATCCTTAAAAGGCTAGTGGACGAGTGGGTAACATCCTCGATTCCCCACAGCCATGAACTGGGATCGAATCCCTCGTTAACATTTTTTTTAATATGTGAATAACCTTCACATATTATTCATTATTGCAAATATAATAAACTAGATTGCTCTTTTGAGCGGTACCTAATAAAGTGATTTTGGAAGGCTGAAAAATAATCCTACATGAATATTAACATAGGAATTTTGATGTATATTGATTTTGATATATGTATAAACTGCAACTAATTGAGGAAGTATTTTTCCATGGTCACAAGGATATAATGCTTTTTAATGTGATTTCCATAATTACTAAGAGTTTTAAAACCATTAGGGTCATTTAGAGTGTTATATATATGAATATGGAAGCAATGGTCGCCTCTCCCGTCAAAATAAGCGTCAGAAACTGACGTCATCTATTGACCGTCGCCGCAACTAGCGGCATCGGGTCGGTGACAAAGCCACAACACCAACTTTGTCAAATTGATAAGCGTCCACCTAGAGACCATGGTTTCGGGCTAATGGCCCTCGTCAGTTAGTGTTGTGACTTTGTCACCGACCCGATGCCGCTAGTTGCGGCGACTGTCAATATATGGCGTCAGTTTCTGACGTTTATTTTGATGGGAGAGGCGACCATTGCTTCCATGGATTAATTTCCTCCCGGCAAATTTTCCATCTATATATGAATATTGGGGTGTAATTTGTATTTGTTGCTAATAAATAATTATTTACAACAAAGTAATAACGTGCAATCTTTTTTATAATAAATGAAAACATTAAGACACGAGTGTTTATTTCACAAATAAATCAAGCTTTTTGCACAATCCTTACACTGCTATAAAAATATCGGGAAAGCTTGGCTCATCAGTGGCGATACCTCCCAGCGGTTTCGTAAATTTAACCTATCAGAATGCTTCTTTATAGTTCTAATACTGTATTGTACCATTTTTCTTATATATGTTACACTGAAGGGTAGTGTCTTAGAAATGGTATTCAAGCAAAATATGGGCATGAGCTTATAGGACAGTAGAATTACATATAGATATTTTCATCGAGCAATGCCTTTCGCTTTATATTAATTTATGCCTAACTGGCCTTGTCTTTATTGTTGTTAATTGTACAAAATAGCTTTCGGAACAAATATAGTCGCTTTCTTAAATTTAATCAATACTTAAATTTAGAAATTTGTTAATGTCTGCGTTTCTGTGATTTTAGTTGATGAATCTCCTGATATTAAATATACGCCAAACCATTAACCATTTGGTCAAAGATCTATTCGCACCAGAAGATTTGCCGTCCAAAATTTCAATGAAATTTTCACTATGTTTCATTATCCTGCCAGATTTGAATTTTATAAATAATGCAGGAAAATGAATCCATAGCAGAGTAAATGACAGTATTATGAAGTCTTGCAGATTCTGATAAATTTAGAAATAGTCTTAACGAAATTCATTTATTTATTTCAACAAACAAACCGCGATATCTCAGCTAGGGATAATTGCATAGATATATATTTTTAAACGGAAGTAGTTATAAACATATACAAAAAAAATCAAAAATAAACAATAAGATATTTAAGGAACCTGATCCTTCTAGGTTATAAGGATAACCATAAATATATTTACAAAAATAATTAAATCTGTGACAATTATCTCTATTATTTACAAATTGACATAGATCTATAACATTATTTACTGTCTGTTGTCTAGCTCTATAGAAGAGTCGGCATTCCAGCAGTAGGTGTCTCGAGTCCTGTATTTCCTTGCCACAGTGACAGCTAGAGTCCTCAACCGCTCCAATTGTTGCTAAAAATCCCTAAATATTTCCGTGGTTCATTGTGAATTCGGCATTATAAAAGTTAAAACTGAAAAATTATGAAATTCCTAACGGGAAAAAGCTTTGAAATGTTTAATATGTTTTTACGAATAATTCATCCATTTTTGCCCTTTAAAATAATCTAATTATACTTGGAGCATGTTGTCTAAAAACAATTTGATCATCTATAGAAATTAGAGCCAAATCGTATTTGATTATTTCAGATTCAATATAGTCTGTGAGAAGGGGGATATTCGCTAAACTATGGAGACAGTTGGAAGAAGTAATTTTGTAGGCTCTAATGGCCCAAAGAAGAATCTGATATTGAGTATAATTTTCTCTTATTTGCATCGACTATTAATAAATTTGCACCAATTTTCTGAACCATAAATAAGAACTGTAACGAAATGTTAAGAGGTAAATTAACAAATGGTGTTAGGTCTGGAAAATTGAAGAATAGGGCATTACAGAAGGGAGATGAGCAAGTCTTGATAAAATATACAAATCGTTCTAGCATAGGAAGCTGCAAAAAATAATCTGAAGGTTATTGGACAAAATCAAAAGGTGTCCATTAATTTTCAAAAAGGTATAAAATACAAGTTGTTGTTCCGACATGTTTTGGTAAAAGTCATTTTTCAAATTTTGTTACTTTATAAAAGCTAAAGGATTCAACGTTTATAAACAACATCATTGAAAGTTTTAGACATAAATTTGATTAATGAAATATCCTGTGTCTAACTTCTGAATTAAAATATTCAAGTGTTTTCTACAATTCTGACATTGGGGTGGTAAAATATTCACCAATCGCCCACCTGGTTCTAAAAAGAATGCTAATCCGAAAACATTTAAATCGAGAAACCCTCCATTCGACATAAAAATTCGATAGAAAAGGAATTGGATAATTTAAAAAGCTGAAGTGTGATAACAAGAGTATAAAGAAGTAAATGGGCAACACCAATTGTGTCAATAATAAAAATAATGTCGAATTTCGCATTTGCGACGATTTTAAAATAACCATAAATCCTGTAATAAAGGTGAACCAAAACCCCTTATACCTAAATTAAAATATATTTACCGTTCTTTCTTGGTAAATGAATTAAATTTAGCGAAATAAATTTATTCCAGGCATACTGACATTACACTGGTGTCCAAAATTAAGGTAACAAACACTAAATCCTTGAATAAAATATTGAATAAAAAATATTATATGATATACAAATACACCTCACGGTTTAGCTAGCCAATAAAAATAATTTCAATGCTCACCTAATATGATAATTAGGGCCATTCTTTAAAGCATCCGCTTTTGCGTGCCTTTTCATGAAGCTATAAACCTTCATTGAAACAACATTTCTTCCATTCTATCTATCCATGGAACGTCATAGACCTTTAGAAGACTCATAGAGGTGGAGGGCCATTGGTAGAATAGAAGCAGGCCAATCTCAAGTATAAGTTACAAGATTACTAGAAACGTCAATAAAAGCAGTTTCAAATCTATGGAAACAATTTCAAGAAACAGGAGACCACTCTAGAAGTAAAGGACAAGGTCGCCTGAGAATCACAACTTCATCTTAAGAACGCTATCTGAAGTTAACGGCCAAACGTAACAAAATCATGACAGCTAGACAACAAACAATTGAGCTCTCTTCGGCCATAGGTATGATATCAAGGCAAACAGCTTACAGAACACTTAATGAGAGAGGGATGTATGCAAAGAGGCTGAAGGTTTGTATCTCTCTCATTGCCATCCAAAAAAGGGCTCGTCTAAATTGGTGCAGACATCTGTCTTGGACCCAAAATCAGTGGGATCCTGTAATTTTTAGTGATGAGTCGAGGTTTAGTATTAACACGGATTTTAGACGTGTACTGAGCTGAAGAGAATTCGGGACTAGAAACCATCCCTCACACATCAGAGAAAGGACCCTTAAAGTGGCCAAAGTGTCATGGTCTGGGGTGGTATCATGTCATACCCCCGCAAGCCACTACATGTGTATGTGATTCATTGAATCCATCCTTCAGTGTAGCATATAAAAGAAGAATGATCCAATACAGTATTAGAGCTCTGAGAAGCGGTCTGGTGGATTAAATTGGCGAAACCGCTGGGAGGGTTCACCACTGATGAGCCAAGCTCCCAATATATTTTTCATCGCAGTAAGGACAGTAGAAGTTCGTTTTATGTATAAAAGAAACATTCGCGCTTTTAAATCCTTCTATTTTATATATTTATTTATATATATTTGAATATTTAATCAAAAGAAATAAACACAAAAATATTAAATTAAATGAATGTAATAAAGAAGAAAATAATGCAAATTATATATATTCAAAACATCTATGATGATAACATCTTGAGAATTACAGAAGCAAAAAAAATGTTCACAGAATATTTAACGCTGATATATTACACCATCTTCCCTCTACATGCAAATATATCTTGAAGGAGGTCTCCGATTTCTTGGTGGGTTTCTTCTTGGGATGGGTCCTTCATTACTGGCTTCGGGATCCGGTGAACGATACGACTCCCCTGAAATGCCTCCATCATTCTGGTCCACGAGTCCAGAGTCCCGCTGCTGTCTGGCTGTTTCTATAGGCGGCGATTCACATCTGCCTCTGTTGGGCATATCAGCCTCAGGAGCGATGATATCAGTTTCTTCTCTTTGGCGTCCATATTGTCGATCTTCATCTCCACCATTCTCCCACCTCTTCCTTATTTGATCTCTATGATAACTTTTGACCTGTCCGTGTATTAAAACTGTATAGACTCGGGATTCTTTTCTCCACACTATTCTGCCTGGAATCCATCGATCACCGCCTCTAAAATTTCGACACCAAACCATGTCATCTATTCCAAACTCATCTTGTTGATATCCGTGGTCGTATTTTATTTGCCTGGCCTGTTGCTCCTTTACTCTTGATTCCAGATTTGGATGTGTAATTGATAGTCGGGTTCGAAGGGAACGCCCAATAAAGAGTTCTGACGGAGTCTTCTTGGTTGTTTCATGAGGGGTGCTACGATATGCCAGCAACATTTTGATAGCGTGTCCTGAATGGTATTCCCAGGTTTTTTTTATTTTTGTCTAACGCCATTTTTATCATCTTGACAGCTCTCTCTGCCAGGCCATTGCTCTGAGGTGGTACGCAGGAATCAGTGTTTGTTTTATTCCATTATTAAAAAAGAAAATGCATATCACTACCCGTAAACTGAGGGCCATTATCTGACACTATTTCTTCTGGTAAACCATAAGAAGAAAAAAGTCGTCTTAATTGCTCAATTGTTTTTGCTGAGGTTATTTCTCTCATTGGGAATGCCTCGACCCACTTAGAATGACTATCCACGACAATTAGCAAATTGATGTTATCTTTGTTTGCATAATCAATATGGATTCGCTGCCAGGGTCTAACTACCCAAATCCAAGGTTGCCACTTCACTCTATTTGGGCCATTTTGAACCTGTGGCAGTTTCTACACCTGTTTACCAGGAACTCAATCTCATTGTCTAGATTCGGCCACCAGAAATGAGACCTCGCCACAGACTTCATTTTGCTCATCCCTGAATGGGTCTCGTGTAAGCAAACTCAACAAGTTTGGTCTGAGAGAGGAAGGAATAATGACCCGCATCCCCCACAATAGACACTCTCCGTCCACAGTCAGCTCCAGTTTTCTCTGAGAGTAAGGTCTGAGGTGGTCTGGCCCCCTCTAAGGCCAGCCATGCTTGGTATAGCACTTCACTATTGATAGCACTTCATCCTTTTGAGTTTCAATTCAAATTTTTTCAGCCGTGATTGGCAAATCCTCCATGTAGGACAGTGCATAAATGTTATCCAGTCTCGAAGTTTCCCCACTCTCAACTGGAAGACGTGGCAGAAGATCTGCATTTCCATGATCTTGAGTTTTTTAAAACTTGATATCGTAGGTATAAGCAGACAGAATTATCGCCCATCTCTAAGTTGATAAAGTAAGAATTCCCGATTTTGGGCCTAAAATAGACACTAGCGGCTTATGTTCTGTTATCAGGGTAAAACGTCTCCCATAAATAAACTGATGGAATTTGGTCACTCCATAAATTATTGCGAGAGCTTCCCTCTCAATCTGAGAATAGTTGCGCTCGGCTCCTGATAGGGTCCGAGAGGCAAACATGATCGGTCTTTCCTGGCCTCCGATGACATGAGACAGAACTGCGCCAATTCTAATCTGGAAGCATCCGTGGCCAAAAACAAAGGCAATGTGGTGTCGTACGGAACTAAAACATTCTCAGAGGTAATGCTACTCTTGCAATTTTCAAAAGCCTCTTCACACTCCTTGGTCCAGCTCCAGCAATTCTTTTTATGAAGCAGCTCGTGAAGAGGACTCAATAGATACGGTAGATTTGGAACATATTTTCCATAATAATTCACCAATCCAAGAAATGACCTCAACTCAGAGATGTTTGTTGGACTCTTGGCCTTCTGTAAAGCTTGCACCTTGTGATCCAAAGGTCGGATGCCATCTTCTTTGATAAGATGGCCCAAATACTCGATTTCTCTTTGCACAAATTTACATTATCCTTCTTCAGTTTAATGTTGTATTTTTACAAAAGCAGAAACACAGTTTTCAATACAGCTAAGTGTTTCTCCACTGAAACTGTAGCTATGAGGACATCATCAATATAGCAAATAACGCCCTCTATTTCAGCCAGAACCCTATCCATCACAGATTGGAAATAACTAGGAGCATTAGCCAGCCCAAAAGGCATTCTCCTAAACCTGAAAAGTCCCTTATGTGTGTTGATAGTTAAAAATGGCTGTGTGCTCGTTGCCACCTCTAGTCGCAGGTAAGCGCTGCTAAAATCTAATTTTGAGAAATATTTCCCATTGGCCAAGATAGCAAACAAGTCTTGCTGAGTGGGGAGCGGATAAGCTGCTGTATCCAAGAATCTTTTCAAAGTTACCTTAAAATCACAACAAATTCTCATTGCCTTATTTTTTTTTCTGGTACCACTACTACTGGAGTTGCCCCACTGGCTACTCATCACCCTATATAAGTATCCCTTTGTCACCATATTTTCTATAGCTTCTGTAACCGCCGTTCTAATCGCAAAAGGCACCGGTCGAGCCTTATGAAATATTGGGCTGACGTCACAAATATTCATTGAAAATGCGAATCCTTTTATGGGCTCTGCTGTGTTATTGAACAAAACTTGGTGCTCTTTCAAAAATTCAGCAATAGCAATTTCCGAAGGTATCTGGTTCACCGCAAAATAATCAATTTTCAACAAATTTATCCATTCTCTCCCCAGCAGGGCATTTTATTCACCTTTGACTACTACTGCTCGAAGCATTGAAGTCTTGCCCTGAAATTCCACCTAAACGATATCTTCGCCAGAATTGGTACTACTGTCCCGTCATATGTCTTGACGATCATTCCGATAGTTTTTAACTGTGCATTTGGAAGATACTTCTTGAAATCATTCTCCGATATCAAGGTTAGACAACTTCCCGTATCCAAATCAAAATCTATAAAATTTTCCTCGACTTTCAATCTTTATGGTATAGGGAGGGACACTTGTCATTGTATTTATTCTATAATCGTGTGGTGTCCTCATGCATGTAATTTTTTGGATCAATTCCTCCGTCTCTCCCTGATCATCCATCTGAAGTATCCTATTCTGTTGGCTCGCCTCTTCCCTAATAAGATATACTTCATGATTCCTACATACTGGGGCAATGTGACCTTTTTTTTTCTGCACTTGAAACACACTGCGTCCTTGAATCTACAAGTCTCTATGCAAATTTCCACAATGTTTGCATTTTATTTTTCCATTTTCGATTCTCTTTCATTTCAATGCGCAACTTATCCACGCTTTTTTCCAATTCCCCTGCATGAAATAATTTAATATTCTGTTCTGCCGCCTCCATGTACAAAGCGATTTCCATCACCCGAGCTAAGGAAACATCTCCCTCAAGACAAAATTTTCTTTTGGATTCTTTAATCGCTTAATCCGCACACAAACTTGTCTCTCAGAGAGTCCTCCAAAAAGTTCCCAAATTCACAAGTTGCTGCAACCTCTTCATTAAATTCACTAAATTGGAAACGAGCCATTTGCCAGAGGTACAAAAATAAATCCAAAAACAAATTCTTTTCTTCGGGTACTTACGCTTAGATCCTCGTCGCCATTTGCAATAACTTTTATTGTTATTTATTTTTATTTATTATATATATATTTATATATATTTGAATATTTAATCAAAATAAATAAACACAAAAATATTAAATTAAATGAATACAATAAAGAAGAAAATAATGCAAATTATATATAATCAAAAACAACTATGATGATAACAACTTGAGAATTACAAGCAAAATAATGTTCACAGAATATATCATGCTGATATATTACAAAACTAATCATTAAAAAATTGAGTCGGTTTTATATAGATAAAATGAGTATGGCTTTAAGGCTAATAATCTGGAATTTTTCTGCAATTATTCGAAATGGTTTGAATAAAGAATTTGATAAAATTGGAGAAATTTCAGATGCTTCTGAACATTTGAATATAACACAGTGAGTACCTTTATAGGTTTTTTGTTACCTATTATTATAAATTTATTTCAAAAGCTGTGCATATTTATTACCCTATCTTCTCAAAAAACAAAGAGGAATTGGTCAAATAGTTGGCGAAGAAGAGAAGAGTAAAATCTGACACAAAGAAATTACCACTGATTATATATTAAAGGTTTGTGATCTTGAAGTGTCAATTCGTTCATCCTGCGAATCAAGCAGCTGTGAAATTGGTGCTGTGTTTTTGCACATTGATATGAGGGAAACGAACGACCAATATATTTCATCTAGCGGTTTTAAGTTGAAAATAAATATTTGCAAAGTGTACAAGGAATGTTCTAATATAATTTGAGAACAAAAGAAACTGAATAAATATTTGGAATATAATTTACGCTAATAACAGATAATAAGTCTTTGCAATATATTTTAGTCTCAATCGAGATATATCGTTATATGTCTTCAGACTTGTAACGATGGTCTTTAACTTTGTCTTCTTACATTTTCAAAATTAAATTTAGAATGACATATGACTACTGTAACTCAAATGGACTTTCAAGACCTTCTCTTAAGGAATGTTAATAATTAGAATTAAATGATGAACTTAATTCAGTTTATATAATTTAACAGTGTAAAGAATTGCCGCTTATGTCTGGATACAGCGGGCAAGAATCTGTCAAGGCTCCCATCATACAGTATTATAATACCTTGTTTGGTTATATCCGTTAGGTTTTATCCAGAGTTGCTTTCATTTCACTTGAGAAAAGATAGGTTAACTATTGAAGAGGTAATTCTAGGCTCTCGAGTGATCATTCCAAAGAAATATAAAGCTAAATAAAAACTCTATTACCCAAGTAGACATGGGTGTAGTCCAAATGAAAGCTTTGGCCCTAAATTTAATTGAATAGTCTGAAAAATATCACTAATTAGAAGAATTCTCTAGAACCTGTGGAGAGGGTGAACTAAATGAGCATACACCATTAAACAAGAAATTTTTCATAAATAGTAAACTGCTCCTACACCTTAGTATCGCATCCATATGTATTTTGCTATTCTATTCGAGAATAACATGTTTTTGAAATTGTTGAATACTATTCTAAATTTACCAAAATTTTTAAGATTGAATTCTACAACAGTTAAAAATACCATTAAAATTCTTGGAGATTTTTCCTTACCATATGGAAATCAAGAACAAATGGTTGCTGATAATGGGCCTCAATTCATTTCAATTTAATTTATATTTTCTGGCTCAAATAACTTGACTAAGAGTTTTGTATAACAGATCCTAAAAGGATCATTGAAGAATATGACTAACGAGAGGGTTGATGAGGGCTTGGAAAATTTCCTATTTACGTGTAGATGAGGGCCACATTCGAGCACAAAAAAAAAAGCGCCAGCAGTTTTATTTTTAAAAAGGATGTCGAAATGTCGATGAAACCTCTCACAACCATATTTTGAAGGTAAGGCTAAATTAATTGAAAAATATTCTCCAGAATTTGAAGTTGTTGGAAATATTCTTGTTAGAGTCTACTTTGGTTCAGAAAGGTGAAAAGAAAATGAAATTAGGGAAATGCTTCTATAATATCCAGTTAAGAAATAAGATAAATAAGGGTATGCACAGGCTAAAAAAGGAAAAGGTTGGATTTTACTAAATTCTGCTTCAGAGGTATTTTTCCTGAGGATAATAAATTATCAAGAACGTACTGAGTCCAGTGACTCTACAAGTATCCAAAGCGGTATACCGTCAGGAGAACAGATTACCTGACAGATTCAGTTATTGAAAGGAGGGAAATAAGAATAATTGTGTTAAATTTGGTATTATATAATTTATCATATTAAGCATCGTCTGTAAATTTCAAATGATCATCATCTGGTTTACATTCTTTCATTTCTATATATCTACATTTTAAATTGTAATTTTCATTTGTGTTGCAATAAATGATTAATAGAATTGTTAACCCTGAATATTAAACATATTGATCCAAATACACATCACACACAATATACATAAAAATGGTTTCAACGAGCAATAATTTTATCAATAATGTCAAGGTATATATTGTCACAGTAATGAAGGTGACGAGTCGCGTGTTTGGAGAATAAAATAATAATTTATCAGAGATTAGCTTAAATAGTTAAGTAGTTTGGGATATTACAAAGTAGAATAATAATCTAAAATTAAAAGGATAAAATAATTATTAATTAAGGTAGTAACTCCAAAGACCCAAACAGCTAGCGATCGGCTACGCCTCCCAAGATGGCGGCTAATTTTAACAAACTTCCCGCCTAGATCGCGCGCCATCTATCGGAGCTTAGGTGCATAACACTTGGCGAGCTGCCGATGTATTATATACAGTTACAGTTTATGTATATTTTTCTTTGAAACAAGTGTAATTTTCAAGGAAGGAATGAAATTCACAGTTAAATTTGCGCGCGTTCCATTGTGAAAACATAGAAATATAGAGTTGACATATTCTCTTGATCATGGAAAGGGATTTTACCAGCGATTGACAAAAGCGGAATAAATGACTTCATCGAAGATGTTGAAAGTGTTAATACAAGATAAAATTTGACACTGAAGATGAAGCACTGCAATCCTTTATCAATAACGTAAATTCCACCCCCAAATTACTGATGTAAGTGCTTCGATAATTGGTTTTCATGGATGAAATCTTGTCTAGGTGCTAAGGGTGAATACTTTGAGAAACTGACGCGAAATTCCATAGTTAATAATATCATTAGTGCAATCAATTCGAGATAAAGTATTGATTCAAAAGCTGCGGGGGAATATTTTTTTATCAAGGGTTGGCCCAAAGGAAAGATTTAATGATGTATTTCATCTTGTGTATAAGTGGTTGAAAAAATGAGAATTTCACGTTTTCTATATCAATAATAGAAGATGATTTGCACTTAATAGAGGTACTTCAACATTTCTTTCAACGATTGTACGATTTTTTCATATGATGATTTTGTTATAGAAAAAAATTATATATATCTTTTTAATTTGGGACGTGTGAACACAAATTACATTTATAAATTCAATTGCCATCTATCAATAAAATTTGTAACACAAATAATTTACTGGTAAGGGGTTTCTTTTCAATATATCATCAAATGTTAACTATTTTCTCTACAGACCTTACTGCAATGATATAGATTATTTAATGAGAGGGCTTGGCTTATCAGTAGTGAACCCTCTAAGCGGTTCACCAAATTAATCTCTAGACCGCTCTACTATTGTATTGATTTGGTTTGGGATATACCCTGACTTTTCTATTAAAGGCAGCTTAGGAGTGTTAGTGAACCTATGGACATAAGCTTATAGGTCTGTAGAGGTGCATTCAGATAATATCAAGGTACTGTCCAGCTAAGCTTATGTCTATAGGTTCACTAAACTCCCCTAAGCTGTCTCCATATAAAATCCAGGGAATATCCCAAACTAATTCAATTCAATAGTAGAGCGGTCTAGAGATTAATTCACTACTGATGAGCAAAGCCCATTCATCAAAAAACTTATATCATTGCAGTAAGATCTGTAGAGATAATATTTGATGATATTATTGAATAAAAAAACACATTGCCAGTAAATTTTATTGTTACTGTGTAATTTCCATTAAATAGGAAAAATATTCTTTTTCACAGAATAGTTGTTTCTTAAATAATTGTGAACTCAAAATACTTTGTGAATTATGATTGATCTCGCTTCAAATAAGGTTGAATTTGGAAAAAGATAGTTATGAATCCGATAATAATGATAGTAGATTTTGAATTAAAGCTTAAATAACAATCCTATTGCCAGATTTATGTCTCCTCGAAGAAATAACATTAAATATTCTTTTACATACCCAAAATTATTTTTTCTAAATTTACTCTGATGACCTTTTATATAGAAATTCATATAAAGTATGATTAGGTTGTATTTGTACTTTAAAAAAGATATTTATTAAACAATTACATTTAAGATATCCTAGGTTTGAATATAACTTGAAATTACCTAAATTTGGGTGAAAACAAGCTATTTAAATAATCTAACTTCATCCTCTCTCCTTCAGTGCCTCTCTCTACTGACGGTGGGCCACATTCTCCTCATACATTCACCGCTATCCTCTCATCTCCTCATGTCGTCCAGTCAAATATAACTCATCTAAGGCCAATCTCACCAAAGCTGATTCAACCTAGATGTTTTGGAAATGAAATTCATCAGGTAGCCATTCCTGTAGGATGGATAGAATTTATTTAGATAAATTACACACTATAATGAATAGCTTTCGAAAATTTATTTGATGCCAAAACTCAAGAAATCCTTTAGGTAATAATTTGACCTTTGTAGGTAGACTTAAAGGATCCTTTGTATTCATGCTAAACTATTCAACTCTTCACTGTTCATGGTGATCTTTGCTTATCGCAAATTGATTTTCCTTGTCATCTAATAATATTTTCAAGTTCAAATCTCTGATATAAACTGAATAATTCAACTTTTCTTTATTTTAACAACCGCTTTAGGTTGTTCTTTCTTTATATTTAATCGAAGTCTACTCTTCAATTATATTTTGAATAAACTATCTAAATTATCCTTTTAACCAATTTCGAAAACTTTCTTTGTTTTTAAAAGTTAAATATCTAGTTACCTTTGTTGTGTGCGAAATTCTATATATATATATATATATATATATATATATATATATATATATATATTGCCAAGGTTTGTTTAAATTTAAATGAAATAACATTATAAAATTTGTAACAAGTTTAGGTCCTTGGATAATATAGAAATAAAAGGTGCGATATTTAAGAGTATGAGATAAGTGCAAGGAGAGATAGTTAAATATAAGAGTTTTGAGTAATGTGTGAGATAGAAACTTTAAAAATACTTTCAACATAGATTTTTGGTCATGGAATATATATGATATTTGAAATATTTATTATATTTTTAAGAATATATGTCAATGGGTTTTCATATTCAACCTAATCAAATTTATTTTTGTCTAAAATTTATTGTAGGCCCAAAATTGGTAATGGGATCCGTGAAGCAGTCTAATGAAGGGAGAATAGTCACGCCTGAATTGTTCTCTTGTGAAAAGAGAATAAGGCCTATAGGGAAATGTTGTGGACATCTCCGACTATAAATATCAGACAGTTGGATCTCTAGGACAATCCCACCATGTCTCTCAAGGTAAGTGATCCTATGATCTCTTCTAATGGAGGTGTTTTAATTCCGAACATACAAATATTATAATATATGAATTAACAGAATTAAGAGAATACTCTAAATAGGAATATCACGCCCATTTGACTTGTCTTTTCAATACATAAATATCATCTTAAGCTTAAAAAGCCTTTGTTATTCTTTCCTCAATTCATTCACGTCAAGTATTGCGACTGTTACAATTATTTTAGAACTTTTATTATGAAAATATGAAATATTTTCAAAATGAATATTGTTCACATTTGGATGTTAAATTTAAATTAATATAAATTATATGAAAACATTTTTTATAATTTTATGCATATCACTAACTTAAACATATCGCTATTTCACCTATATCATGAATTTAAATTTGAATTATATTTTTGTGTGTGAGAATTATTTTATTTTATTCTATCAGGAGGAAATGATGGAATAATAATGACAAATGTTGGAGAAAAATGATTATTAGAAAAATTAATGACTAGCGGGGATATCGCGTTTTGTGTGTTGAAATATATTTAAAATATATATATAATATATGAAATTTCTAGATAAATATATGCAATATAATCATTGTTGTTTATATTTTGAGCTTAATTATTATTGTTTCCACAGAGTATGTGTGTAAGATCACAAGTAAATAGCTCTAACTGTAAGATTTTTTCTTTGTTTACTATGTTATAAATTTCTCTTTTATTTTGTTCTCTCTCTCTCTCTTGTAAATCAATTAAGATAATGCTTGATTAATCTTTTTTTAATCAGTTTCTTAAGAAAGTCTAGGTAAAGTCAATAGCTATTTTATGTATTTTATTTTAATATACTGTACTTTATTCACATATAGCGAATCATCAAACAACTCCCTCCATATTTTTATCCACAGATCAATATTTACCTTAGAGATTTTGATTTATTCTGACACCTCTGAAACAATATTTTAAAATATAAATTCTCAACACGATAATGAGATAATTGGTTTTGTTATAAATTATTTGGAGTGAAACGAGTCCAAGCCTTCTTAAAATGGCATTGCATGTTAATATGAATTATACCTAATTTGTATATTTCCAATCACATATACATTAAAATTTGAATAAGCTATTGTTATTGTAATTGAAAAGGTCAATATTTGAATGTAAAATTTATTTTTTCGATGTATTAATTCAATAAAATATTACTACAGAGTGTCAGATATATATAACCTCTGAATACAGCTTTTAAAATTAATGATACATTTTGAAGGATAAATTATAATTCTCCAATATAATCTAGATTTTTTTTGTACACTGAAAACAACATGCAATTACACCAACATAGGTGATTAAAAAGGTCAAGTGTTGGTATTAAAATAAAAAGGCATATCCTAACCACGAGCACATGTGCTTTTTAGATGGCAGAGCGCCTTATAGTGGAACAGATATCAACTAAACATTGATTTAGCCTGTTCCCTGATATTTGGCCAACACATTTTCTTCATAATAAAGAAAAGCTCAACCACGAACGCGTTTAGGGCTTTTCACATGTTCAGGGTATTTACGCAAGTTTGGCCCTGAATACTCGTTTCTTGATTTCTCAAGAAGCCTCTGAGACTGAAACATTTTTGGTCTGCATCACGCTGACTAGGGCAAACATTCCGAAACGCGTTCATGATTTGGCTTTTCTTGGTTTATCAAAAAGATGGGTTGGCCAAATATATTAAAAAAAAAACAGGCTAAATCAATGTTTAGTTTTGATAAATAAATATCACACATTGAAATATTTCCTTTTTCAATTACTGAATTTTATAGTTGAATTCTTGTTAATATACTTTTCAAATATTTAATTTTATCCCACTCATAGTGCGCTTAGCCAGAATTCTATATTTTCCTCTTTATAACGAATTTTACACCATTTCCAAACGTTTTTCTTATATCAATTGAATCTATTATTGAAATCTTAATTCTCATTATTATTATAAATCTCCTAAATAAATATCATCCTGTTATTATATAAAATACAAATAGTTTTAGTGCTATATTTTCACGTAGAAGATATATGTTTTTGTAAAACCTATATTATAGTAAAGATTAGAGGCTGCCTGGCCGGAATTCATAGTTCTTCAAATTAAAATTATTTCGGCCATTTTGTTCGCTCCTAACGAGGACAATAGATATAATTCGTTTATTATTAAAACAACATTACCTTCTCTTTTAAAATTTTATTATCTCTAGTATATGTGGTACAGGCCATGATAATCATGGTGAGTAGAAGTAGGCGACTGCTTTTACTGTAAGTGCACCACATATCTATACATGTGAAGCAGTTCGACTTTTGAACTTACAAATGTGCCAGAGCCCCGTTTGGATACTTGCAATCGCTGGTAAGGTTGGACTTTTGCAAGAATTGGTGGCCATTGGAGCATTTTTTATAATTAGATAAAAGTGCCCAATGCGGGATTCGATCCTGTGTCGTAGCGATGGCAAACCAACGGTTTAGACCACACTTTCATCGACCTCCCTATTTTATCAAAATAAACCAGTTGAATATAGGCATGAATTATTGAGAACCCTTTAGTCACAATCACATGTGTTGCAGTTCCTGGCAGTAGTTTGTGCTGTCAACTGTGGCAGCCATGGACCTGGTGGAGAAACGGAATTTCGCCAGACTCCGCTGTATGGGGAAATTCGACAACGCCAAGTTCACGCGGCTCAACCGCATGTGCAATGAATGCTATGAACAATACAAAGACCACCGCCCTATCTTTGAAAGATGCAGGTAAAATGTGAACTGAATAAAGGCAACCTTTGTTGGTCGATTACCCTAATGATTCAAACATCAGTGTTATCAATTTAGTACGAATTCAAGTGGAATTTACAATCTCATTTCATTGTTATAATGTCAATATATAATATTTTGTTTTGAAAACACAATATAAAATTAATTTAAAGAATAAAAAGATCAAAATACCAAAAATTGGCCTTAAAAAGGTTAAAAACGGAAAACGACTTTCAATATGTGTTCTAGGCTACCATTAAGTGCTGAATTTTAAAATTTATTTCAGATACTGAAAATTAGACTCATATTTTCTCTGTGTGTAATTTTTTAAATAATATCGTTTTGAATCAAAAATAAACAAATAAAAAATATGATATCATCAGTATTTTTTAAAATAATATTTTACAGGATATACAGGAATATTTTAATAATATAAAATGAATAAAATGTGTGTCCCCAAAATCTCTCATGTAAAACAATTTTAAATAGTGGTACAGCTTAAAAATATCCAAAATTCAATGCGTCTACTTGACGAATCACAAATAAGACAATAAAGAGGTCAGGTACCAGTTGAAACAAACGAAAGTTAATTCTTAATTAATAATCGGCTGGATTGCATCAAACGACGGAACGTTACAAGATCGCCATGTGGATGACGTTAATAATTCAACGCAAACAATTTCAGGAAATTTTCAAGCTACCCAACCTTCCTTTTAATTGAGAGACACGCCGAACTCATGACCATATATGCAGTTGCCCGAGCATCCGTGCAGCCCTCTATGTACAGACATCAATTCAGAAGTGGTCATCCATACAGACAAGGCAACTCAGTTGGCATTTACATGTATTATTCGACATATTTAATAAAATTTATATAGGAAAAGAGGTTGAGGTAAGAAGTTATATCATTTAGATAAGAGAACAAACGATGTCTCACTTCTGTAAAGTTCGGAAAACCGTATATTAGATGAAGGACAGTTTGTTCAGTTTCTCCGCAGAACAATTTGTTTCTGATAGACCTCTTTTATGTATTTCTGAAATTTTACATGTGATGTGTCAAATTGAGTGACTATAAATATGACTATATTATTCGGGTTTATCCATTCTTTCCTTACAAGATACACCTCAAACCTATCATTAAGGTCATCTAATTGGATGTGTTTCAGAGACAACTGCTTCAAGAACGACGTGTTCCCCAATGTGCAGAGACGTTGATGGTCCACATCAATGAGCCTCACGTGTTGAACTACGTGACGAACTACGTGATGGCAGCAAGAGTGCGGTACATCTCACAATAAACCATGTTGTTTGAACCTGGGATTGTCTATATGTGAATTACATCACAACTAACATTCACATTGAGGTTGATTAAAGGAATCAAGTTCAAAATATCAAACTAATCCTATTTGAAAAGGGAAAATAGATTTCTGGTAAAAGGTTTCTTTTAATAATTCTTTCAAGCTTTCAAACAATATTCTACTTTTCAACAAGCAAATACTTTATATCTACAATATCTAAAGGTATAAAAGGCATTTGCCTGTTGAAGAGCAGAATATTGCTTGAGAGCTTGAAAAACTTAAATAAATAAAATACCTTTTACCCAAATTTGGCTTTTCCTTCTCAAATAATTTCCAGGTACCTATTTTTCACATAAAACTAATCCTGAAAGAGTCGTGAACGAGTGGGTAACACCTCGATTCCCGACAACCATGAACCGAGATCGAATCCCGCGTTAACATTTTGTTTAATATGAATAGCCTTCACATATCATTCATGTGCGAATATCATAAACTAGGTTGCTTTTTTTTTTTAGCGATACCAAATAAAGTGATTTGGAAGGCTGAAAACGAATCTTATATAAATATTACATCATAGAAATTTGGTGTGATTTTTAATAGCGATATTATTATGAGAAACACGTGTTGAAATTTGATAGCAACGTAGCCGAGAGTTCAAGTGGACTACACAATCTAATAGAACATAGGGTTTTTTTTGTTTGCGAATATTTACCAAACGGTTTGGATTATTCAAAAAGTAAAATATGACTAAATTAGAGATTTTGTTAAGGTTGAATTATCAGTCAATATTATACCTTTTACATGATTAAAATGAACATTAAAGTCTTAAAGATATATGTTGAACTGGTATTAATTGAGGGAATATTTTTTCCAAGATTACAAGGATATACGAGGTGTGTTCAAAAAGTATCGCGACTTTTATGTTTTTTCAAATATTATTTATTTATTCATGAATACCTATTTTGTCCCCTTCAAAGTAATCCCCATGAGATATTATACACATGTGCCAACGGTTTTCCAATCTTCGAAGCACTTCAAAAATCATTTTTTTTATCATTTTCAGCTCCTCCTTCGATGCCGTCCTTTATCTCGTCAAGCGTAGCGTAACGTCGTCCTTTCATGGGCCTCTTCAGTTTAGGGAACAAGAAAAAGTCACAGGGGGCCAGATCTGGGGAATACGGTGGCTGAGGCATCATTAGTGTGTTGTTTGGCCAAAAAGTCGCGCACTAAGCACGATGTGTGAGCAGGGGCGTTATCGTGGTGCAAAAGCCAATTTTTGTTCTTCCACAAATCCGGGCGTTTCTGGCGGATTGCTTCGCGCAAATTGCGCATAACTTGCAGGGTAATATTCCCTAATTGACCGTTCTACCCTGTGGATAGAACTCATGATGCACCACGCCCCTGCAATCGAAGAAAACTGTCAGCAAAACTTTCACATTCGACTGAACTTGACGCGCTTTTTTTCAGTTTTGGTTCGTGCGGCAGCTTCCATTGAGATGATTGAGCTTGGTTTCCACGTCATAACCATAAACCCACGCTTCGTCACCAGTTATGACCCTCTGGAGCAAATTTGGGTCGTCGCGGACAGAGTCCAACATATCATTAGCAATGTTCATGCGATGCTGTTTTTTGTCGCAATTGAGCAATTTTGGTACGAATTTCGCGGCGACCCTCCATGCCCAAATCATTGATAAAAATCGAATGGCACAAGACAATCGATATGTTTTAGGTCCTCAGCAACTTCTCTAACGGTGATTCGACGATTGGCCAATATCATTTTCTCCACTTCATTAATTTTTTTTCGTCTGTTGTTGAAGTGCTCGGGCGTCCGGCACGCTCTCTCGTTCACATCTCTCGGCCTTCTGAGAACATTGTATCACCAATAAACGTTGCTTCGGTCCAGGGTACTTTTCCGTATGCCACAGTCAACATTCGGAATGCATCCGCGCACTTAATTTCGTTTTTCACACAAAATTTGATACAGGTTCTTTGATTAATTTTTTTAAATAGGTAAAAATCGAAGACGATCAAAAACACCTGCAAGCAAATCAGCTGTCAACAATTAAGTGAACATTCAAAATGGCCGAGCTTGTCGGCATAAGTGAGAGAAATGAGTACCAACATAAAGCCACAAAAAGATCTAAATTCGAATATATGTATCCGCGAAAATCAAAGTCGCGATACTTTTTTAACACACACCTCGTAATCCTTTATAATATGATTTCAATAATTACTGAGAGTTTTAAAACCAATAGGGTCATTAAGAGTGTTATTTATGATTATATGAATATTAAAGTGTAATTTTTATTTGTTGCTTAATGAATAATTATTTAAAACAAAGAAATCACGCGCAATCTATATATAATAAACGAAAACATTGAAACCGAGTGTTTCTTTAACAAAAAAATCAAACTTCTACTGTCCATACTGCAATGAAAAAGTATTGGGACGGCTTAGTTCATCAGTGGTGAACCCTGCTAGCGGTGCGCCAATTCAATCTACTAGACCGTTTCTTTGGAGCTCTAATACTGTTTTGAATCATTTTGCCTATATATACTACACTGAAGGAAGGTGTTTTATAAATGGTATTTAAGCAAACTATTGCATAAGCTTTAGGACAATAGATATACATTTAAATTTTTGTATCGAGCAATACTCTTCCGCTTTGTATCAATTTATGCCTAACTGGCCTTGTCCTTATTGTCGTTAATTATACGAAATAGCTTGCGCGCAACAAATAATGTCGCTTTTCTTAACTTTAAATAAAGACGTCAATTTCGATTTTTGTTAAATGTCTGTAATTTTAGTTAATGAAACGTCTAAGGAGTAAATATACACCAAACCATCAACCATTTGACCAAAGATCTATCCGCACCAGAAGATTTGGCGTCCAATTTCAATGAAATTGTCACTAATTTTCATTATCATCTACATCGAAATAATTCCTTCCAGATTTAAATTTTATAGAAGAATGCAAGAAAATGAATCCATAGAAGAGTATATGGCAATATTGAAAATCTTGCAGGTTCTGGTAAATTTGGAAATATTCTTAACGATATGTTAAGAGATAAATTATCAATAGGTGCTAGGACTGAAAAATTGTAGAATATATTATTACGAGTGGGAGATGAAAAGTCTTGATAAATATATGAAATCGCTCTAGCATATGAAACTGCATTATTAGACAAAATCAAAAGGTGTCCATGAATTTTTAAAATAGGTCTAAAATAAAAGTTCCGACAAATATTAATCATATTTCAATATGTGTTACGTTAGAAAATCTAAATGCACAATTTCAGGAAACAATTGCTGAAGGATACGTTCGGTTAGGATCGTTTGATATTTAATGCTGTCAAATATGTCATCTATCGTCTGCAGGCGTGTTTGAGAATGAAGGGCGCCGCATTTAGCATGGATTGTGACCTAAAACAAGAGAGAAGTTAGTTACCTCATTTGTTATATAAACTGCCATCTACCAATATTTTACAGCTCTTTGTGTTGGGTTATGGGGATAATAAATGGTGTCCTCAATTCTTGACTCTTTTTTTTAACAGAAATTTTTCGGCTGTCATTTGCTTACATCTTATATTATGTCGTGCAGACCAAAGTGTTATAACTTCTCGAATAACACTGGTACACACAATTTTACCCTTATGTGTAGTTTATCGCTTTTAGCTCTTAGAAGAAATGGCACAAAGAATATTCACTGTACAACCCCTAACTTTAGAAATTTCGCAAAAAAAAAATACAAAATGCTTCTTATGCCACATTATTCAACGCAAATGTCGATCTAAAAATTGTTTTTATTTGAGGGGACACATTTTTAAAATTTTGTACAGTATAATGAGCAATGATAACATTTGAAAGCCCAAGGGTATTTGGAATAAAATACCACAAATAGATTTTGTCACCCCCCTCTTTATTCCATCTGTTGGATCATGACAAATTTCCAGTTAAATAGTCAAGTGTCGCCAATTTGGCAAGAAACTATACATTTCTAATCGCAAGAAATCCTATTAGTAGCGCCATCATAATTTTTGGCACTATATTAACATTTAAAAAAATCGTGTATTGATTTCAGCAGTGTTTTTCAAACACTGGGATCACAACATCAGGCAAGATATTGAAATATTTACGCATATTACAGCGGATAAAATCAAAACATCGAATAGATTAGAAATAAGAACTCAAATATTCACAAATTTACATGTATCATTCGACAAACTTCAGAAAATTTATATAGACAAAGTAGCTGATGTAAGAAAGTTAACTCATTTACATCAGGGAACAAACGATATCTCACTTCTATAAAGTTTGGAGAGTCGTAGATAAGGTGAAGAGCAGTTAGAGTTTCTCCGCAGGGACAATATGGCGTTTCTGATAGACCTCCTTTATGTAAGTATTTCTGATATTTTCCATATGATGTGACAAATTGAGTGACTATAAAATTTGGATTGAACTGTGTTTATATATAATAATCGTATTTTTAATATGCAAATTATTCGGATTGAATCCATTGTTTTCTTACAAGATATACCTCAACCCTATCGTTGAAGGTCATCTAACTGGATGTGTTCCAGACACAACTGCTTCAAGAACGACGTGTTCCCCCAATGTGCCGAGACGTTGATGGTCCACATCAATGAGCCTCATGTGTTGAACTACGTGGACGACCAGTATGGCAGCAAGTGAGGCGGTAAATCTCACAATAAACCATGTTGTTTGAAGCTGGGAATGTCTATATGTGAATACATCACAAACAACATTCACATCGAGGTTGATTAAAAGGGATCAAGTTCAAAATATCGAACAAATATATTTTAAAATTGAAAATATAAATCGGGTAAAGAGTGTATTCTAATATATTTTTACAAGCTCTCGAGAAATACTCTGCTTTTCAACGGGCAAATACTTCATTTTTACAATATCTAAATGTATAAATGTATTTACCCATTGAAGAGCAGAATATGGCTCGAAAGTTTTCAAAACTTAAATTAAAAGTAACTTTTTACCCGAATACAGTTTTCCCTTTTCAAATTATTATTGGGTAATAATTGTTCACATAAAACTAATCCTTAAAAGGCTAGTGGACGAGTGGGTAACATCCTCGATTCCCCACAGCCATGAACTGGGATCGAATCCCTCGTTAACATTTTTTTTAATATGTGAATAACCTTCACATATTATTCATTATTGCAAATATAATAAACTAGATTGCTCTTTTTGAGCGGTACCTAATAAAGTGATTTTGGAAGGCTGAAAAATAATCCTACATGAATATTAACATAGGAATTTTGATGTATATTGATTTTGATATATGTATAAACTGCAACTAATTGAGGAAGTATTTTTCCATGGTCACAAGGATATAATGCTTTTTAATGTGATTTCCATAATTACTAAGAGTTTTAAAACCATTAGGGTCATTTAGAGTGTTATATATATGAATATGGAAGCAATGGTCGCCTCTCCCGTCAAATAAAGCGTCAGAAACTGACGTCATCTATTGACCGTCGCCGCAACTAGCGGCATCGGGTCGGTGACAAAGCCACAACACCAACTTTGTCAAATTGATAAGCGTCCACCTAGAGACCATGGTTTCGGGCTAATGGCCCTCGTCAGTTAGTGTTGTGACTTTGTCACCGACCCGATGCCGCTAGTTGCGGCGACTGTCAATATATGGCGTCAGTTTCTGACGTTTATTTTGATGGGAGAGGCGACCATTGCTTCCCATGGATTAATTTCCTCCCGGCAAATTTTCCATCTATATATGAATATTGGGGTGTAATTTGTATTTGTTGCTAATAAATAATTATTTACAACAAAGTAATAACGTGCAATCTTTTTTATAATAAATGAAAACATTAAGACACGAGTGTTTATTTCACAAATAAATCAAGCTTTTTGCACAATCCTTACACTGCTATAAAAATATCGGGAAAGCTTGGCTCATCAGTGGCGATACCTCCCAGCGGTTTCGTAAATTTAACCTATCAGAATGCTTCTTTATAGTTCTAATACTGTATTGTACCATTTTTCTTATATATGTTACACTGAAGGGTAGTGTCTTAGAAATGGTATTCAAGCAAAATATGGGCATGAGCTTATAGGACAGTAGAATTACATATAGATATTTTCATCGAGCAATGCCTTTCGCTTTATATTAATTTATGCCTAACTGGCCTTGTCTTTATTGTTGTTAATTGTACAAAATAGCTTTCGGAACAAATATAGTCGCTTTTCTTAAATTTAATCAATACTTAAATTTAGAAATTTGTTAATGTCTGCGTTTCTGTGATTTTAGTTGATGAATCTCCTGATATTAAATATACGCCAAACCATTAACCATTTGGTCAAAGATCTATTCGCACCAGAAGATTTGCCGTCCAAAATTTCAATGAAATTTTCACTATGTTTCATTATCCTGCCAGATTTGAATTTTTATAAATAATGCAGGAAAATGAATCCATAGCAGAGTAAATGACAGTATTATGAAGTCTTGCAGATTCTGATAAATTTAGAAATAGTCTTAACGAAATTCATTTATTTATTTCAACAAACAAACCGCGATATCTCAGCTAGGGATAATTGCTAGATATATATTTTTAAACGGAAGTAGTTATAAACATATACAAAAAAAATCAAAAATAAACAATAAGATATTTAAGGAACCTGATCCTTCTAGGTTATAAGGATAACCATAAATATATTTACAAAAATAATTAAATCTGTGACAATTATCTCTATTATTTACAAATTGACATAGATCTATAACATTATTTACTGTCTGTTGTCTAGCTCTATAGAAGAGTCGGCATTCCAGCAGTAGGTGTCTCGAGTCCTGTATTTCCTTGCCACAGTGACAGCTAGAGTCCTCAACCGCTCCAATTGTTGCTAAAAATCCCTAAATATTTCCGTGGTTCATTGTGAATTCGGCATTATAAAAGTTAAAACTGAAAAATTATGAAATTCCTAACGGGAAAAAGCTTTGAAATGTTTAATATGTTTTTACGAATAATTCATCCATTTTTGCCCTTTAAAATAATCTAATTATACTTGGAGCATGTTGTCTAAAAACAATTTGATCATCTATAGAAATTAGAGCCAAATCGTATTTGATTATTTCAGATTCAATATAGTCTGTGAGAAGGGGGATATTCGCTAAACTATGGAGACAGTTGGAAGAAGTAATTTTGTAGGCTCTAATGGCCCAAAGAAGAATCTGATATTGAGTATAATTTTCTCTTATTTGCATCGACTATTAATAAATTTGCACCAATTTTCTGAACCATAAATAAGAACTGTAACGAAATGTTAAGAGGTAAATTAACAAATGGTGTTAGGTCTGGAAAATTGAAGAATAGGGCATTACAGAAGGGAGATGAGCAAGTCTTGATAAAATATACAAATCGTTCTAGCATAGGAAGCTGCAAAAAATAATCTGAAGGTTATTGGACAAAATCAAAAGGTGTCCATTAATTTTCAAAAAGGTATAAAATACAAGTTGTTGTTCCGACATGTTTTGGTAAAAGTCATTTTTCAAATTTTGTTACTTTATAAAAGCTAAAGGATTCAACGTTTATAAACAACATCATTGAAAGTTTTAGACATAAATTTGATTAATGAAATATCCTGTGTCTAACTTCTGAATTAAAATATTCAAGTGTTTTCTACAATTCTGACATTGGGGTGGTAAAATATTCACCAATCGCCCACCTGGTTCTAAAAAGAATGCTAATCCGAAAACATTTAAATCGAGAAACCCTCCATTCGACATAAAAATTCGATAGAAAAGGAATTGGATAATTTAAAAAGCTGAAGTGTGATAACAAGAGTATAAAGAAGTAAATGGGCAACACCAATTGTGTCAATAATAAAAATAATGTCGAATTTCGCATTTGCGACGATTTTAAAATAACCATAAATCCTGTAATAAAGGTGAACCAAAACCCCTTATACCTAAATTAAAATATATTTACCGTTCTTTCTTGGTAAATGAATTAAATTTAGCGAAATAAATTTATTCCAGGCATACTGACATTACACTGGTGTCCAAAATTAAGGTAACAAACACTAAATCCTTGAATAAAATATTGAATAAAAAATATTATATGATATACAAATACACCTCACGGTTTAGCTAGCCAATAAAAATAATTTCAATGCTCACCTAATATGATAATTAGGGCCATTCTTTAAAGCATCCGCTTTTGCGTGCCTTTTCATGAAGCTATAAACCTTCATTGAAACAACATTTCTTCCATTCTATCTATCCATGGAACGTCATAGACCTTTAGAAGACTCATAGAGGTGGAGGGCCATTGGTAGAATAGAAGCAGGCCAATCTCAAGTATAAGTTACAAGATTACTAGAAACGTCAATAAAAGCAGTTTCAAATCTATGGAAACAATTTCAAGAAACAGGAGACCACTCTAGAAGTAAAGGACAAGGTCGCCTGAGAATCACAACTTCATCTTAAGAACGCTATCTGAAGTTAACGGCCAAACGTAACAAAATCATGACAGCTAGACAACAAACAATTGAGCTCTCTTCGGCCATAGGTATGATATCAAGGCAAACAGCTTACAGAACACTTAATGAGAGAGGGATGTATGCAAAGAGGCTGAAGGTTTGTATCTCTCTCATTGCCATCCAAAAAAGGGCTCGTCTAAATTGGTGCAGACATCTGTCTTGGACCCAAAATCAGTGGGATCCTGTAATTTTTAGTGATGAGTCGAGGTTTAGTATTAACACGGATTTTAGACGTGTACTGAGCTGAAGAGAATTCGGGACTAGAAACCATCCCTCACACATCAGAGAAAGGACCCTTAAAGTGGCCAAAGTGTCATGGTCTGGGGTGGTATCATGTCATACCCCCGCAAGCCACTACATGTGTATGTGATTCATTGAATCCATCCTTCAGTGTAGCATATAAAAGAAGAATGATCCAATACAGTATTAGAGCTCTGAGAAGCGGTCTGGTGGATTAAATTGGCGAAACCGCTGGGAGGGTTCACCACTGATGAGCCAAGCTCCCAATATATTTTTCATCGCAGTAAGGACAGTAGAAGTTCGTTTTATGTATAAAAGAAACATTCGCGCTTTTAAATCCTTCTATTTTATATATTTATTTATATATATTTGAATATTTAATCAAAAGAAATAAACACAAAAATATTAAATTAAATGAATGTAATAAAGAAGAAAATAATGCAAATTATATATATTCAAAACATCTATGATGATAACATCTTGAGAATTACAGAAGCAAAAAAATGTTCACAGAATATTTAACGCTGATATATTACACCATCTTCCCTCTACATGCAAATATATCTTGAAGGAGGTCTCCGATTTCTTGGTGGGTTTCTTCTTGGGATGGGTCCTTCATTACTGGCTTCGGGATCCGGTGAACGATACGACTCCCCTGAAATGCCTCCATCATTCTGGTCCACGAGTCCAGAGTCCCGCTGCTGTCTGGCTGTTTCTATAGGCGGCGATTCACATCTGCCTCTGTTGGGCATATCAGCCTCAGGAGCGATGATATCAGTTTCTTCTCTTTGGCGTCCATATTGTCGATCTTCATCTCCACCATTCTCCCACCTCTTCCTTATTTGATCTCTATGATAACTTTTGACCTGTCCGTGTATTAAAACTGTATAGACTCGGGATTCTTTTCTCCACACTATTCTGCCTGGAATCCATCGATCACCGCCTCTAAAATTTCGACACCAAACCATGTCATCTATTCCAAACTCATCTTGTTGATATCCGTGGTCGTATTTTATTTGCCTGGCCTGTTGCTCCTTTACTCTTGATTCCAGATTTGGATGTGTAATTGATAGTCGGGTTCGAAGGGAACGCCCAATAAAGAGTTCTGACGGAGTCTTCTTGGTTGTTTCATGAGGGGTGCTACGATATGCCAGCAACATTTTGATAGCGTGTCCTGAATGGTATTCCCAGGTTTTTTTTATTTTTGTCTAACGCCATTTTTATCATCTTGACAGCTCTCTCTGCCAGGCCATTGCTCTGAGGTGGTACGCAGGAATCAGTGTTTGTTTTATTCCATTATTAAAAAAGAAAATGCATATCACTACCCGTAAACTGAGGGCCATTATCTGACACTATTTCTTCTGGTAAACCATAAGAAGAAAAAAGTCGTCTTAATTGCTCAATTGTTTTTGCTGAGGTTATTTCTCTCATTGGGAATGCCTCGACCCACTTAGAATGACTATCCACGACAATTAGCAAATTGATGTTATCTTTGTTTGCATAATCAATATGGATTCGCTGCCAGGGTCTAACTACCCAAATCCAAGGTTGCCACTTCACTCTATTTGGGCCATTTTGAACCTGTGGCAGTTTCTACACCTGTTTACCAGGAACTCAATCTCATTGTCTAGATTCGGCCACCAGAAATGAGACCTCGCCACAGACTTCATTTTGCTCATCCCTGAATGGGTCTCGTGTAAGCAACTCAACAAGTTTGGTCTGAGAGAGGAAGGAATAATGACCCGCATCCCCCACAATAGACACTCTCCGTCCACAGTCAGCTCCAGTTTTCTCTGAGAGTAAGGTCTGAGGTGGTCTGGCCCCCTCTAAGGCCAGCCATGCTTGGTATAGCACTTCACTATTGATAGCACTTCATCCTTTTGAGTTTCAATTCAAATTTTTTCAGCCGTGATTGGCAAATCCTCCATGTAGGACAGTGCATAAATGTTATCCAGTCTCGAAGTTTCCCCACTCTCAACTGGAAGACGTGGCAGAAGATCTGCATTTCCATGATCTTGAGTTTTTTAAAACTTGATATCGTAGGTATAAGCAGACAGAATTATCGCCCATCTCTAAGTTGATAAAGTAAGAATTCCCGATTTTGGGCCTAAAATAGACACTAGCGGCTTATGTTCTGTTATCAGGGTAAAACGTCTCCCATAAATAAACTGATGGAATTTGGTCACTCCATAAATTATTGCGAGAGCTTCCCTCTCAATCTGAGAATAGTTGCGCTCGGCTCCTGATAGGGTCCGAGAGGCAAACATGATCGGTCTTTCCTGGCCTCCGATGACATGAGACAGAACTGCGCCAATTCTAATCTGGGAAGCATCCGTGGCCAAAAACAAAGGCAATGTGGTGTCGTACGGAACTAAAACATTCTCAGAGGTAATGCTACTCTTGCAATTTTCAAAAGCCTCTTCACACTCCTTGGTCCAGCTCCAGCAATTCTTTTTATGAAGCAGCTCGTGAAGAGGACTCAATAGATACGGTAGATTTGGAACATATTTTCCATAATAATTCACCAATCCAAGAAATGACCTCAACTCAGAGATGTTTGTTGGACTCTTGGCCTTCTGTAAAGCTTGCACCTTGTGATCCAAAGGTCGGATGCCATCTTCTTTGATAAGATGGCCCAAATACTCGATTTCTCTTTGCACAAATTTACATTTATCCTTCTTCAGTTTAATGTTGTATTTTTACAAAAGCAGAAACACAGTTTTCAATACAGCTAAGTGTTTCTCCACTGAAACTGTAGCTATGAGGACATCATCAATATAGCAAATAACGCCCTCTATTTCAGCCAGAACCCTATCCATCACAGATTGGAAATAACTAGGAGCATTAGCCAGCCCAAAAGGCATTCTCCTAAACCTGAAAAGTCCCTTATGTGTGTTGATAGTTAAAAATGGCTGTGTGCTCGTTGCCACCTCTAGTCGCAGGTAAGCGCTGCTAAAATCTAATTTTGAGAAATATTTCCCATTGGCCAAGATAGCAAACAAGTCTTGCTGAGTGGGGAGCGGATAAGCTGCTGTATCCAAGAATCTTTTCAAAGTTACCTTAAAATCACAACAAATTCTCATTGCCTTATTTTTTTTCTGGTACCACTACTACTGGAGTTGCCCCACTGGCTACTCATCACCCTATATAAGTATCCCTTTGTCACCATATTTTCTATAGCTTCTGTAACCGCCGTTCTAATCGCAAAAGGCACCGGTCGAGCCTTATGAAATATTGGGCTGACGTCACAAATATTCATTGAAAATGCGAATCCTTTTATGGGCTCTGCTGTGTTATTGAACAAAACTTGGTGCTCTTTCAAAAATTCAGCAATAGCAATTTCCGAAGGTATCTGGTTCACCGCAAAATAATCAATTTTCAACAAATTTATCCATTCTCTCCCCAGCAGGGCATTTTATTCACCTTTGACTACTACTGCTCGAAGCATTGAAGTCTTGCCCTGAAATTCCACCTAAACGATATCTTCGCCCAGAATTGGTACTACTGTCCCGTCATATGTCTTGACGATCATTCCGATAGTTTTTAACTGTGCATTTGGAAGATACTTCTTGAAATCATTCTCCGATATCAAGGTTAGACAACTTCCCGTATCCAAATCAAAATCTATAAAATTTTCCTCGACTTTCAATCTTTATGGTATAGGGAGGGACACTTGTCATTGTATTTATTCTATAATCGTGTGGTGTCCTCATGCATGTAATTTTTTGGATCAATTCCTCCGTCTCTCCCTGATCATCCATCTGAAGTATCCTATTCTGTTGGCTCGCCTCTTCCCTAATAAGATATACTTCATGATTCCTACATACTGGGGCAATGTGACCTTTTTTTTCTGCACTTGAAACACACTGCGTCCTTGAATCTACAAGTCTCTATGCAAATTTCCACAATGTTTGCATTTTATTTTTCCATTTTCGATTCTCTTTCATTTCAATGCGCAACTTATCCACGCTTTTTTCCAATTCCCCTGCATGAAATAATTTAATATTCTGTTCTGCCGCCTCCATGTACAAAGCGATTTCCATCACCCGAGCTAAGGAAACATCTCCCTCAGACAAAATTTTCTTTTGGATTCTTTAATCGCTTAATCCGCACACAAACTTGTCTCTCAGAGAGTCCTCCAAAAAGTTCCCAAATTCACAAGTTGCTGCAACCTCTTCATTAAATTCACTAAATTGGAAACGAGCCATTTGCCAGAGGTACAAAAATAAATCCAAAAACAAATTCTTTTCTTCGGGTACTTACGCTTAGATCCTCGTCGCCATTTGCAATAACTTTTATTGTTATTTATTTTTATTTATTATATATATATTTATATATATTTGAATATTTAATCAAAATAAATAAACACAAAAATATTAAATTAAATGAATACAATAAAGAAGAAAATAATGCAAATTATATATATTCAAAACAACTATGATGATAACAACTTGAGAATTACAAGCAAAATAATGTTCACAGAATATATCATGCTGATATATTACAAAACTAATCATTAAAAAATTGAGTCGGTTTTATATAGATAAAATGAGTATGGCTTTAGGCTAATAATCTGGAATTTTTCTGCAATTATTCGAAATGGTTTGAATAAAGAATTTGATAAAATTGGAGAAATTTCAGATGCTTCTGAACATTTGAATATAACACAGTTGAGTACATTTATAGGTTTTTGTTACCTATTATTATAAATTTATTTCAAAAGCTGTGCATATTTTATTACCCTATCTTCTCAAAAAGGAACAAAGAGGATTTGGTCAAATAGTTGGCGAAGAAGAGAAGAGTAAAATCTGACACAAAGAAATTACCACCACTGATTATATATTAAAGGTTTGTGATCTTGAAGTGTCAATTCGTTCATCCTGCGAATCAAGCAGCTGTGAAATTGGTGCTGTGTTTTTGCACATTGATATTGAGGGAAACGAACGACCAATATATTTCATCTAGCGGTTTTAAGTTGAAAATAAATATTTGCAAAGTGTGTGTGTGTGTGTGACAAGGAATGTTCTAATATAATTTGAGAACAAAAGAAACTGAATAAATATTTGGAATATAATTTACGCTAATAACAGATAATAAGTCTTTGCAATATATTTTAGTCTCAATCGAGATATATCGTTATATATGTCTTCAGACTTGTAACGATGGTCTTTAACTTTGTCTTCTTACATTTTCAAAATTAAATTTAGAATGACATATGACTACTGTAACTCAAATGGACTTTCAAGACCTTCTCTTAAGGAATGTTAATAATTAGAATTAAATGATGAACTTAATTCAGTTTATATAATTTAACAGTGTAAAGAATTGCCGCTTATGTCTGGATACAGCGGGCAAGAATCTGTCAAGGCTCCCATCATACAGTATTATAATACCTTGTTTGGTTATATCCGGTTAGGTTTTATCCAGAGTTGCTTTCATTTCACTTGAGAAAAGATAGGTTAACTATTGAAGAGGTAATTCTAGGCTCTCGAGTGATCATTCCAAAGAAATATAAAGCTAAATAAAAACTCTATTACTCAATTAGACATGGGTGTAGTCCAAATGAAAGCTTTGGCCCTAAATTTAATTGAATAGTCTGAAAAATATCACTAATTAGAAGAATTCTCTAGAACCTGTGGAGAGGGTGAACTAAATGAGCATACACCATTAAACAAGAAATTTTTCATAAATAGTAAACTGCTCCTACACCTTAGTATCGCATCCATATGTATTTTGCTATTCTATTCGAGAATAACATGTTTTTGAAATTGTTGAATATCTATTCTAAATTTACCAAAATTTTTAAGATTGAATTCTACAACAGTTAAAAATACCATTAAAATTCTTGGAGATTTTTCCTTACCATATGGAATTCAAGAACAAATGGTTGCTGTTAATGGGCCTCAATTCATTTCAATTTAATTTATATTTTCTGGCTCAAATAACTTGACTAAGAGTTTTGTATAACAGATCCTAAAAGGATCATTGAAGAATATGACTAACGAGAGGGTTGATGAGGGCTTGGAAAATTTCCTATTTACGTGTAGATGAGGGCCACATTCGAGCACAAAAAAAAAAAAAGCGCCAGCAGTTTTATTTTTAAAAAGGATGTCGAAATGTCGATGAAACCTCTCACAACCATATTTTGAAGGTAAGGCTAAATTAATTGAAAAATATTCTCCAGAATTTGAAGTTGTTGGAAATATTCTTGTTAGAGTCTACTTTGGTTCAGAAAGGTGAAAAGAAAATTAAATTAGGGAAATGCTTCTATAATATCCAGTTAAGAAATAAGAGAATATGAAGAGGTATGCACAGGCTAAAAAAGGAAAAGGTTGGATTTTACTAAATTCTGCTTCAGAGGTATTTTTCCTGAGGATAATAAATTATCAAGAACGTACTGAGTCCAGTGACTCTACAAGTATCCAAAGCGGTATACCGTCAGGAGAACAGATTACCTGACAGATTCAGTTATTGAAAGGAGGGAAATAAGAATAATTGTGTTAAATTTGGTATTATAATAATTTATCATATTAAGCATCGTCTGTAAATTTCAAATGATCATCATCTGGTTTACATTCTTTCATTTATATATATCTACATTTTAAATTGTAATTTTCATTTATGTTGCAATAAATGATTAATAGAATTGTTAACCCTGAATATTAAACATATTGATCCAAATACACATCACACACAATATACATGAAAATGGTTTCAACGAGCAATAATTTTATCAATAATGTCAAGGTATATATTGTCACAGTAATGAAGGTGACGAGTCGCGTGTTTGGAGAATAAAATAATAATTTATCAGAGATTAGCTTAAATAGTTAAGTAGTTTGGGATATTACAAAGTAGAATAAATAATCTAAAAATAAAAAGGATAAAAATAATTATTAATTAAGGTAGTAACTCCAAAGACCCAAACAGCTAGCGATCGGCTACGCCTCCCAAGATGGCGGCTAATTTTAACAAACTTCCCGCCTAGATCGCGCGCCATCTATCGGAGCTTAGGTGCATAACACTTGGCGAGCTGCCGATGTATTATATACAGTTACAGTTTATGTATATTTTTCTTTGAAACAAGTGTAATTTTCAAGGAAGGAATGAAATTCACAGTTAAATTTGCGCGCGTTCCATTGTGAAAACATAGTAATATAGAGTTGACATATTCTCTTGATCATGGAAAGGGATTTTACCAGCGATTAGACAAAAGCGGAATAAATGACTTCATCGAAGACTGTTGAAAGTGTTAATACAAGATAAAATTTGACACTAAAGATGAAGCACTGCAATCCTTTATCAATAACGTAAATTCCACCCCCAAATTACTGATGTAAGTGCTTCGATAATTGGTTTTCATGGATGAAATCTTGTCTAGGTGCTAAGGGTGAATACTTTGAGAAACTCTGACGCGAAATTCCATAGTTAATAATATCATTAGTGCAATCAATTCGAGATAAAGTATTGATTCAAAAGCTGCGTGGGAATATTTTTATTAAGGGTTGGCCCAAAGGAAAGATTTAATGATGTATTTCCTCTTGTGTATAAGTGGTTGAAAAATTGAGAATATCACGTTTTCTATATCAATAATAGAAGATGATTTGAAATTAATAGAGGTACTTCAACATTTCTTTCAACGATTGGACGATTTTTTTATATGATGATTTTGTTATAGAAAAAAATTATATATTTTTTTTAATTTTGGACGTGTGAACACAAATTACATTTATAAATTCAATTGCCATCTATCAATAAAATTTGTAACACAAATAAATTTACTGGTAAGGGGTTTCTTTTCAATCATATCATCAAATGTTAACTATTTTCTCTACAGACCTTACTGCAATGATATAGATTATTTAATGAGAGGGCTTGGCTTATCAGTAGTGAACCCTCTAATCGGTTCACCAAATTAATCTCTAGACCGCTCTACTATTGTATTGATTTGGTTTGGGATATACCCTGCCTTTTCTATTAAAGGCAGCTTAGGAGTGTTTAGTGAACCTATGGACATAAGCTTATAGGTCTGTATAGGTGCATCCAGATAATATCAAGGTACTGTCCAGCTAAGCTTATGTCTATAGGTTCACTAAACTCCCCTAAGCTGTCTTCCATATATAATCCAGGGAATATCCCAAACTAATTCAATTCAATAGTAGAGCGGTCTAGAGATTAATTCACTACTGATGAGCAAAGCCCACTCATTCAAAAACATATCATTGCAGTAAGATCTGTAGAGATAATATTTGAAGATATTATTGAATAAAAAAACACATTGCCAGTAAATTCTATTGTTACTGTGTAATTTCCATTAAATAGGAAAAATATTCTTTTTTACAGAATAGTTGTTTCTTAAATAATTGTGAACTCAAAATAATTTGTGAAATATGATTGATCTCGCTTCAAAATAAGGTTGAATTGGGAAAAAGATAGTTATGAATCCGATAATAATGATAGTAGATTTTGAAGGAAAGCTTAAATAACAATCCTATTGCCAGAATTTATGTCTCCTCGAAGAAATAACAATAAAAGATGTTTTTACATACCCAAATTTTTTTTTTCTAAATTTACTCTGATGACCTTTTATATAGAAATTCATATAAAGTCTGGTTAGGTTGTATGTGTACTTTAAAAAATAACTATTTATAAACAATTACATTTAAGATATCCTAGATTTGAATATAACTTGAAATTACCTAAATTTGGGTGAAAACAAGCTATCTAAATAATCTAACTTCATCCTCTCTCCTTCAGTGCCTCTCTCTACTGACGGTGGGCCACATGTCTCCTCATACATTCACCGCTATCCTCTTCATCTCCTCGTGCCGTCCAGTCAAATATAACTCATCTAAGGCCAATCTCACCGAAGCTGATTCAACCTAGATGTTTTGGAAATGAAATTCATCAGGTAGCCATTCCTGTAGGATGGATAGAATTTATTGATGATAAATTTCACACTATGACGAATAGCTTTCGAAAATTTATTTGATGCCAAAACTCAAGAAATCCTTTAGGTAATAATTTGACCTTAGTAGGCAGACTTAAAGGATCCTTTGTATTCATGCTAAACTATTCAACTCTTCACTGTTCAAGGTGGTCTTTGCTTATCGCAAATTGATTTTCCTTGTCATCTAATAATATTTTCAAGTTCAAATCTCTGATATAAACTGAATAATTCAACTTTTCTTTATTTTAACAACCGCTTTAGGTTGTTCTTTCTTTATATTTATTCGAAGTTCTACTTTCAAATATATTTTGAATAAACTATCTAAATTATCCTTTTAACCAATTTCGAAACTTTCTTTGTTTTTAAAAGTTAAATATCTAGTTACCATTGTTGTGTTGTTGTGTGCTAAATTCTATATATATATTTTGCCAAGGTTTGTTTAAATTTAAATGAAATAACATTATCAATCTTGTAACAAGTTTAAGTCCTTGGATAATATAGAAATAAAAGGTGCGATATTTAAGAGTATGAGATAAGTGCAAGGAGAGATAGTTAAATATAAGAGTTTTGAGTAATGTGTGAGATAGAAACTTTAAAAATACTTTCAACATAGATTTTTGGTCATGAAGAATATATATGATATTTGAAATATTTATTATATTTTTGAAAATATATGTCAATGGGTTTTCATATTCAACCTAATCAAATTTATTTTTGTCTAAAATTTATTGTAGGCCCAAAATTGGTAATGGGATCCGTGAAGCAGTCTAATGAAGGGAGATCAGTTCACGCCTGAATTGTTCTCTTGTGATAAGAGAATAAGGCCTACAGGGAAATGTCGTGTGGACATCTCTGACTATAAATACCAGACAGTTGGATCTCTATGACAATCCCACCATGTCTCTCAAGGTGAGTGGTCCTATGTTCTCTGCCAATGGAGGTGTTTTGATTTCCCAACATATACAAATATTGTAATATATGAATAACAGAGAATTAAGAGAATACTCTAAATAGGAATATCACGCCCATTTGACTTGGTTTTTTCAATACATAAATATCATCTAAAAAGCTTAAAAAGCCTTTGTGATTCTTTCCTCAATTCATTCACGTCAAGATATTGCGACTGTTACAATTATATAATGAATATTGTTCACATTTGGATGTTAAATTTAAATTTATATATACCAATTATATGAAAACATTTTTTATACTTTTATGCATATCACTAACTTAAACATATCGCTATTTCACCTATATCATGAATTTAAATTTTGAATTCTCTTTTTGTGTGTATGAGAATTATTTTATTTTATTCTATCAGGAGGAAATGATGGAATAATAATGACAGAATGTTGGAGAAAAATGATTATTAGAAAAATTAATGACTAGCGGGGATATCGCGTTTTGTGTGTTGAAATATATTTAATATATATATAATATATGAAATTTATAGATGAAATATATGCAATATAATCATTGTTGTTTATATTTTGAGCTTAATTAATTAATTGTTTCCACAGAGTATGTGTGTAAGATCACAAGTAAATAGGCTCTAACTGTAAGATTTTTTATTTGTTTACTATGTTATAAATTTCTCTTTTCTTTTATTTTGTTCTCTCTCTCTTGTAAATCAATTAAGATAATGCTTGATTAATCTTTTTTTGAATCAGTTTCTTAAGAAAGTCTAGGTAAAGTCAATAGCTATTTTATGCATTTTATTTTAATATACTTTATTCACATATAGCGAATCATCAAACAACTCCCTCCAATTTTTTATCCACAGATC
>CP092868.1:87122204-87195269 GCA_030710605.1 Cordylochernes scorpioides
CCTTTTGTAGATATATTTTAAATTATATATCAACATATATCTTTTAAGAAACTGATAATTTATATTATGTTGATTGTACATATTGCCAGACACTTCTTTCTTTTGTACACAGTTCTTTTTTCTCGTTTTTTTCTCTCTTTCACATTGTTAACATCATATGACTATTCTATTCACGGCTTAAATTATTGTATATATATGTGTAGACAATTGTAAAGGCATACATGTATGACAGCGCAAGTGTCCCTAGGGGGACATAGCGCTTTAAATTGAAATAAAATTATATTAAATAAACATGGAAACAAGTTGAATAAAAGATTTTAAAAATGACAAAACTTTGAAAGGTTTTATTAATATAGGAGAAGGAAATTGTAATTATAATGTGAAAATTACATAAATTATTGAGAAGAAAATGTGTTTTAAGAAGTTGTCTTAGATGTATTGAGAAATTCAAAAATTCCGAATTATCTAAAGAAAAAATATCATTTCGAATTTTCTCAAATAAATGGGCCAGAAAGATGGCTGCCGATTGTAAGATGAGACTTTCTGTGGGGGAAATGGTCTTAATGGAATGGATGGAGGAATGAATCTTGTTGTTTTGGGGAAGTTTTTGTTAGGAAAGGATGGAAACTGGATCCAATCCTGCCTCTATTAATAATATTGTATGTACAGCTCTTAAGGGAAATTTTAAACTATTATGGAGTCTTGTTTTTGTGTAATGCTTGTGTTTTTTGAAGAAGCTGGGAGCGAGTGTAGTAGTTTTGTTCTAGGCGTTACTGTCCTGCCTCTATTAATAATACTGTATGCACAGCTCTTAAGGGAAATTTTAAACCTTTATGGAGTCTTGTTTTTGTGTAGCGCTTGTGTTTTTTGAAGAAGCTGGGAGCGAGTGTAGTAGTTTTGTTATAGGCGTTACTGTCCTGCCTCTATCAATAATACTGTATGCACAGCTCTTAAGGGAAATTTTAAACCTTTATGGAGTCTTGTTTTTGTGTAGTGCTTGTGTTTTTTGAAGAAGCTGGGAGCGAGTGTAGTAGTTTTGTTCTAGGCGTTACTGTCCTGCCTCTATTAATAATACTTATGGGGTCTTGTTTTTGTGTTGTGGCCGAAATACCCGGTATTATTCGAATAGCAACTGAACAAAGCATTCGTGCGTCGCTTGGCTCTGCTAACTCCGGTAAGTTTTGTTTATAAAACTTCTTCCTTGCCTGCTATAAAACTAAAATTTATATATAAATAGCTTAAATCAAAAATAATATTAACTTTTGATCGGCAATATCTGTTTGAATTTTCGAAGGTTTATTATTAAATATGTAAAAATTTGAAAATGAATGTTCTAATTGTAGAACGATTGGATGAACTATGCAAATATTTTACGGATAAATTTGATAACAATCAAAAAACATTAAATAAACAAGATATAGGATATTTAAGGGGAACAATAAAACAGATAAAGGATAATTTAACAGAATCACTTAAAATTGATCAGAAAATAAACAAAATCGAAGAATGTATGCAAAATAACTTTACGGTAATCAATAACGATTTATCAAAGATAATTGGGAAGGGTTTAAGTAAAGATTCGTATGCAGAAGTGGCTAAAAACAAAGATTACTTACTTACACAAAAGGTACGACAAAATACTAAGGAACAAACCATTATTATAACGGCTAATGAAAATCAAGCAATATCACAGGTACAACAAAAGGTAAATGAGAGTATCAAATTTCTTAGACAGGAGGGTAATAAAACAAGAATCAATAGAATAATAAATACCAGAAAAGGGACGATCCTTAAACTGCCTAATGATCAGAATATAGACCAACTGATTGAAAGTTTCAAGAAGCTCGACGAAATCAACCAAATCAGCAAAATATATAAACCAAAACTAAGAGATCCTACAATTTTGGTTAAGTCGATTAACAAAATAACAGATCTAACAAATTTGGTAACGATAATCTGTGAGATGAACCCAGAACTTGCTGGGCTAAATAATGAGATCAAGGTCTTATTTCCTATTAAATCTGTAAAGGCTGAGCAAGATGTAGTTCTGAGGGTCTCCCCGGGGGCCTATGCTATTATTAAAAAACTCGGCAAAATATATACTGATATCCAACGGTGCGATTTTAGGGATAAAGTGCTTGTTGATCAATGTCAAAATTGTTACTTATTCCATTATGGACATCGGACCAGAAACTGCCCAAATATAAAGAAATGTGTAAAATGTGGAATGGAAGGACAGTATCACTGCTCCGAAATAATAAGATGCAACAATTGCTGCAGGCACCCATATTTTAAGAACGGAAATTTAGATCATAAACCAAATACCCAAGCGTGCCCGATCTACGAAAGAGAGATTAAAAACGCGATGCAGCGTACCGACTACTCAACAATTCAAGAAGAGGAGAACAAGAATTAAAACGCCATTTGAATGCATATGAATGGAAGAAACACAGCTACTGATAGAATTATAATTATTCAACAAAATGCTAGGAAAAGCAATACCTGCATAAGTGAACTATGTTCATCCAAAAAAATCATAAACACAGACTTAATTCTGATTCAGGAGCCTTATAAAATAAAAGAAGATATAATTTTTCCAGGAAACAATATAATATATCATCAGGAGAACAGTCCAAATATAAATACAGCAATAATTGTTAGAAACAATGCGTTACAAATTAAACTAATAAAATAATTCACTAACTCCTTCGCCACAATCATTACTATACAAACAGAAAGTAAGAAAATTGCTATATCAAATATTTATATTCACCCCAATTCTATGAGAAAGGAGCACGAAACATTCTTCAGATCACTAACTGAAACATTTATAAACACGCCCCTAATTATAAGTGGTGACTTTAACGCCAGATCGCCATTATGGTACGATTCCACAAAAAATTACAACGGGCATAGATTGATCCCCATCATTGACGAAACGAACTTAATCATACATAATAATAAATCCACTACATGTCGAAATGCTAGTGTGATTGATCTTACGCTGACTAACAAACAAGCAATAGCAACTATCAGAGACTGGCACACAGAACAAATATCGCAGATCTCTGATCATGTAGCAATAATCTATGAAGTACATACAACTGATAATTTAACCACAGCTACTAATTATTCCACATGGAAATTCAGTGAAGAAAAGGCGAACTGGTCAAATTTTGGCCAGAATTTCAATTAAATAGATCAAAATAATATTGAAAACCTTTTAGATACAGCAAATACAAGGAAAGACGTCGATAGCGCGGTAAAAGAACTTTCGAAGACGCTCATTGAAGCAGCGTATAATACTCTTAAACTAAGAAAAAACGAACAAATAAAAAACAACATAAACAGATGGTGGAACGCGGACTTGACACGCCTTGAGAGCTATTGTAAATACCTCCGTAACTCCTATTATCGAGCAAAAAATCCCTCTATCCATATTCAACAACAGTATAAAAGTGCAAGAAACAAATACGTCAGGGAAATAAATAAGGCTAAAAGAATGTCTTGGAGGTTTTTCTTAGAGGACATCAAATCAAAAAACCCATATGGAAATTTATACAGGGTATACAAAAATATTAAAAACGGTTCTAACCGAAAGGGAATTTTGGAAATCTTAGAAGTGAATAAAGATGAAGAACGATTCCAGAAGACACACAGTGGAACTTTTGAACAACCTTTTCCCCGATGATAGAGATAATGAAGACACAACCTTCCACAAAACATAAGGAACTATACTCTGAGATTTCATAATAAAGAAAATATAATAATAACGCCCAATGAAGTAAATGGAATAATTGATGAGCTAAACTCAAAGAAAACGCCTGGAATTGATAATATTTCTAACAATAATAGTTCCAATACTGGTGAAACTTTTTCAAAAATGCTTAGATTTAAATTATTATCCGAATGAATGGAAAAAATCTGAGGTAATAATTATTCCCAAACCAGGTAAAACAGACATGAAAATTTATAAAAGCTACAGACCCATTTGTCTCAACTCAAACATTTCCAAAATATTTGAAAAAATAATTAACAACAAACTAATAAAATTTTATGAAGACTCGATCTGCTTAACAATCGTCAACATGGATTTACAAGATCAAGATCTACCATCTCTGCATTAAATGAAATTGTCAAAATAGCTCTAGAACATAAAAACAAAGAATATACAGCTATAATCGCAGTTGATATAAGTGGAGCGTTTGACAATGCATGGTGGCCGATGGTGCTGAAAAGACTAGATGAGGACAACGTTCAAGCTTCAATAATAAAACTATTACAGTCTTTTCTTAATAATAGAAGAGTGAGATTTATATACTCATCAAATGAAACCCATAAAAAATTAAGCAAGGGATGTCCACAGGGTGGGCCTATATCTCCTACAATATGGAATATTATTCTAAACGATTTATTGAATAACTATTCAGAATCAAACAGTGAAATCATTGCTTATGCGGATGATATAACTGTGATATGTTGGGGAAACAACTTGACAGAACTTCGGAATACAACAGGAAAGGTCATGGGGAGAATATTAGACTGGTGTGGGAATAATAAGTTGACCGTATCTGAAGAGAAAACGAAAATCTTATACTTGTTTAATAGCAAAATAGCTGCAAAAATTCCGAACACTATCACTGCCAATCGGGTAGAAAAACTGAAGATTATATGAATAACTTTTAAAAATCATAGAAATAAAAAAAAATTGGATTTTGTGCCCCATATTGATGAGATTATTACCAAGACAAATAGAGCTAGTGAATACCTAATTGGATTAACCGGGAAAGCATGGGGTCTGGACAGTAAAAGAAGAATAGAACTCTATAAGACACTGTTTCGAAGTTCACTAACTTATGGTTCCACGATCTGGTACAACTTTATACTAAAAAAAGTCAAAGATAAATTAAACTCTCTGCAGTACAAAATTTTGAAGCACAGTACACAGGTTTATAATTCAACATCTTCAAACTGTACTCATATTGTTGCTAGAACACCAAAGCTCACGGATTTTATTGAAACAAATATACTAAAAATAAATATTGGATACAAAAAATCAGATCCAACTAAAAGAAAAATCATATCTAATTTTATAAACCAGAAATTTGAGGAATACTATGGAGGTGCCAATGATAATTTCAAGGGATTCTTTGATACCTCATGAATTCCTAACTATGTTCAACCCAACTTCTATAACGTTCAATTTTTTACTGGACATGGTGACTTCAACACATATTTGTTTAGAATTGGCAAAATTGGTTCATCTGCATGCACTTGTGGAAACGAACAACAAACCCCTGAACACCTTCTTATAAACTGTCCATTAACTTCTGATCTAAGGGATGAAAAACAACTTTACCTGACTAATACAAAACAAGCTTCTTGCAATAAAGACCAACACATCAAGTTTAATAGATTCTGCAGGATGTATATTTTGAGGCGAAAGTGTTGACTGTACATATTTCAAGCTACTACTTGTAATTACTATATGTAAAATTTTACATCGAACGTTTAATTTTCATGATTCCCAATGTTCAATTGTATTAATTGTATATAATTTAAAATATACACGCAATTATCCAAATTGTGGATATGGCGTGTCTCTCCCAACAGTTAAATAATAATAAAAAATAATAAGAAAGCATTCAAAATGGCAATTCGCAAATCCTAAAAACTTATCGTTAACTAACTGACAAATACGTTAATAATTTCTATTATAATAACTAAAATCATTTTAATAATTACTGTAAAAGCTCCCAAACTTGTGTACGCATGCAAATATCCAAGACGGATATCGCGTGCTTTGTAAATGATAATAAATAAATAATAAAAATAGTCACTTTAAACACTTAAAAAAAATTTAATAACAGCAGAATTATATCTACTCACAAATACTCCTCTGGCAATTAAAAGACTTATTGCGCAACTGAGACTTCTATGGGTTTTATTCCCAGAAAATCGATCAAAGCGCTTGAAGATTGACTGTCCTTTAACTTGTGATCTATGTAATATCAGAATACAAGACGAAATCATGCATACAATTTTTGATTGCTGTTTCTTGGAGAAGCAAAGAGGGGAACTCTTGGGTGATTTATTCTTGTCTCAATCCGATAGTCAACAAATTTATAACTGGATAAATGCAATGACGTTTGATCAAGGTCTTCTTTCTGGTTTATATAAATTCTACAAGGCCGCAGTCACTGTTCGGAGGATATTAATTGAATCGCCGAATGTCGTGGTCCATTTGGAAGGGGAAAGCGAAGACGCGGATGAATCCACACTAGCATGTTCAGTGATACGTTAACCATGACGTATGCACGAAGGAACGTGTGGCCATTGGACATGCGTCGGACCTGGAGGCTGTTGTTGGGTGCTGCGCTGCCTGGAGTATAGGAACTCCATCTATTATTTCTTCCTGTGGTGAATCAGTATAAGACCGGTGGTCTTAATGAAGCTTTGTGTGTGTGTTTGTGTGTAGTGCTTGTGTTTTTTGAAGAAGCTAGGAGCAAGTGTTTTGTTCTAGGCGATGAATATAACGGTGAGTTTTATGTAGATCCACCGTTAGATCACCCACCCTATGGCCAACTATTACCTAAGTGAGGTCACGACTATACACGACTTTATAAAACCTTTAAAATTTTGTCCTTTTAAAAATATTTTATTTAAATTGTTTCCATTTCTGTCTCTCCACATATATTGTAATGGAATTTTTGTATTGTAACAAAGTATTTATTATTTTATTAACAGAATATCTCATTTTTTTATTTTTATATTTTGATACTCTGTAAACTTCCCTCATTGCTTATTTTTTGTTTATCTTTCATAGTTTGTACTTTCATCAAATAAAGTGCCGTGTCATCCAGAAGTTTCCCTAATTTTCCACGTGGAAATATGCTTACAAAGCACGTAAAGGTCTAAAATATTGTACACTTGTTAGAACCTGGTGACAATACAAGTTGACAGATTTCCAAGTTATCAGGGTGGCCGGAAACGCAAACATTTCCAATTTTTTTTTCAAATTTTGTAATATGCTTATTAATAGCATTATCTGAGAATCATTTTCTGACATAAAATACATTAATCAGTCCATTTTTAAGAAAGTCAAGTCTAGCCTGTGAAGGAGTTAAAAGTCCCTGCGTAAAAGGAATGTTAGTATTTATTAAGAAGTAACCTTTAAAGTGGTTGATTAAGAGGTTATTGAAAATTGCCCTGTTTTTAGATCATGATTTTTAGTTTGATTATAAAAGAATATATCATTGAGATATGAAGTTGCGGAATTAAGGCTTTGCATATAGCGTTAAAGGATTTGAAAAATCGAAAATATAATTGCGAAGTTAAATGCAAAGTAATCTTTAAAAAAAGTAAAAATAGTGATCACATAATATAAAGATTAACGCACTATAGCATTATATAGGGGGGGGGGGGGGGGGTAATAGAAAGTGAAAATATTAAATAAAAAAAATAAGCAATAATGTACTCGATAGCATGGAACATGGTAGCGGAAGATGAAACAATGTAAATAACATCTAATTTATAAAGTGAGAGAAAATATAAAATGACAAATGCAAATTAGTGATATAAACATGAAATTTGAACTTGAGATTATTAGATATGAATGATAAAATATAAAGTTGATTATAAAATAGAGTCATAAAGCAAAAGTAAATAAGCTTTGGTAAAGAAAAATAAAATAAAATGACAATAATCTAAACTGATTGGTTGACGTAAAAAAAAAGAATTATAAGAGCTAGATGATGATTATATAAAGATATTAAATGAGAATTAAAAAAAATGTTTATCGAGAAAGAAGAGCAAGTAAGATTATATATAGAAGTTTGTATATCGGGAAAGAATGGAAAGTAGTAGGCCAAATGTATGTTCCTGTTTTTTTAGGATGGGTGGAGAGAGCTTTAAATTGTTCTAACTTATCGAATTTGTTTCATGTTTGACGCGGCTCGTGGATCACATTGTTTTTAACTTGTCGATTTTTTGTTCCCTGCGCCACGTTTAGGTGAAAACGTGATTCTTCCTGAAGCGGCATTTATATTGTGTGTGCAGGAAACACGGCGATCTGTTCTAACCGATCAAGGGTTGTTTTTTCCTTTAACATGTGTGGGTGTGTGTGATTTTTGTAGGTAAAATGTTGTCCTTGGATCTAAGTGTCGATGTTAAGTGGACAAGTTAATCGAGGGCGAGAGAATCTAGACCTGGTGACTTGGTTTTGGTTTATTAATGAAAGAATAGATATTTTAATTCATTAGGTCAGTAGGCGGGATTAGTTATTGAATTTCTTAGTTATTCGTTAGTGAACTGATTTGTTAGTAAATGTAAAATAAGTTATTTGTATCTAAACCGGACATCGGCGTAGATTATAGGTTAGGGATTAGAACGGTATATAGTAAAAAGCACGCACTAATATTTGATTTAATAGCTGGTGAACATTCATTAGAGTGACACCGGGCAGTAGCGGTGGGTCGTAACAAGAAAATGTCGGCTGTTTGTTTGCTCGTGTCTAGTGGAAGAGGGGGGAGCGAACCTATTTTTGGTGCGATTCCGGAGTTAGGTCAGGGGCCTCTTGCGGGGATAGCTGGTTCCTTCTACTTATTGGAAGATCTCTTCAGTGAGATGGAGAAAAGGGGCTGAACAAGTCGGGGTATAAGATGGGATTTCTGAGCGTCAAATATCGTGGGACATAAATGGTTAAATTCCACTAAGTGTACATCAGGTGTTACACGAGGTGTTTGAATTAGAGGCTGGGGCGCGAGGAATAATATTTTCTGTATAGTATTTGAGTTATTTCACATGAACTGTATCATCTTCTTTATTTAGTCTGATTCTGTTATTCTGTGTTATTGAGTCTGTTAATTCGGACTACGTTCGGAGATATTTTTTCTATAATTGTAAACACAAAAGCGTTTTGATTTGTCACGTTTGGTGACAAGGGTTATGGGACTGGCATAGGTAAATACAGAGGTTGTAATTATCCCGTGTTCAAGCATTTGTTCGATTGGTGTTTGTATTTCGAAAATCCGGATATTGTATCTGTTGATATTAAATCGAATGGTTGTTGTGTTTCGAGGTTGTTGCGGACTTGGTAAAAATATTATTCAGTGATATCAGATTAGAATTGAGTGAAAGTGCGACTTTCGACGTGGACACGCTTTGAGGTGAGATGTGTCACAGGCGTGAAGGCGTCTTTGGCCTGAAAAGTGAAAGAGTTTTGCCGTGTGGCTCTGTGACACGAAGCGAAAAAATTGTAAATGAAAAAGTGTCACGTGAAGTCTTTGTTTTGTACAAAATCTTACCTGTTTCACAATGAATAACAAATTTACTAAAGTCATGGGTGCTGGTTGTACGAACATATATCGAGAATTTTTATATTGTTAGTGGATATGGCACGTTTAATGTGAAAAAAAATTTTAGTGTTTAGTGGGGCGACGTTATGGAGCTTGTGTGACTCGAAATTGGATTTGGGTGTTAAAACGCGCACTAAAAATTGTTGCCAATTGGAAAAAGTGATGTGAGAGGGTGTTGTTTATTTTGTTGAGAGAGATTTGTCGATTATTAATATGCATGTGAAAGGAAGGTACGAGGGAGTGTAACTATGTTGGAATATAACGATTGGAATGGTTTTGGAAGGCTGTGACTTAGGTCACTTCTGTCCAAAGCTATGAAAGAAAATGACTAGGGGCGTTGAAAATAGGATTATGAACATTACAATGAGACCAAGTAAGAGCGTTGGAGTTCACCACGTGTGAGCAACCCGTTCCAGAAGGGTAGGTTTTAATAAATGGGACAGTTGTTTTAACCTCTCCATGGGACACGTGTTGCTTACACGAGGTGAATTTGTACAAGGTAGTTGGTAGGGGTACATTATCCTGATACACGGGTAGCTGAGAACAGTTTATAATTAGTAGAAATCTTTTTATGGAGTTGAGGGATAATATGCCAAAAGGCAAGGGTGTATCGATGATATGGAATTTTAGATTCTGCGTTATGTTACCTATTTTTGAGTTTAAAAAGATATAATCTATGGTGAAACTATTGTTAGCTATGGCGTTAATAGTTAATTCAAATGGGTGGACAGGTATTTTCTTTTACAAACTGGTTTCTATTATTTTAAAAGTATTCCGACTAATTATATCGATAGATGCTCCTGTATCAAGTAGTAGAGGTAGGTTTACATAATTGGACAGTTCAGTTAGAACGAGCAATTGTTCAACGAAAATTATGTGAGGAGGAACCTACTGTTGTGCTGTCTTGTGGGACGGGACAGGCTTGATCTGTTGCCGTGGTTGGAGGATCCCTGGGGCAGTCAGAGTTCATTGTTTGCGCTGGGCTCGTGGTTTAGAGATGGTCGGGGGAGCAGGTAACATACGCTCGCGTGTTGGTAACTCGGAGGGGTGCTTGCAGGAGGTTTGGTGGCTTTCTCAATCTTGTAGAGTATTGTAGTTGGGCCCGAACTGCTTGGGCGTCGTAGTTGGTGAAGAAGCTCTGCGCCTCGTACGAACCATTGTAGCGCGGTAGCTCTACATCTCGCGATAGTCCGGTCGCCGCGAACAGCTGATGTAGTGTCCTGGTCAAACTCCCCAGGACATCTGATACCGCCGGCGGGGGCGTGGCGTGTTCCTGGCTGGGGGCGATTTCCTGCGTCCTACCCAGGGTGTTTTCCATCTTTGGAAAATTGGTGTTTTCGCCACTTTCGTAGTCGGGATCGGACTCCATGGGCTCCTTTGATTCCTCCTCGCTTCCCTGTTCCATCTTTCTGTACAGACAGTGGTTTACTTGCTTACTTGTACCTTGGCGTCCACAATCCTGTCGACTTTTCGGACTGGGGAGTCTGTGATATCTTGGGACCTCTGGGACCAGTGTTACCTGATGCTAGACGAACCTCGATGTCAACTCTACCGTGCAGTCGTGGTGGAAGGCGACACAGCTGGGCCAAAGGTGAAATAAACAAACAGAAATTCCACTAAGAAGCGTCTGAACGTCAAGAAGGAATGGGACGAGGAGATTTCAGGTAGGAAAGGGGTTACCTCTATCGGAACGTCCGGCAGACTGGGGCTGAAACAAAGACTAACTAAGGACTGACTAACTGAGGCTCGGGGCCTCCTTTTATAGTTTAGCTGGGTCCGAACAGGTCACTGCTCTTTTCTGACGTAAACAGGGGAGAAAGTTATATTATCCAGGAGGGCCACGACCTCGTAAAATTTGGACTGGGTTTGCTAGGCCTGCTTTCCTATTCTAACCTAAACCTGATTAGTTTTAACCTTGATTTTCTCTTGTTAGTCTCCATTCCTTCTATCTGTACAGTTGCTATACTTTATTAGATTCTTACGCGGTACAGATTGATGTTAGTTGAGGCTTTCTATTTGCAGTAAATAAGAATTTATATACAGTCACGTGGTGGAACATGTGGTAGTAGATATCTGGACTATTGCAACAATTTCATGGTCTTAAATCATCACATATATATGGTAATTTAAACCAACAACCCTATATTGTATAATACTTATAACAAGATTGTCATGTTATATATAGAAACACATCTATAAATAATTATACGCATGATTGACATGTGTCATTACATCACCATATGTAATGTACTTTGAACAAACTGAGGATAAATAAATAAAACTATGTAATTGATTAAGAGCTGAGTTAAAGCAAGATTGAGAAGTTAAAAAACGTCTAAAATCGAGAGAGAAATCCAACAACCCTAAAGAGGAATTTGGCAAGTCGTTGCCATCAAGGTCAAAGGGTGCAGAATATCGCAGACGTCCCACGCACTTTGCACCCGTTCAAAGTCCAAATTCTCGCATGTCTCCCCCTCTCGGCAAAGATATAAAACATCTGCCCTAGCCGAAATGTTACTTAGAGACTTCACCATCGGCGTGTGCCCTTGTCGGTTGTACCCAGGACCACCTCATCGCCATGTAAAACAATAAGATATCTTCTAACTCCATCTTACTCTTAGCTCGACTTATTTCTGTTCACGGAACTTTCCTACTACAACTGTGTCTCTTCGTTTTTTGTGTGTGAACATTCTCAAGCTTTCCACTCTGCCTCGACCACGACTGCCTGTACTCTGTGAGAACTGTTAAAGGTCCTCCAAGGTGCAGAGAGGTACTGGAAAACTCTCCACGCCCTGACTGTCCCTCTCGGGTCTACAAGTTTGACCCTCGGTTACCACAGCTATAGCGAGAGTCGACAGGATACCTCATCACAGATAAGTCGACAGGACCTTATCACAGAAGAGTCGACAGGATGACCAAAGCGAAAGAGACCACAACGAAGAAGGTAAGAAGTCTGTCCAGATAGAAGCGACAAAGAGCAAAGATGGAGGAAACAACCCGCCATTCCAACGAAACGACCAGCAATCTCTCCCCCAACAAGAGACGATATTTCACGACCAAGCAATCACACCCCAACGCCACAGCCGAAGATTCCGCAAAATAAGCCGGTGACAGGTTCCCCACCTTCGGCCTTACAACGCAAACCATCTTCCAGGCGACATGCCGCCGTCGCCAAACAGAAGCTACAAGCTTCTACAAGACCTACATGGAGCGTCTTCCGCGTCATCAGGACGACCACTAAAGACCAAGTCTCCTGACTCAACAATCCTCAAAACTGTAAGTTTTAAAAACCTACATAACATTCTCCTCATGCTCACAACTTGATTCTCCATAAATTTAATTTTTATTTTTACTGTAATCATTTTAAATCAATTTTTACCATTTTTATATCATTTCAATTCAAATTTTAAATATTTTACACCCTCATTTATCAATTTTTACTTTATTTTAAGCAACTTATAAATTTTTTAATTCATTACTTTCAACTTTATATTTAAAAAAAATCATATTTTTTTAATTACCCGAATCATAATTCTGAACTTATTTGTGTGTTTTTCTAAATACCTTATTTTTATACCAAATCACCAATTTCTTAATCAAATACTCAAAACTTTACAAAAATCATTGTTATGTTCACTATTTTATGTAAACACCCCATTCACCTTTTTTTTTCACTAACACGTCATTGCCCTTGTACAAGGATAATTTTCGCACTACCATAATCAACGATTTAAAAATATATATTCAAATTTTAATAAACATAGGTGAAACGCATTTTTTTTAAATTGCAAAAATCGAAAGATACAATATCTTCAAAATCACAATTAGAAAAGTAACTGCCCTTCCCCAAAACAAGTTAAAAATCTAACATAGATTCACTCCCTCGTCCTTTTCTTGTACATGCATAATTATTAATCATCCACACATCTCTCTCAACAAACTTCAACACACTCCCCAATCACTTTCTCCAATTGGCCACCATCTATTAGCGCGCGACTTAACAACAAATCAATCTCGAGCCACACAAGCTCCATATCGTCGCCATTAAACGTGCCACTTCCACTAACAGCCAAAATATCTCGATGTGTTTTGTACAACCACCACCCATGACTGGTAAATTGCTATTCATGATGAAACAAGTTAGATGCTGTACCAAAACAACGACTTCACGTGACACCTTTCCATTCAATTCACTTCACTACTGTCTCACAGCGCATCACAACAATTTTTCTCACTTAACAGGCCACAAAGACGCCTTCATGCCTGTGACACAACTCACCCCAAAGCGTGTCCACGTCAAAAGTCTCACTTTCACCACACATCTAATCTGAAATCACTGAATAACATTTTACTAAGTCCGCAACAACGTCGAAACACAACACTTACAAACACCGAGAAAACTACATCTTTCAAATAGACCATAAAACTGCCAAAAAGCTTTCACCACTCTCAAAGGGAGTTTAACCAGTAAACCAGTACCCTAACGTACATTCAAACCCTCAAAACTGTACTACAACAAGGATTTCCAAAACGTCTGTTATCTGACAGAGCGCTCGCTTTTACCTCAGAAAAATTCCGCAAATTTCTAATAAAACATGGTATACAACCCCTACTCACCGCAAGCAATAACCCACAAGCAAACGGTTTATTAGAACGCTTAAATGCGACCATTACAGGCAAACTCAGACTAGCTTATCTAGAAAATCAAAAGCTTCCTGGTCTCAACTAGATAAGCGCGTCACTCAGACGTTTAATAACACACCCCCATTCTGTCACAAGTTTTCCACCCACCTAGTAAATGTTCAATGTTATACCCCAGATCTAAGAACTCATCTTAACCCATACCACGTATAACCATATGCAACCAGACATATTCAATGCTGATGCAACTCGCATAATTCCTCCTCAAACTGCCCAGCCATTCCTACATTTAAATCCAGATTTATTTATATCGATCGTTTCAAAACAAACCTCAAGTAGCGACCAGAAAATTTCCCGTTAAATTCACAAACCTATTCTATCTACATACTCTACACCAACCTATTTGGATCTGTATTGCCTACTTACTTACTCTCTTTCACACAATATAAAGATTTCTTTGAGCCCACCAGATCCAGACTAGAGGAGAAAGAATTTAAAGCACGTGCGCTGTAGACAAGCCCCATATCTCCCCCTTCAAAAACAATACCCATCGCACCCCGCTCACAAAGCTGTCATCTAAATATCCGCTATCGGAATGACCGCCATGTGTAACACGTGTCTTCCATCAACCATTTATATTTCCTCGAGAATTTCACAAATTCCCAGACAGAGAGTCATAAAAATGGACACCGCGAGTTGGCATACCAAAGGCCGCAGTGACGATACACTAAACATCTCGAGACCATTCCCGCGTCACTAAATCCATTGCCACACTTCCCCCTTACTCGCCTCCAGTAAATTAGGACCGTGTCCCGCATTTCTTTTCCCACCCCTTTTACTACATTAGCAGTCGATATCTTAACCTAACTTTCAAACATTTAGATATTTGAATTTGAACAAGACCTACCTAAAATTGAACATTTTGATATTTTCTGATCCTGTGTAAATCTCCATTTTTTTCTACATATCAAACATTTTACATGTTAAATTGATAACAATATTTAATTAAATTCTATTTTTGTATAAAATATTTTATTATTTATTTTTTTACCTTTCAATTATATAATCACAAATTTTAATCCAACATTATTAAAAAAATCAATTTTATTTTATTTTTCATAATATTATTTTAGTATTACAAAACATTTGTTTGTTTTCAAAAATCACTTTAATTTTCCTTATTATTAATTTTATATAATACATGTTTGATTTTGTACACTTAAACTTTATTCAACCACAATCACATTTCTCTATTTTTATTCATATTATATTTGTTTTTATACCTTTATATAAAATTACCATGTTTATCATCAACTATCGGGCAAACAGCAATCGTTTACAACAATCTATTTCTCTAACCACTTCAGTGTACTTTACACTACTATCTTTCTCCGCCACTGCTTCACATCAACGTAGAAAAACGATGTTACTGCTTGACATTTTTTATTTCGTAATTTCAACAAACTCTTTGAACCCATTCCCCAGATTTAAAAATCCCAACTTCTGGCTTGAACACGTTTCAAAATTTTATTTCAATCATCCGTAGAGCAAAATCACCAACACATGCACAAAGCGTTCACAACTCTCAATTTTTTTAGCTCTAGCGGACCACAATCAACCTTGATTTTAAGTCAAGACAGATCACCTACTGTCGCTACAACAATTCTACTTATCGCATGGCTCCATTTCACTCCTTTCAATCATATTGATGAAGAACATTTTCTTCAACAACTTTACAGCCCAATAACCCTACAATTGTGACAAAGCACTGTAACCTTATACAGCATCACAGGTGAAACATTGCCTAGGAAGACGCTCAAGTCTATATCCTCGCATTGCACCTGGATCTAAGTATTTGATTGCCTGTGTAATACTTACAATTGCATATTCTTTAACCCCTAACCCTTTCCAACGCCCGCCAAAAATCTCTTAGAACATCATTTTATTTTTATCATCATTATTTTTATCAAACAAAGGTTTTATCTAAATTCTCTTTTATAATGAATATCATAACTTTTAAATTGAACATAAGTTTTATTTTTTATAATTTTCAGATATATCCAAACAAAACATCTTGGTATAGCCCTTTTTAACCCTAACATTTTAAATTAATTAAAAGAAATTTGAATTATTTACCTGTGTTAAAGAGGCTTTACCTGTTTAAACCCTTTCACTCCCGGGGCCCATCTATGGTAATTTAAACCAACAACCCTATATTGTATAATACCTATAACAAGATTGTCATGTTGTATATAGAAACACATCTATAAATAATTATACGCATGATTGACATGTGTCATTGCATCACCATATGTAATGTACTTTGTACAAACTGAGGATAAATAAATAAAACTATGTAATAGATTAAGAGCTGAGTTAAAGCAAGATTGAGAAGTTCATAAACGTCTAAAATCGAGAGAGAAATCCAACAACCCTAAAGAGGAATTTGGCAAGTCGTTGCCATCAAGGTCAAAGGGTGCAGAATATCGCAGACGTCCCACGCACTTTGCACCCGTTCAAAGTCCAAATTCTCGCATGTCTCCCCCCCCTCGGCAAAGATATAAAACATCGGCCCTAGCCGAAATGTTACTTAGAGACTTCACCATCGGCGTGTGCCCTTGTCGGTTGTACCCAGGACCACCTCATCGCCATGTAAAACAGTAAGATCTCTTCTAACTCCATCTTGCTCTTAGCTCGACTTTTATCTGTTCACGGAACTGTCCTACTACAACCGTGTCTCTTAGTTTTTTGTGTGTGGACATTCCCAAGCTTTCCACTCTGCCTCGACCACGACTGCCTGTACTCTGTGAGAACTGTTAAAGGTCCTCCAAGGTGCAGAGAGGTACTGGAAAACTCTCCACGCCCTGACTGTCCCTCTCGGTTACTACAGGTTTGACCCTCGGTTACCACAGCTATAGCGAGAGTCGACAGGATACCTCATCACAGATAAGTCGACAGGACCTTATCACACACATATATATATATTAAGAAAAAGGCATCTCCTTATAGTGCAACTGAAAGTTGCTGATGGCTTGCGCCATCTATCGGAACAAATATCAACTATTATCGTTGATTTTTAATTATTCCAGAATTGGCCAGATACCCATTCTTGATCAATCAAGAAAAGCTAATATATATATATATATAAATATTATATTTAAAATAAAATTAATAAGATTTCTGTTGTTTTATATTATATTAATTTAAAAAAAATGTTTTTTGAGTTTCTGCTTGATATTTGATCATGTTGAGGATTATTGTAATGGTGGTGCAGTCGTGGCTAAATTTCTTGAAAGAATAATAATAAAATGGTCTTGATCAAATATTGCTTTAATGAGCTGAGAAATGAATTCATATTAAAAACATATTTTCGTACAAGTACAGCCTGGCTTAAGGCGTAAGAATAAAAAATATGAAAAACAAAAGAATATTTACATAATTACATATGGTTTGAGCCGACCAGCGGGGAAGAACAACAACAATGATTATTTATAAAGAAGGCGTGACCTCTGGCGGTCGATTAAAACAGAGTATTTATATCAATGAAATTATAACTTTAAATAAAATAACATTTTAACATATAACATTTTAAATAATACATTTATATAACATATATATATATATATATATATATATAGTGTAAAAACTATATAACAAAAATATAACAGTGATTCCACATTTAAAACTCAAGGAGCAAACTGATAAGAATGATAAATCATATCAAGTAGATTTGGTTAGATTAGCAAGCTAAATCTAAATTAATTATAACAATAAATAGTTGTATAGTTTTATATTTAAGTTTTGTATTAAAATTATCTTCATTATTTTGATTATTTAAATTTAAATTATAAAATTTGTGAATTGTTATTATTTAGTATAGATAGAGAGAAAAAAAAGTCCTTTACTTCTAAAACATCATCTAGTTAATTATATATTTATAATTAATAACAATAAAATTTAACAACGTAACGTCTTTTGCATCGGCTTTTACACGTCATTTAGACATACTCTAACCTATATATAGAATAATAGAAGTGAGAATATATATAATATTATAAATTTTAGTAGTTAGAGAAAAGAGAGAAAGACAGAACCATGCACTTTTAATCAAACTAATAATAAGAAAACAAAAAGTTTTGTAAAGAAGGTAGATAAAATTGTTAGCATATATATATATATATTTATAATTTTATATTTTATCCTTTTTTTTAAATGATTTTTTAATTTTTTTTATTTTAAAATATGAATATAAATAGTTGTATTTAGTAATATATCTATACTATGAATTAACTTTTGTTATGAGTTTGGTTATTATGTTTTGAAACCCTAATGGTAGACCAGACATATACAAAAAAAAATTTAATTGGAATAATTATTGGAAAAAGAGATCTGCTGGACCGGGAATTCTCAAATAGAAGACCAGCGACATTTCATCCCTTCTCTATTATGTCATAGATCTCTTTTCAACCGGATTTTATGTGTTAATATAAAGTTACTTCAGTGAAACATTTATATGAACAGATATAACAAATATAAGTGTTAACAAATTCCAACTGTGAACCTACCTCGTCCGCGACGCCTTCAACTGTAAACATCTATTTCTGGATGACACATGTTGTGGGGGGGGGGGACAAAATTAGACCGCTTATTCTGAAGTTTTAGAACAACAAGACATCCAAAGAAGAAAGAAAAGATTGTTAAGGGAAGAAATCCAAACTTTATAATCTTTACAGCCAGTTATATTAATATAACTGATTCAACACTTATTCATCTTTCAATATTCCTTTAAAAAGGCAAATTATTAGAGTTTAATAAAGCTATTAATTGTGAAAATTCACTTTTATTTAATTTCCATTTTCCTCCCCAGAAATTGGAGATTAAACAAAATGAACTCTATACAATATTACTTTAAAAATCTTGTGAAAAATCTTCAAATCAGCTATTTAATTTAAGTTTAACTAATTGTTAAAGATTATAAATTTGTATTAGTTATTATTGAGAGAAATTATAGAAAGTTGATTTAATAAATGGATACTTCCATTTATTTTTTAAAAAGTATTTTATAATTGATATACTGTTGAAATATTTTACTTGTCTGATACTAAATTTGTTTTTAATAAATTCCATGTTTAAATTTTTAACATCTTCTATGAAATTTACTAATATATTATTTATTCTATAAAATCTTAGAAACTGACCAAAATATATACCTTTACAGCAATTTAATGATATATTAGAATTCATATTACAGTATTTTATAATATTGAAATTATAATTACTTTTTTTATTATAAATTTTAATAGCATTATTGTAAGGTCTATATTTAGGTCTAAAAAGTTAACTTTTTTGTTTCTATAAATTTTTCATTGTTCTTAAGTTTCAAGTATTTAGGATATATTTTAGGTATTAAGTTTTTGAACTGTGGATTATTAAATATTATGATGTCATCTACATAACGGAACATTTGCCAATTAACATTATTTTGTAGAAAGTATTCTCTTTCGTACCAGAATAATATTAGGTTTGCTAATAAAGGACTTGAAGAAGTTCCCATGGGAACGCCTTCTGATTGAATATATATTTTATTTTTAAATTCTATATAGTTAAAATTTAAAAATGTTTCCAGTAGAGTTTTTGCTGTTTTAAGATCTAATTTAATTGTTTTATATCTGTTATGAATAATTTTAATGTGGAAAGTTTTGTCATTAATGATTTCGTTAAATAAATTGGGTATTTTATTATTTAGATCTCTTAAATTTATTTTAGAATATAGGTCCTCAAAGTCAAATGTGTGTACTGTTTCAATGTTTGTCCAATTGTTCATTAAATAGTTAATGATTTTTTTATTTGAGTCGATAAATTTATAATTATATTTATTAGTTAATTTATTTATAATAAATTGTAGTGTTGAAGCTAATTGTATATCAATGTTTTTTATAACTGAATTTATACCAGATGTGATTGTTCTGAAAGAAATAGGTTTTTTGTGTAGTTTAGGAATTATATAGAACTTTGGTATGTTTGGATTTTTGTAGTGATTATAAATTTTTAGTGAATTTTCAACGTTTTTGATGTCTTTTTTGATTTTTGTGGCTGTAGTTCTAGCAAAAGTGTATTTATGATTATTATCAATTTCCTTTTTTAGTATATCGTGGTATAGATTTTTACAAATTATAGATAAGTTATTGGAACATTTACCTATAGGAGTGATAATAAAGTCCTTCTGTAAATTAATTATATTTTCTTTAAAAGAAGGAATATCTGAATTAGGTTTTGTGTATTTAAGTGTATTATTATAATAATTTATAATTTCCTTTTTAATATCATGTTTCCTGTTGTATAGTTATTGTTGTATAGTTATTATTTAATTAAACATTACTCACCAGATGAAATTATATTACAAATTATTTATTACACTTTATATTTATATTTTTACATCAACACGTTGTTTACATTATACATCGTATTATTATTATTGTTTATGATGATGATATATTCTATATTAAAAACACAGAATACTACATTCCCTCCTTCCTTTAGATGAAAGGAATCATGTCTTTATATCTTGATGATGGCTTGACGACTCTTCCACTCCTGGTGATCACGGGTTCCTTGGTAGTCGGCAAGGGTGGAGAAACCTCTGGTGGCAACTGGTGAAGAGCCTCGGCATCAAGTCTATCTGAAACAACTGGGTTAAATGTAGACCCTGTTCTACTTGAACTTGGTCGGTTTAAAGAAGTGTCCTTGTCTTGGTTTGAGGAATTATCATCTGGTATTTGTACATCAGAAGAGTTGAGGTGTTCAATTCTTGTCGAATCTGAACTAAGATTTTCCTGGCTCTCTTCTGGAATCAAGTCAGAAATGCCTTGATTGGTCTCTTGAGTAGGAACATGTTTCAAATGTTTAGCATTTCTATGAATTATTTTCCCATTTTTAGTGTTGACTAATTTAAAAGAATTTATTGAAGTGTTTTCAAGAATGACATGATGTTCTGATCTGAAATTTGAATCAAGTTTTCCATTATTTGGATTTGCCACATAAACTAAATTTCCAATTTCAAAATTATGAGGACTAGCTTTCCGAATTATATCATTATATGTTTTCATTTTTTCTTTGTAGACCATATTGAATTCTTTGATGTTGGATTCATCTTCTTCTGCATCATTAACAAGTGAGCTTAATTTAGTTTTGATTTCTCTTGAAAATAATAGGAATGCTGGAGTCTTTCCTGTAGATCTGTTTGGAGTAGTTCGGTAAGACATTAAAATTCTGGATAAATCTTCTTTCCAATCTTTCCCTTCTTCAGAACTTGAATTGAATTGTTTCTTTAGAAATCTATGGAATCTTTCTATCTTCCCATTACTTTTTGGGTAATAGGGTGAGGCTTTGATGTGCTTGATTCCACATTCTTTTAAAAATCTTTCCATTGATGTACTTACAAACTGTAAGCCATTATCTGTTACAACTTCATGTGGATAACCATGTCTTGCAAAGATCTCCATTAATTTTTTAATAATTGTCTTGCTGGAAATGTCTTCTATTATCATTGCTTCAGGATATGAAGAATAGTAGTCGATCACTGTTAAAACATAATGATGGCCAATTGGACCAACTATGTCAATTCCAAGTTTCATCCAAGGTTTTGATGGTAACGGAACTATTTGCAATGGTTGATCATTTATCAATGGTTGATTCCTTACGCAAATTGGGCAGTTTCTAATCAAATTTTCAATGTCAAAGTCCATGTTTATCCAAAAATATTTTTCTCTTAACAGTTGTTTGGTTCTTGTCATTCCTTGATGTGTTTCATGTGCAATTCTCAAGACTCTCTTTATTAGTTTTGAAGGTAGCAAAATTCTACTTCCTTTTAAGATAAGATTATCAAAAATTGAGAGTTCATCTTTAAACTTATAAAAACATTTGAATTCTTCATTCAAAGGATATGGCCAAACTCCCTTTTGAACCATATCTTTCAGTTTTTGAAACAAAGGATCTTGCTCTGTACAAACTTTTATCTCTTTCAAAGACAGTGCTTGAAGCTCTTCAGAAGTGATGGATAAGACTTTATGAACATAGTCCTCCAGCCATTTTTCATCACTTGTGTTAGAAAGAGGTTGTCTTGAAAATATATCTGCAATATTTTGCTTTCCTTGAATGAATTCAATTTCAAAGTCATATGGTTGTAATCTCCAACTCAATCTTTGAATTCTTGGAGGCAAAACAGCTCCATTTTTAGGATTCAGCATATAGATTAGAGGTTTGTGATCTGTTTTTAACACAAATTTCCTTCCCCAAATATAGGTGTTAAAATGTTCAATTGCCCATACACATCCCAATGTCTCTTTTTCTATTTGTGAATATCTTTTTTCAGTATCAGTTAAGGATCTGCTGGCAGATGCAATGGGTCTTTTAATGCCATTTTGTTGTGTTTGTATTAATACTGCTCCAAGACCAATAGGGCTTGCATCTGTGATTAATTCAGTTGGTGAGTTCAAGTTGTAATATGCCAAGCATGGCTCTTTTGTTAGTGACTCTTTAAGATCCTGAAATGCTTTATTTGCTTTCAAATCCCAATTCCACCTAACATTTTTTCTAGTCAAATTATTTAGAGGTTCTGCCAATTTAGAAAAATTAGGTATGAATTTTCTTAAAAACCCACAAGTTCCTAAGAATGACCTTAACATCTCAATATTTTTTGGTATTGGAAAATTTAAGACTGCTTCTATTTTCCTATTATCAGGTTTAATACCTTCACTACTAACAATGTGACCTAAAATATTCAATTCTTCCATGGCAAATTTGCACTTATTCCTGTTGAGCCTAATGCCTACTTTATCAAATCTTTGTAAGACTTTTCTAAGCCTTTCTTCTAGTTCTTGTCTATCTTTGGCGTAAACAACGACATCGTCCAAGTAACAAATTACACCTTTCAAATCAAGCAAAATTGAATCCATTCCTTTCTGATATGCCTCTGGAGCACTTGATAGACCAAAAGGAACTTTACAAAATCTGTAACAACCACGGTGCGTGATGAAAGTTGTAAGGGGTCTTGATTGAGGGTCTAAGTCAACCTGCCAAAACCCTTTTTTTGCATCCAGCTTTCTCTCAATATTGCTTTATTCACTTCCCGAAGGTCTATGCATAGTCTAATTTCCTCACTATCCCTTTTTGGAACAACTATTATGTTAGAAACCCATTCAGAACCTTGATACACTTCTTCAATGATTCCATTCTCTAGCATCTTATCAAGCTCTTGATTTACTGCTTCTACCATTGCATAAGGTATACGACGGCATCTCTGGGCAATAGGCCTATAGTTGTCTTTCAATGTCACTTTATGACTATAGCCTTTTATAGTTCCAAGTCAATGGAAAAGATGTTCATGTTCTTGAACAAGAGTTTCTATATTAGTAGACATTGATTCATTTACATGATTTACCCTTTTAATTATACCTAGTTCAAAACTAGCCTTGCTTCCCAACAAAGATTCAACTTTTTTATCAATCACATAAATTTCTTCTGAAACTGAATTTTCTTTCCAAGAAATCACAGCATTGAAATAACCATAACATGGAAGAGGTCTATCTTGACCATAGGCAAAAAAGGTTCGGGTGGTGTCATGTAATTTTGGCATAATTTTATGGCCATATAATTCAAGCATCTTATTATAGCTTATGAAAGTTCTATCACTCCCTGTATCAATTATCATATTTATTTCACTACCATCTATTTGCACTTTTTCTTTATTTTCAGTACCTGCATAGTAGGTATATTCATCTGAACTTTCACCTACTTCAGTCTTATTTTCTTCTTGTATGGTCTTAACTTTAGTTTGATTGAAACTTTTGTGGTTTCTATTATTATTTTGATTTGGGCGGTTCCTGCAAGCTCTAAAAAGATGTCCTAATTTATTGCAATATGAACAAGTCATTTTTTTAGCACCACATTCTTGTGCTGAATGTGTATCTAATCCACAGCGATAACATTTAGGCTTTGAGGCACCTGAAAATGATGGGGTACCTTGATTAGTGAATCTACCTTTGTTGAAATTATTAGCATTATAGTGCTTTTTAGGTTTATTTTGAACTCTATTTAGTGTTTGATCATTTTGAGGTTCAAGAAGTCTAATTTCTTTTCTAGAAATTTCTAACATTCTAGCAATATCAATGGTTTTTGACAGTGTCAAATTTTCTTGTTGCAACAATTTTTCTTTAAGTTTTTTGCTGTTACATTTTTCAATTATTTGGTCTCTTATCATATCAGCTTCTAAATTACCAAATTCACAAGATTTAGAAAGCTCTCTTAAAGAAATTAGGTAGTTGTCGATCGATTCATCATCTTTCTGGACTCTTTGTCTAAATTTAAATCTCTCAGTGACCACATTTTTATGAGGTGTGAAATATTTATCTAAAGCCATTTTAGTTTATTCATAATTTTCCTTTTCATCTGGCAAGTTGAAAAATATACGCTGTACATTTGGCCCTAAACAATGTAATAGAGTTGCTCTCTTAATTTCATCCGATTTTTTTGAAATTCCAGATGCTATTTCAAAAATGGCATAGGATTCCATCCATTGCTTATATTCCGCAAATAAATTGCATGCATTCATATTCATGGGTAACGGTGGCGTCAGGTTGGCTGCCATACTTGTTTTTTTTTAGGGCTACAGTTATATTTTCAAATTCTCGTCGCCAATTTATGTTGTATAGTTATTGTTGTATAGTTGTTATTTAATTAAACATTACTCACCAGATGAAATTATATTACAAATTATTTATTACACTTTATATTTATATTTTTACATCAACACGTTGTTTACATTATACATCGTATTATTATTATTGTTTATGATGATGATATATTCTATATTAAAAACACAGAATACTACATTTCCATTCCAGAAAAGTAAATTCTGGAATACTGTATTTTATACTAGTTTTATTTATGAAAATATCTATATCTTTTGATATAGATTTAATTGTATTATTATAATTGTGTTTAATTTGAGGTATATATTTATACCCTTTATTTAAAATATCCTGATATTCTGGATTTAAAAAAGAAAAATTGCTAGTTAATATATGACCTGAGAACTTATATCTATCAATATAGTTGTTGCAATTACATTTAATATTTTTTAAATTTGCCAAATTATTAATAAATTGGTTATAATTGCAAACTAAACTACCTATATTTTTGTTGTATCTCCAGATTGTTTTGAAATTTAAATTTTTTATAGGGAAAAGATTATTGATGTTTTGGTTATTAAAAATATCATTAAATTTAATATGATTAAATAAATTGTTATTAAATTTAATGATAATATTAATGTTATTATTAGATTGTTTAATTTTTCTGTATTTAAAGATGTCATGTGTGATATCTATTAATCTGTTAGTCAGATTATGAATTTTAATATATTCTATAAGTTTGATAAATTTATTATTATTTAGTTTAAATAATGTTTTAATAAATTTATCGACGAAGTTGTTAGTGTACATTTGTTTTGGGTCCAGTAATTCTTCAAATTCAATGTAACCTAATATATTGGTAGTTTTACCTCTAATTTTATTAGGTTTAGTTTTAAATTAATTTTTTTTTTGTATTTGCAGCTGATTTCATAAGTTGAAATTTCTTCTGTTTGTGGTTTGTATGTGTAGTTTAATTCGTCATTAAGTCCATAAGGGAATAATGTGTTGTGTTTATAAATGTAGTTGTTTTCTAATAATAGTCGTTGTTTTTTGTTTTGACATATGTTTAGTATTTCTATCTTAAAGTTGTTAAAAGTATGTAATTGATTGTGTTCTTTCATATATCAAAAATCAAAAAAGACATCTACTGGAAACATTTTTAAATTTTAACTATATAGAATTTAAAAATAAAATATATATTGTTACATCATGATTAATGGCGTATTTATTATATTATTTTTAATATATTTGAAATTTAAATTATATATTTATTTATTTTTATATTCTATGATATTTATTTAAAACAGATTATTTTTAGATTATCATCATTTGTATTTAGGTACACTGTGACGTCACTGCTCTCTTTGATGTGAGAAAATAAATAAATGATTCTGGTGGCTACATAAAGTAGACTTATCTCATTATTCCCTTTTATAAATTTGTAGGATGGTTGAAACACGCTCTGGTAAGATGCAAGACCCAGCACAGGAGAGAATCAAGGCTGAAGAGTCTACCAAGCCGCAACCTGGTGCAACAATTGGTAGAGATGCTAGTTCCGACCCAGTTGTCCTGAATCCCAACATCGACATCCCCAAGTATGATGGAACAGAAGACCCTCGCCCATGGATTGAATCTCTTGAAGAAATTGGCTTCCTGTACCATTGGGCAGACTACATTATCTCCCGTTATGCTGCCATGAATATGATTGGTAGCGCCAAAACCTGGCTGAACCTACACAAAGTAAGTTTCACCAGCTGGGAAAATTTCAAGAGCCGCCTAATTGAGGATTTTGCCTCAGACGCCAACAAAGAAGAAATGAGGATGAGATTAAACAGGATACAACAGTGGAATGAACCTGCAATCAGGTTCGCAGAGGATATCCTTGTACTGTGCAACAAGGTCGACCCCCAAATGGAAGAAGAGACTAAAATAAACTGGGTTATTGGAGGGTTAAAGAAAGAATACTCTTTTGCCCTTCACCTAAACCCTCCTAAAAATACCAATGAACTTCTAGAAATTTGTAAAAAGCTGGATTTGTTCGAAAAGAATTACCAAGAACGTGCAGAAAAATCAAAAGCTCTTTATAATGGACCACGCTCTCCTCGTCCCCATCATCAAGAGCAATGGAAGAATGCTACATCGTTCAGAAGACCATATCAGAACACCTCCAAGCCCCAGGCCCCCGCTCCGAGGTACTACCAGAACACCTCCAAGCCCCAGGCCCCCACTCCGAGGTATTACCAGAACAAGCCTCTGCCCCAGGTATCTGCCCCTAGACGATCTTACACTCCCAATCCTGAGCCAAAACCGGTCTACCCAAGTAAAATATACAATAAGAATCCAAATTCAAATAGGAATAGGACAGAAGACGGGAGACCAATATGTTTCAAGTGTAACAAGCCAGGACACGTAGCGCGGTATTGCAGAGTCAGGTTTGTAAGAATTGTGGAAGAGGACCCCATAGTTACACAAGACAAGGTCGAAGAAGAAATCCGAATGGATAATGGAACTCAGAAGTCGAGACCTCTGCTCTACTCTGACGTAAGTAATAGCCCGTACTCGAGTATCCCTACAAGGAATAGATATGCTGCATTAGAAGATTTAAACTAAACATCGCGCCTGAGTCCGTCAATCAAAGCAAGTCGACCATAAATGGAATTAAAAAGTTAGACCCCAAATATAAAATGAACATTAACGTGGATAGAATCGGTATCTGCGAAGCTTTGATTGATACAGGCACCGATCTTTCAGTGGTCGACCTTAGTACAGCTCTTAACACAGGTCTTGAAATAATAAATCCTGATAAAATGTGCTCCGGACCCGATGGCAAAGAATTAGATATCGTAGGAAATATTATTTTAAATATAAAATTTGATGACAAAACAATTACACATCAATTTGTGATAATGAGAACACATTTGCGAATATTTATACTTGGACGTGATTTTCTTAAGAAAATGAACGCAAAAATTGATTGTCAGCGTGAAATAATCAAATATGACTTGACAGAAAATCGTGACGTAATCAAATATCAACAGAAGAAAATAAAAAGTGCAAAGGATGCCATTATACCAGAACTTTCTATTAAATTGATTAATGCATTTGTAGAAGCAGAGGATGGCGAATACATCATCGAGGAGAACCATAAAATGTTTCAAACAAATGGACTTCGACTAGCGAGAAGCTTAATAAATGTTGTGAATAAGGAAACATATATCTGGATAACAAACCCTTACCCTCGACCATTAAAAATATTAAAAAACCAAACATTGTGCTTTGGAAGCCAGCCAGCCGAAGTGAATCTTATGGAAGAAAGTGAACAAAAAGAGCATGAAGAACCCCAATTTCAGATAAACGAAAATTTAGCATATACGGAAAAGGAGCAATTGAAACAAGTTTTGGAAAGGTACGAGGATTTGTTTTCGTCGGGATTAGGAAGATCCAACTTAGCGAAACATCGGATCGATACAGAAGGCGCGAAACCGATCAAACACAAGCCGTATAGGGTGAGCGCGAAAGAGCGAGAAATCATAAAAGAACAAATTGATGAAATGCTCAGAGACGGCATAATTAGACCATCCTCGAGTCCATGGTCCTTCCCTGTAATCTTGGTCAAGAAGCGAGATGGTAAGTACAGATTTTGCGTTGACTACAGAAAATTGAATGATGTAACAGTGAAGGATGTTTACCCAATTCCCAGAATTGATGAAGTATTGGATACACTTCAAGGATCCAAATACTTTTCAGCAATTGACCTTAAATCAGGATATTGGCAAGTAGAGGTTGAGGAGAAAGATAAAGAAAAGACAGCCTTCACTACAGCACATGGCCTATATGAGTTCAACGTAATGCCCTTTGGTCTATGCAATGCCCCTGCTACATTTGAGAGGAACATGGAAAATATGCTTGGTAATCTTAGATGGCAAATTTGCTTATGTTATCTAGATGACGTAATCATTTATAGCTCGGATTTTTCAACACATCTCAAAAGAATAGAAGCTGTTTTAAAATGTTTTCGCGAGGCTAATTTAAAATTGAACAACAAAAAATGCCAATTTGCTTTCGAAGAACTGGAGATTCTTGGCCATATAACTAATCAACATGGTATAAAACCAGCGGAGCATAATATCAAGGCTATTAGAGATTTTCCTCGGCCCAAAAACATAAAAGAAGTTCAATCATTTTTAGGAATGTGCTCATATTATAGAAAATTTATCAAAGGTTTTTCAAAAATTGCCGATCCATTAACCAGTCTTATAAAAAAGAATGTACCTTTTACCTGGACAGAAAATCAAGAAAAAGCATTTCAAACCCTTAAAGTAGCATTGATAAATCCTCCAATCTTAGGGCACTTTGACCCGAATGCAATTACTTACATTCATACTGACGCATCTAACATCGGCCTGGGTGCAACATTAGTCCAAAAGTTCGGCGATAAAGAAAAAGTTATCTCATATTTAAGTCGAACACTGAGCAAACCTGAGCAAAATTATTCGACTACCGAAAAAGAATGTCTAGCTGTTGTGTGGTCAATGTCCAAGTTACGACCCTACCTATATGGAAGGCACTTCAAAATCGTAACTGATCATCACGCACTATGCTGGCTTAAGAATCTGAAAGATCCGACCGGCCGATTAGCACGATGGGCACTGAAGATTCAGGAATATAATTTCGAAATCATACATAAATCGGGTAAAAAACATCTGGACGCTGATGGTCTATCTAGAGGACCCTTACCTGAAAACGAATGGGACGAAGATTATGAAAGACTATTTCTGAATCAAATAATAGACGAAAAGGATGATTTTATTGAGAATATTAAGGAGAACCTTAGTGGAAACAAGCGTTCAATTACACAGAACTTCAAAGAAGAAAATGGGTGTCTCTACAAGAAAAATCCAAATCCTGAAGGTAGGGCATGGTTGCTGGTAGTGCCAAAGAAGAGAAGGAAGGAAGTCATGAGTGAATACCACAACCATATGCTGAATGGCCATCTGGGCGTCGCCAGAACCACTTACCGATTGAAGAATAAATACTATTGGCCTTCCATGTTGAAAGATGTTTCAGAATTTGTAAAGACGTGCCATCTTTGCCAAAGTCGGAAAGGTTCAAATCACTTGCCTTCTGGACTTCTACAACCTATTCCCCCAGCTAACTACCCTTTTGAAAGAATCGGAATTGACTTTGTTGGCCCCTTGCCATCAACGAAAAGAAGAAGGAAGTGGATAATTGTGTTGACTGATTATTATACCAAGTATGCTGAAACAAAGGCAGTATCAGAAGCAACCGTGAAAGAAGTCTCTACATTTTTAATCGAACATATTATTTTACGTCACGGGGCCCCAAGATTTCTTATTAGCGATAGAGGTTCACAATTCACTAGCAATTTGATGAAGGAGGTAATGAAAATGTGCAAAGTGAAACACTGCTTCACAACGAGCTACCACCCCCAGACTAACGGACTAACGGAACGGCTAAATAGAACTTTAATCAATATGATCAGCATGTATGTGAACACAGACCAAAAGAACTGGGATGAAATCCTCCCTTTTATCACCCACGCGTATAATACCACGATTCAAGAAACCACAGGCTACTCTCCATTTTTCCTGTTGTTTGGAAGGGAACCCATGTCCCTCTTAGACGACGAGAATATCCCAACGGACAGTAACATGGACGATTACGACGAATATATAGAAAACTACTTAGATAAAATAGCAAGGACGAGACAGGTAGTCATTAACAACACAGAGAAGACTCAGGAAAGAATGAAAAGAAACTATGACAAAAAACACAATGAGAAAATCTATGAACCAGGACATTTAGTGGCAGTTTGGACACCAGTCAGGAAAATCGGAAAATGCGAAAAACTATTGAGAAAATATTTTGGCCCATATCGAATATTAAAGAAGCTGTCTAACGTAAATTACTTAATTGAGCCGAAAGATAATCCTGGCCAAGACCCATTGATTGTCCATGTCTCAAGACTCAAACCCTATTTTGAGAGAATTGATGAGGTAACTCACGAGGACGTGACGACCTCTGGAGAGGGGGAAGTGTTACATCATGATTAATGGCGTATTTATTATATTATTTTTAATATATTTGAAATTTAAATTATATATTTATTTATTTTTATATTCTATGATATTTATTTAAAACAGATTATTTTTAGATTATCATCATTTGTATTTAGGTACACTGTGACGTCACTGCTCTCTTTGATGTGAGAAAATAAATAAATGATTCTGGTGGCTACATAAAGTAGACTTATCTCATTATTCCCTTTTATAAATTTGTAGGATGGTTGAAACACGCTCTGGTAAGATGCAAGACCCAGCACAGGAGAGAATCAAGGCTGAAGAGTCTACCAAGCCGCAACCTGGTGCAACAATATTCAATCAGAAGGCGTTCCCATGGGAACTTCTTCAAGTCCTTTATTAGCAAGCCTAATATTATTCTGGTACGAAAGAGAATACTTTCTACAAAATAATGTTAATTGGCAAATGTTCCGTTATGTAGATGACATCATAATATTTAATAATCCACAGTTCAAAAACTTATATTCTAAAATAAATTTAAGAGATCTAAATAATAAAATAACCAATTTATTTAACGAAATCAATAATGACAAAACTTTCCACATTAAAATTATTCATAACAGATATAAAACAATTAAATTAGATCTTAAAACAGCAAAAACTCTACTGGAAACATTTTTAAATTTTAACTATATAGAATTTAAAAATAAAATATATATTCAATCAGAAGGCGTTCCCATGGGAACTTCTTCAAGTCCTTTATTAGCAAGCCTAATATTATTCTGGTACGAAAGAGAATACTTTCTACAAAATAATGTTAATTGGCAAATGTTCCGTTATGTAGATGACATCATAATATTTAATAATCCACAGTTCAAAAACTTAATACCTAAAATATATCCTAAATACTTGAAACTTAAGAACAATGAAAAAATTTATAGAAACAAAAAAGTTAACTTTTTAGACCTAAATATAGACCTTACAAATAATGCTATTAAAATTTATAATAAAAAAAGTAATTATAATTTCAATATTATAAAATACTGTAATATGAATTCTAATATATCATTAAATTGCTGTAAAGGTATATATTTTGGTCAGTTTCTAAGATTTTATAGAATAAATAATATATTAGTAAATTTTATAGAAGATGTTAAAAATTTAAACATGGAATTTATTAAAAACAAATTTAGTATCAGACAAGTAAAATATTTCAACAGTATATCAATTATAAAATACTTTTAAAAAAATAAATGGAAGTATCCATTTATTAAATCAACTTTCTATAATTTCTCTCAATAATAACTAATACAAATTTATAATCTTTAACAATTAGTTAAACTTAAATTAAATAGCTGATTTGAAGATTTTTTCACAAGATTTTTAAAGTAATATTGTATAGAGTTCATTTTGTTTAATCTCCAATTTCTGGGGAGGAAAATGGAAATTAAATAAAAGTGAATTTTCACAATTAATAGCTTTATTAAACTCTAATAATTTGCCTTTTTAAAGGAATATTGAAAGATGAATAAGTGTTGAATCAGTTATATTAATATAACTGGCTGTAAAGATTATAAAGTTTGGATTTCTTCCCTTAACTATCTTTTCTTTCTTCTTTGGATGTCTTGTTGTTCTAAAACTTCAGAATAAGCGGTCTAATTTTGTCCCCCCCCCCCACAACATGTGTCATCCAGAAATAGATGTTTACAGTTGAAGGCGTCGCGGACGAGGTAGGTTCACAGTTGGAATTTGTTAACACTTATATTTGTTATATCTGTTCATATAAATGTTTCACTGAAGTAACTTTATATTAACACATAAAATCCGGTTGAAAAGAGATCTATGACATAATAGAGAAGGAATGAAATGTCGCTGGTCTTCTATTTGAGAATTCCCCGTCCAGCAGATCTCTTTTTCCAATAAATATTCCAATTAATTTTTTTTGTATATGTCTGGTCTAGCATTAGGGTTTCAAAACATAATAACCAAACTCATAACAAAAGTTTATTCATAGTATAGATATATTACTAAATACAACTATTTATATTCATATTTTAAAATAATAAAAATTGAAAATCATAAAAAAAAGGATAAAATATAAAATTATAAATATATATATATATATACTAACAATCTTATCTACCTTCTTTACAAAACTTTTTGTTTTCTTATTATTAGTTTGATTAAAAGTGCATGGTTCTGTCTTTCTCTCTTTTCTCTAACTACTAAAATTTATAATATTATATATATTCTCACTTCTATTATTCTATATATAGGTTAGAGAAGGTCTAAATGACGTGTAAAAGCCGATGCAAAAGACGTTACGTTGTTAAATTTTATTGTTATTAATTATAAATATATAATTAACTAGATGATGTTTTAGAAGTAAAGGACTTTTTTCTCTCTATCTATACTAAATAATAACAATTTACAAATTTTATAATTTAAATTTAAATAATCAAAATAATGAAGATAATTTTAATACAAAACTTAAATATAAAACTATACAACTATTTATTGTTATAATTATATATATATATATATATATAGTGTAAAAACTATATAATAAAAATATAATAGTGATTCTATATTTAAAATTTAATGAGTAAACTGATAACAATGATAATTTATATCAAGTAGATTTGATTAGATTAGCAAGCTAAATCTAAATTAATTATAAAAATAAATAGTTGTTTAGTTTTATAGTTTAGTTTTGTATTAAAATTATCTTTATTATTTTGAATATTTAAATTCAAATTATAAAATTTGTAAATTGTTATTATTTAGTAGAGAGAGAGAGAGAGAAAAAAAAATCCTTTACTTCTTACACATCATCCAATTAATTATATATTTATAATTAATAACAATAAAATTTAACAACGTAACGTCTTTTGCATCGGCTTTTACACGTCATTTAGACATACTCTAATTTGTATATAGAATAATAGAAGTGAGAATATATTTAATATTATAAATTTTAGTAGTTAGAGAAAAGAGAGAAAGACAGAACCATACACTTATAATCAAACTAATAAGAAAAAATAAAATTTTTGTAAAGAAGGTAGATAAGATTGTTAGTATATATATATATTATTTTTATAATTTTATATTTTATCTATTTTTTTAAAAAGATTTTTATTTTTTTTTAATTTTATATAATGAATATATCTAGTTGTATTTAGTGAAATATCTATAATATGAATTAACTTTTGTTATAAATTTGGTTATTATGTTATGAAACCCTAATGGTAGACCAGACATATACAAACATTTTTTTTAAATGAAATAATTAATGGAAAGAGAGATATGCTGGACCGGGGATTATCAAATAGAAATCCAGCTGATATTTCACCCCTGCTCTATTATATCATATATCTCTCTTAGACCGGAGTATATGTGTTAATATTAAGTTGTTTTAGTGAAACATTTATATATAAAGATCCAACAAACATAAGTGTTAAGAAATTCTAAATGTTACCTACCTAGTTTGTGACGCGTTCCTCTGTAAACAGCTATTTCTGGATAACATCTGTTGCGGCGGGGACCCGTGTTCCTCCCTTTAGAAATAGATTGTTTTCTTAGAAATTTCAGAATAATAAGTCAACTGAAGAAGAAAGAAAATAGTTAAGCGAAGAAAGCCAATCTTTATAATCTTTACAGTTAGATATATTAATATAACTGATTCAATTATTATTTATCTTTTAATTTTCCTTTAAAAAGGTAAATTATTAGATGATTAATAAAGCTATTAATTTTGAAAATTCATTAGTATTTAATTTACATTTTCCTCCCCAGAAATTGGAGATTAAATAAAATGAATTCTATACAATATTACTTTAAAAATCTTGTGAATTTTTTTTAAAATCAGTTATATAATTTAAGTTTAATTAACTGTTAAGGATTATAAGTTTGTATTAGTTATTATTGAGAGAAATTATAAAAAGTTGATTTAATAAATGGATACTTCCATTTATTTTTTTAAAAGTATTTTATAATTGATATACTGTTGAAGTATTTTACTTGTTTAATACTAAATTTGTTTTAAATAAATTCCATGTTTAAATTTTTAATATCTTCTATGAAATTTTCTAATATATTATTTATTCTATAAAATCTTAGAAACTGACCAAAATATATACCTTTGCAGCAGTTTAATGATATATTTGAATTTATATTGCAGTATTTTATAATATTGAAATTATAATTACTTTTTTATTATAAATTTTAATTGCATTATTTGTAAGGTTTATATTTAGGTCTAAAAAGTTAACTTTTTTGTTTCTATTAATTTTTTCATTGTTCTTAAGTTTCAAGTATTTAGGATATATTTCAGGTATTATGTTTTTAAACTGTGGATTATTAAATATTATGATGTCATCTACATAACGGAACATTTGCCAATTAACATTATTTTGTAGAAAGTATTCTCTTTCGTACCAGAATAGTATTAGGTTGGCTAATAAAGGACTTGAAGAAGTTCCCATGGGAACGCCTTCTGATTGAATATATATTTTATTTTTAAATTCTATATAATTAAAATTTAAAAATGTTTCCAGTAGAGTTTTTGCTGTTTTAAGATCTAATTTAATTGTTTTATATCTGTTATGAATAATTTTAATGTGGAAAGTTTTGTCATTAATGAATTCGTTAAATAAATTGGTTATTTTATTATTTAGATCTCTTAAATTTATTTTAGAATATAGGTCCTCAAAATCAAATGTGTGTACTGAATCAATGTTTGTCCAATTTAATTAATTTAAACATGGAATTTATTAAAAACAAATTTAGTATTAAACAAGTAAAATACTTCAACAGTATATCAATTATAAAATACTTTAAAAAAATAAATGGAAGTATCCATTTATTAAATCAACTTTTTTTAATTTCTCTCAATAATAACTAATACAAACTTATAATCCTTAACAGTTAATTAAACTTAAATTATATAACTGATTTTAAAAAAAATTCACAAGATTTTTAAAGTAATATTGTATAGAATTCATTTTATTTAATCTCCAATTTCTGGGGAGGAAAATGGAAATTAAATATTAATGAATTTTCAAAATTAATAGCTTTATTAATTATCTAATAATTTACCTTTTTAAAGGAAAATTAAAAGATAAATAATAATTGAATCAGTTATATTAATATATCTAACTGTAAAGATTATAAAGATTGGCTTTCTTCGCTTAACTATTTTCTTTCTTCTTCAGTTGACTTATTATTCTGAAATTTCTAAGAAAACAATCTATTTCTGAAGGGAGGAACACGGGTCCCCCCCGCAACAGATGTTATCCAGAAATAGCTGTTTACAGAGGAACGCGTCACAAACTAGGTAGGTAACATTTAGAATTTCTTAACACTTATGTTTGTTGGATCTTTATATATAAATGTTTCACTAAAACAACTTAATATTAACACATATAATCCGGTCTAAGAGAGATATATGATGTAATAGAGCAGGGGTGAAATATCAGCTGGATTTCTATTTGATAATCCCCGGTCCAGCATATCTCTCTTTCCATTAATTATTTCATTTTAAATTTTTTTTTGTATATGTCTGGTCTATCATTAGGGTTTCAAAACATAATAACCAAATTTATAACAAAAGTTAATTCATATTATAGATATTTCACTAAATACAACTAGATATATTCATTATATAAAAAAAAAAAAATCTTAAAAAAAAAAAATAGATAAAATATAAAATTATAAAAATAATATATATATATATATACTAACAATCTTATCTACCTTCTTTACAAAAATTTTATTTTTTCTTATTATTAGTTTGATTATAAGTGTATGGTTCTGTCTTTCTCTTTTTTCTCTAACTACTAAAATTTATAATATTAAATATATTCTCACTTCTATTATTCTATATACAAATTAGAGTATGTCTAAATGACGTGTAAAAGCCGATGCAAAAGACGTTACGTTGTTAAATTTTATTGTTATTAATTATAAATATATAATTAATTGGATGATGTGTAAGAAGTAAAGGATTTTTTTTCTCTCTCTCACTCTACTAAATAATAACAATTCACAAATTTTATAATTTGAATTTAAATAATCAAAATAATAAAGATAATTTTAATACAAAACTAAACTATAAAACTAAACAACTATTTATTTATATATATATGTCATAATGTATGTTCTTTCAGGAATAATAGAGTAAACCTACAGTCAACCAAAGAGAGACGTAGATAGAAGGTAGCTAAAGTACGGCCATTCTGGGCCACTGGCCACATTCCGGGCGGGGGGGGGGGGGCTTTTCTTGGAACCTCAGGACTATTTTTGGACAGTCGGGGGGTGGTGTGCGACACGAACGGTCGTTCAGCGGTGATATAACCTCGCTCTCTCTCTCTCTCTCGCTGGTTGCCTGGAATTCCTCTTCCAAACTTGTGGTTTCCTTATTTCTCTCTCCCCACGTTATTATCATATTGCCACATTGAAAGTCGACAGGATAAGACCTGGCCGGGAAGCAAATCCCTCATATTCCGGAGTATGAAGAAATAAGAAGCCAAGCCACGATGATCGGCCAAACCCCAGATGGAGCTGCCACGCACTTTTTCCAGCACTAGATCTGCCCAAGAACGACCACCGTGCCAGGGCAGGACACCTTCCACCATCATGGACAAGACTCCGCCATAACCCTGCCGCTGCTGTGATGTACAACACTGGTACGCACAGTGTCACAGACAGAACTCTCCCGAAGCTCAATGAACTTACCTGCGCCCTAAACCAACATAACTCGTGAGTGTAATTGTTTTAACTCCTACCATTCATTCTTTAAATAAGTCATTCCTTGTAAATTGTCCCAATATTTACATAATTAGCTCCATTTATTCTCTCCACGCCTATTAACAATGATTTTATTCTCCATACTATTTATCTAGATATTTGTAACTCATTCAATTAGTTACCTTACCAGTAGAATTTAACAATCGTCATTTTAATTAAATAATTTCCATTTTAACGTAACTCTTTAAAAAAAATAATAAAAAAATGGAATTCTACCTATTAATGCTTTACGATTTTTACTATTAACAATAGATTTTTCATAATCAATTTATCTAAAAAAATATACCTCCAGCACCTAAACTTTTGTATACCTATTTGTATATGACCTCTCCTACTTGTAAGCACGGCTCACGAAAAATAATTTATTTTCCTAAACGACTCAAAATTCACTGTAATTCAGGCGTCGAAGAATTCCAACCACCACGTGAGCCTTGCTTACAACCAACCCTTGGTGACTCTTATCTATCTTCCCTTGAATGCCCCTCTCATTCTTACAACTTTGTTAACCTTATAGCAGCTCAGGACCTTTTATAGAATTATTGATTAATCAATTATCGAACTTCTATATCGTCATTTCAAATCCAAATCTTCGCCCTTCAGATATGATAATATATTTCGTAGTTCATCTCTATCATATCCACCGACCCACACCATCTAGCCAATGGTGTGTTCGTCACAGGGTGCAGTTTGACTAACTGCTAGATGTTTATCAACTCCTTTTGTTCGCACTTGAACAATCTGCATCGAGCGACACAGTTCGCTTCTTCTTCTCGCGCCACACGTTCGCCACACGAACCCTGTCTTCAAATCTATGTTTGTCCCTTGTCCAAACCAGCACGATATAGCCTACCTTCGATATTTCCCACGGAGGTACGTTAGACATCGTCGCTGATTCTGTCCGGTCCGTCATCATTTCGCGCAGACATGGGTTTTACGTTCAACCCACCGCGAAATCATCACCTTGCACAAACTCCCACGAAGGTTCAAACACCTCGTGTCCGAGCAGCTTGTCACTTGTAACGGACAACGCAGTCCTCGTCCCGATTTTGGCACTGTGCGCGCATACTTTCCGCAAATTAAATATAAGTACATTCGACTTCCTCACCTACACACGGGACTTTTCCCCTCGGACTCGCTACACAAGTAACTGCATAGATAAGGTAGAATGGCCCAGGGCAAGTTTCCCCTCGCTCTGTTCGCCAAGGTTCTAACATTGTATGTAGTTTTATATTTACCTCAGTCCTGAGCTCACACAATTGCCAACCTCAACCTCATTTCTCGTACTCTACACCTATAGCATAGAAAGCCCTTGCCATGTCCGCCTGAAAAATATCTTAAAGTGTAGTGTTCCCCAGTCTTAATGACCTTCAGAATTTCATCATGTGTATGTGACCCCCCTTCTCGTTGTTCACACCCCTCCATAACATTCCCTTATAATACATTAGATGTTATTGTATATAGCCTTTTATAACTTTGATATTATAAAAAATCCCTTAAATATCAAACTCTCCGGTGTTGTAAAATTGCTTATAAATAATATTTACTTGTGTACTATACAATATTTTATTTACATAAAACTATGTCACCATAACCTTAATTAATTTCAACTGTAAAATTATTTTCTCTATTCCTGGCTTCACCAGCTTTAAGTATACTCAAACCATGTTCAGCCTTCTTCAACGGGGGCCATATGTCATAATGTATGTTCTTCCAGGAATAATAAAGTAAACCTACAGTCAACCAGAGAGAGACGTAGATAGAAGGTAGCTAAAGTACGGCCATTTTGGGCCACTGGCCACATTCCGGGGGGGGGGGGGGGGGGGGCTTTTCTTGGAACCTAAGGACTATTTTTGGACAGTCGGGGGGTGATGTGCGACACGAACGGTCGTTCAGCGGTGATATAACCTCGCGCGCTCTCTCTCTCTCTCTCGCTGGTTGCCTGGAATTCCTCTTCCAAACTTGTGGTTTCCTTATTTCTCTCTTTCTTTCTTATTTCTTTATTATTATCATATTGCCACATATATATATATATATATATATATATATATATGTTTGAAAATAGAGCAATCCATTTATTATATTATTTAAAAATGCCTATTTTGGATCAAAAGGTTTTATTTCCGATATTTCGTGTGAAGAAGTTTGGCGAGTTGCCACACGAAATATCGGAAATAAAACCTTTTGATCCAAAATAGGCATTTTTAAATAATATATATATATATATATATATTAATTGAATAGCATATTTTGGATCAAAAATAAAATAAACATTTTATTTAATATAAATGCCAATATTTCAATAGGCTATACACCTAACTTCGTCAGGGCTTTTCTTGTTTTTGAACTGCTTTGGTTCATCACGTGATGCCTTCACCCGACGATATATAAATATTTGCAACTCTGTGGGGATAAAATTTAAAATATATACACACAAAAAATATTAATAAGAATAGACTATATATGTACTTTTATAAAAATTAAAAAATAATATATGATTCCTAATAAGTATAATAAAATAATTTTAAATCGATTTGAACTGTAGATATAACGGAGGTATGTCAATTTTTCTATTAATACTGTTGGTATCTTTCATTGAGGTCCAACTTTCTAAAAAGAGTCTTGAATGTTTATCTTGAATGTTGTTATATATAATTTCTGTTTTTTTCAAAATTTGGTATACCAGAAATTATATATAACAACATTCAAGATAAACATTCAAGACTCTTTTTAGAAAGTTGGACCTCAATGAAAGATACCAACAGTATTAATAGAAAAATTGACATACCTCCGTTATATCTACAGTTCAAATCGATTTAAAATTATTTTATTATACTTATTAGGAATCATATATTATTTTTTAATTTTTATAAATGTACATATATAGTCTATTCTTATTAATATTTTTTGTGTGTTTATATTTTAAATTTTATCCCCACAGAGTTGCAAATATTTATATATCGTCGCGTGAAGGCATCACGTGATGAACCAAAGCAGTTCAAAACAAAGAAAAGCCCTGACGAAGTTAGGTGTATAGCCTATTGAAATATTGGCATTTATATTAAATAAAATGTTTATTTTATTTTTGATCCAAAATATGCTATTCAATTAATAATTTCATATGGATTGCTCAATATTTAAGATATATATATGTGGCAATATAGTGGTAATAATGTGGTGGGGAAAGGGAAATAATCACGCCTCAAATTGGTAGAGGAATTTGGAAGCCATCCGAGAGAGAGAGGTAGTGCGAGGCTGTCCGCTGAACGACCTTTTTATCTGCCCACCACCCCCCGACTACTGTCCCAAAATAGTCCTCAGGTTTTGACGGACGGGCCCCATTTGCCGCCCCTTTGGAATGTCGTGATGTCTAAAGTGACTCCCTTTAGCTGCCCATCTCTCTCTGGCTGACTCTAGGTTTGTTTTATTAATCCTGGAAGAGCATATATTATGACATATTTCCCCCGTTGAAGAAGGCTGAACATGATTTGAGTATACTTAAAGCTGGAGAAGCCAGGAATAGAGAAAATAATTTTACAGTTGAAATTAGTTAAGGTAATGGTGACATAGTTTTATGTAAATAAAATATTGTATAGTACACAAGTAAATATTATTTACAAGCAGTTTTACAACACCGGAGAGTTTGATATTTAAGGGAATTTTGGATAATAGGCTATATACAATAACATCTAATGTATTATAAGGGAAATGTTATTGAGGAGTGTGAACAAGGAGAAGAAGAGTCACAAACACATGATGAAATTCTGAAGATCATTAAGACTGGGGAACTCTACACTTTAAGATATTTTTCAGGCGGACATGGCAAGGGGAAACTTGGCATGGGCTTTCTATGCTATAGGTGTAGAGTATGAGAAATGAGGTTGAGGTTGGCAATTGTGTGAGCTCAGGACTGAGGTAAATATAGAACTACATACAATGTTAGAACCTTGGCGAACAGGGCGAGGGGAAACTTGCCCTGGCCCATTTCTACCTTATCTATGTAGTTACTTGTGTAGCGAGTCCGAGGGGAAAAGTCCCGTGTGTAGGTGAGGAAGTCGAATGGACTTATATTTAATTTGCGGAAACTATGCGCGCACAGTGCCAAAAATTGGGACGAGGACTGCGTTGTCCGTTACAAGTGACAAGCTGCTCGGACACGAGGTGTTTGAACCGTCGTGGGAGCTTGTGCAAGGCGATGATTTCGCGGTGGGTTGAACGTAAAACCCATGTCTGCGCGAAATGATGACGGACCGTACAGAATCAGCGACGATGTCTAACGTACCTCCGTGGGAAATATCGGAGGTAGGCTATATCGTGCTGGTTTGGACAAGGGACAAACATAGATTTGAAGACAGGGTCCGTGTGGCGAACGTGTGGCGCGAGAAGAAGGGGGCGAACTGTGTCGCTCGATGCAGATTGTTCAAGTGCGAACAAAAAGGGGTTGATAAATATCTAGCAGTTAGTCAATTTGCACCCTGTGACGAACACGCCATTGGCTAGATGGTGTGGGTCGGTGGATATGCTAGAGATGAACTACGAAATATATTATCATAAATGAAGGGCGAAGATTAGAATTTTGAAATGGCAATATAGAAGTTCGATAATTGAATAATCAATAATTCTATAGAAGGTCCTGAGCTGGTATAAGGTTAACAAAGTTGTAAGAATGAGAGGGGCATTCAGGGGAAGATAGATAAGAGTCATCAAGTGTTGGTTGTAAGTAAGGCTCACGTGGTGGTTGGAATCTTCGACGCCTGGATTACAAGGTGAATTTTGAGTCGTTTAGGGAAAGAAATTATTTTTCGTGAGCCGTACTTACAAGTAGAAGAGGTCATATACAAATAGGTATACAAAGGTTTAGGTGCTGGAGGCATATTTTTATATATAAATGGATAATGAAAAATCTATTGTTAATAGTAAAAATCGTAAAGCATTAATAGGTGGAATTCCTTTTTTTTAAAGAGTTACGTTAAAATGGAAAATATTTAATTAAAATGACGATTGTTAAATTCTACAGGTAAGGTAACTAATTAAATGAGATACAAATATCTAGATAAATAGTATGAGAATAAAATCATTGTTAATAGGCGTGGAGAGAATAAATGGAGCTAATTATGTAAATATTGGGACAATTTACAAGGAATGACTTATTTAAAGAATGAATGGTAGGAGTTAAAACAATTACACTCACGAGTTATGTTGGTTTAGGGCGCAGGTAAGTACATTGAGCTTCGGGAGAGTTCTGTCTGTGACACTGTGCGTACCAGTGTTGTACACCACAGCAGCGGCAGGGATATGGCGTAGTCTTGTCCATGATGGTGGAAGGTGTCCTGCCCTGGCACGGTGGTCGTTCTCGGGCAGATCTAGTGCTGGAAGAAGTGTGTGGCAGTTCCATCTCCGTCGTAGGTGAATACTTCTTCGGAATCACGGTTCAAAGGTTGGCGAAGAAGGGGTTGAGGGCTCGAAGAGGAGTGGTTACAGTTGAGTTGGGTTTGGCCGATCATCGTGGCTTGGCTTCTTGTTTCTTCATACTCTGGTATATGAGGGATTTGTTTCCCGGTCAGGTCTTATCCTGTCGACTTTCAATGTGGCAATATAGTGGTAATAATGTGGTAGGGAAAGGGAAATAATCACGCCACAAATTGGTAGAGGAATTTGGAAGCCATCCGAGAGAGAGAGGTAGTGCGAGGCTGTCCGCTGAACGACCGTTTTTATCTGCCCACCACCCCCCGACTACTGTCCCAAATAGTCCTCAGGTGTGACTGACAATCCTCATTTGCCGCCCCTTTGGAATGTCGTGATGTCCGTGATGTCTAAAGTGACTCCCTTTAGATGACTCCCTCTCTCTGGCTGACTCTAGGTTTGTTTTATTAATCCTGGAAGAGCATATATTATGGCATATATATATATATATATATATATATATGAAAAAAATAGTACAAATGTAATATTGTACTGGGATAAGGTGCATAAATTAAGAAAAAGGCATCTACTTATCGTGCAACTGAAAGTTGCTGATGGCTTGCGACATCTATCGGAATAAATATCAACTATTCTCGTTGATTTTTAATTATTCCAGAATTGGCCAAATACCCATTCTTGATTAATCAAGAAAAGCTAACCACGGACGCGTTTCGGGCTGTTGGCCCTCATCAGCGTGGTGCAAGCTGTACCTCAACGACCAAAAAATTGGTCATTAAGGCATCCTGAAAAATCATGAAACGGGTAGTTAAGGCCAGAATTGCGTGAGAACGCTACAAAATGTGAAAAAATAGTACAAATGTAATATTGTACTGGGATAAGGTGCATAAATTAAGAAAAAGGCATCTACTTATCGTGCAAACTGAAAGTTGCTGATGGCTTGCGCCATCTATCGGAATAAATATCAACTATTCTCGTTGATTTTTAATTATTCCAGAAGGGCCAACAGCCCGAAACGCGTCCGTGGTTAGCTTTTCTTGATTAATCAAGAATGGGTATTTGGCCAATTCTGGAATAATTAAAAATCAACGAGAATAGTTGATATTTATTCCGATAGATGGCGCAAGCCATCAGCAACTTTCAGTTGCACGATAAGTAGATGCCTTTTTCTTAATATATAATATATATATTGTTGCACCAAAAGTTGCAGCTATGCAGTGTCATCGACCTTGGTTTACTCCTTCTTTGTGTTATACACGTTTCCTGAGCGGGTTTCCATACTTAAAGTAAATAAAAAGTAAAGTAAATAAAATAATTTTAAAGGGATTGTGTTTATTTATTCGTTTTCTTCCTCGTAGTTTGTCATTTTGAGTCTTGGTGTAGGTCCTCTCTCCCCGAAAAACAATCAAGACATATACAATAAGAATATTACAAAAGGATTATTGTGGTCAACATATCATTATTGTCACCGAGTCTCTTTTTTATTCAAGGAATTCACGTGTTTTAAGTGTTTTTATTCTAGCTAATACTTGGTTATTTCAATTAGAAAAGAGAAAAGTTTTCACAAAATGAGCTTATAGGTTTAGTAATGTACTCCTCACAATTTCGTTGCAACCAACCAATTAATGGAATAGCTTTAATAAGAAACCCAAAATTCCTCCAAGAGCCTCAAGGAAATCTGCAATCTCTAGAATCAATTCACATTTCCTTAAGTTATATAAGAAACTCTGCTGGGGGGTACATATTTAAAAAAACTTGTAAAAAAATTTGAAAATTTGAAAAAAAAAATATATATATGGTAATTTAAAAACAACAACCTCATATTGTGTAGATAACTTATAACAAGATTGCCATGTTGTATATAGAAACACATCTATAAATAATTATGCGCATGGTTATTTGTACAAAGTGGATAAATAAATAAAATCTGTAATAGATTTAAAAGTTGAGCTAGGGCAGAGATCGAACATATAGTATTGCCAAAACAACAGAGTCTAAAGATGGAAGTCATAAATCAGGTAGATTCACAGTTCCCACGACAGGCCACCCACACTGTCACATGTGGTGGAATGCAGAGACCCCTCTCACACCTGGACAGGTAAAGGCGCCCTTTCTCAAACGCCCCTGTCACATAAGGTCGCCCCGTCTTTAACCTATAAATCATCACCTTACAGTCCTCTTGACAGCTCAGTTCAGTACAGTTTAGTTTAGTTCACCCTCAGCGAAGCTCACGTCGGTTGTCATCAAGGTCCTTCTCATCCACCATGTAGACTAGTAAGGACTCTTCTATCTCCATCTTTCGCTCCTGGCTCAACTTTTATCTGTTAACGGAACTTTCTTAGTGCAACTGTGTCTTCGTTTTTTGTGTATGGATATCCCCAGCTTTCCACTCTGCCTCGACCACGACTGCCTGTATTTTGTGAGAACTTTTAAAGGTCTTCCAAGGTGCAGAGAGGTACTGGAAAACTCTACATCCTGACTGTTCCTCTCGGTCAACACAGTACAACAAGAGCTACCAGGACTTCAACTTATTTCAGTAGTCGACATCAAACTCAACAAATCATTATATGAGTCGACAGGATCACTCATCACAGATAAGTCGACAGGATTCTCACTACAAGTCGACAACACCAAATTTCAACTATTATTTCATATATATAAAGGTCAGATGTTGATATTATAAATAAATTAGGCATATCCTGACACTATCATTAGGGGTTTCTAGATGGCAGAGCGCCATCTAGTCGAACTAAACGTTGATTTAACCTGTTCCCTGATATTTGACCAACCCATTTTCTTGATAAATAAAGAAAAGCCAACCACGATATTTTTTGATGAAACCACTATAATTCTTGAAAAAGTAAATTATTCAGGTGTAAATATATAATTATTATTTAGTTCTTTCTCTTTGATCTTTTTCAATAAAGCTTAACCCGAATTTTTTCAATATTCACAAACTATTATTTTTAGTCATCATTTTCTAGAATTATGCTCATATATAGAGCTTAGATTTCTAATAAAACTTTCAAAGTAAAAAAAAAAAACTTTTAATTATTTTTGCTATTGTCTTCACCATGGTATTCCGTTTGAATTTAAAATGGATATGGAGATATGGAGATTTTCCTTACTTAAATATAATAGAGATTCTACTATATTTATACATTTTTTGCTATCTCAGGATTGGCGATGGACAAAGTTAGATAAATTTAGTGCAGAAATATGTTGAAGATATTTATAAAATAAAGGCTTAATATAATAATAATAGGCTGAAAGAAGCTGACGTCATGTTGATTTCTATCAATCCAACAAATCAGTTGGGTCAGTTCACATCACGTGATATTTATCGAACTTCTGATTTGTTGGCTGATGGTGTATCAAGGTTTGGTGATCAAGAAGGAGAATCAACGTCAGCTGACAAGGCGATTATGGCTCTCATCAGTAGAGAGGCGAAACCAGAGTTGACATCTGAGATTGATACAAGAGTTGGATTCATCTGGTTTAACTGAAATGTCTTCGGTATGATTGTCAGGGGGATTATAAGAAATCTTACCTGTATTCTTGAACATATTGGTATTTGAATTGACGATAAAATTTGTAACATTCAATATATTTGTATTAATTCTTTCTTCCTTCTAAATTTGCGCCAGTATTTTCACATTGTCATTAAATATTGGATTATATCAATATTTTCCTTTAAAATATCCTCATATCTTTTATTTTTTTTTATCAAAGGAATATTTTCATTATCGTTATTTTAATACATTATATTGTTTCGTTAAATATATTCTGTTGAGCTTGTTTTATTTCTTATTTAATCATACACAACAGAGAGAGAGAGAGAATAGATTGCTTTTGTTTTATGGGATGCTTTTTTTCCTAATGAACTTTTCTCATGATTGAATTTTAAGAATAATATTAAAATATATCAATGATTATTTTTCTTCAAATTACTATAAAATGGGTTAAGATATAAAAAAATCGTTTTTGTTTCATTTACACTAAATAAATTTCCAAAATATTAGATTTCTTTATAATTTAGATGATACATATTTTCAAGAAATATAATTATGGATGTTGTCATATTTAAAATGCGAAAATATAATTGTTTCTAACAAAAATTTAGTTTTTAATCCATTGTTATATTCGAAAAATATCAAATATTTTCTAAAAAATAAAATAATTTATAAAATAAAAATAAATAAATATAACATCAGGAATTTATGTTGAGTTTAGTAAACAAATCTGTGAAATATGTTAGGTTTTGACCAAGTAGATGTTTGTTTTTTAAAAGAGTAATGGCTTAATGGCTAAACTTTTCTCGCATTTTTAGTTAATTTGTTTTAACTTCTCTATTTGTATTTAAATAATGAATTTCGAAACTATTAGAGACGCGTATGATTCTTTTCAAAAATTAAACAATTTCTACTGTCTTTACTGCAATGGGAAATTAATAGGAGGGCCTGGCTCATAAGTGCTGAACCCTCCCAGAGGTTTCGCCAGTTTAATCTACCATACCGCTGTTATATTGCATTTTTCGATTTTCCCTTTTATAGTGATACTGATGCTAGACTCTTGGATATTTTAAATGAACTATGAACATAAGCTTTGAGGATAGTAGAATTACATACAATTATAAATATATAATATGCTTCATGAAATTATAAATTTGTTTAAATTAATAAAGCTGCATCAATGTAAAATTGAAATTTACTTACAACAATTTATTCTTGTTTAAATAATCATAAGAGAAGGAATCGCCAGACATCATCTTGAAGAAGGAATAAAAGTTAACGGCGACGTGTTTCTTTTATTAATGCTGTAGATTCGGTAAGCATTCGGACTTTGACGTCCTTCGACAGGCAACTTTCCAAGAAACTGAAAAAAAGGAATTTGTTCAACAAATTTGTTTACATAGATAAAGAGAAAAGAATTTTGTATAATAATCATTTATTTCACTAAGGAAAGTTCTAATTATGTAAATATTTACCTGTATATTATATATATTTCAGTTTCTTGGAAAGTTGCCTGTCGAAGGACGTCAAAGTCCGAAAGCTTGCCGAATTTACAGCATTAATAAAAGAAACACGTCGCCTTTAACTTTTATTCCTTCTTTATAATAACCATCATTTTAATATAAGAGCCATGGAATTATTTATCAAAGCGATATCTCTACTTTGGATTTTATACCATTTATATGCACCATATAAAAAATGGCTGGAAAATAATATATTTTTAATAATATGTTTCATCGAATTTAAAATGGTTACTTTGAAAAACAACACACATGAGACTTTTAAAAGCTTCTTCCCTAACAGTATACCCCAAAATATTTCCGGTCAAGCGTTCATAATTTTTAATTCATTTTTAATCATGGAAATTTAGAAGCTTTTAAAAAAGAATTAGAGCAGTGGAAGACTCGAGTTGCTTTTGTGGACATGAGAAACAAACCTCAATAAATCTTTTACTAGATTGTTCTGTTTTTCAAGACTATAAAATCGACAATAATTTAATAGTAACAGTTCCAAGTATTTTCATTTCCAGTAAAGAAATGTATATTAAATTTAATACATTCTGCAAATATATTTTGAATTGAATATATACATGAAAAAATAATTTAAAAAAGGTTAGGTGTTTAGTACTATATTAAAATAAAAAAGGCATATCCTGACCATGTTCACATGAACCTTTTAGATGGCAGAGCGCCATCTAATGGAACAGAAAACAACTAAACGTTGATTTAACCTTATTAACTAATCTATATCTATATATATATATAAATGAATGTCTGTCTGTGTGTGTACTCTATAGATTCAAAAACCATACATCCAATCGCCGTGAAATTTTGGGATATTATTAGGTATATCCCCGGAAAGGTTTTCGAAAAATAATTTCTTGAATATCTTGAATATCCTTAGAGTTATTTGCAGATTTGTAGCTTTAACTCGCAAGCAGCGCCCCCTTGCGACGGAGATAGGCTTAGGTCTGCCCCACCCCCTGTCGAGAGAATGTAATCGTCCGGCCGCCGGCCGGATGGACAGTCCAAGTACCCACCGACCAATCAGAGGGGTCAAGAGGTCCTGGCGCGCGGGGGCAGAGTTGGTGACACAGCTGTGCCAAGTAGACAAGAAAAAAGCCTCGCGGGGGCTTGCCTAAGATGACCTCCGGGAACTTCGTCCATCTTCCATAAACGACCATGATTTTATTCAACTTATCGAGTATTTTTCAAGGGACCGGGAAAAATGTTGACTAGATAAAACGATGATTTTGTAATGTAGAAAATTAGGAAAGACAAAATTCAGGATGACACGGCACACAGGGACCGGGAAAAAATGATCCCTTTATCGAGTTTCAAATTATCAAAATATATCTATTATTTTTTTTATAAGTTTATAGAGAATTGTTTTAACAAATGTTCGTTAGACAAACCTTTACTCGGGTAAAACCCGGGCAAAGCCGGGTACATCCGCTAGTATATATATAAATGAATGTGTGTGTGCCTGTCCTTTATGCCTGACCAAACCACTCATTGGAACGCCATGAAACTTTGGGAAGTTATTTAGTATAGTACTGGGAAGGTTTCTGAAAAATAATTTCTTGAATATCTTGAATATCCTTAGAGTTATTTGCAGATTTGTAGATTTAACTCGCAAGCAGCGCCACCATTGCGACGATGATAACAAGTTTTTTTATCTATAAGTTTTATTATCACTAAGTTTATTATCTTAAAGATTATTTATCAAAAGTAAGATCATCTCAGGATGACACGGAAATTTATTTGAGACAAGAATAATGATACAATTCCAAGGCAAAGATACTATTCCTTTAACTTACAATTACCGAGGGAACCAATTAATATTGATTTTATTAAACTTATCGAGTATTTTTCAAGGGACCGGGAAAAATGTTCACTAGATAAAAGGATGATTTTGTAATGTAGAAAATTAGGAGAGACAAAATTCAGGATGACACGGCAATTTATTTGAGACAATAATAATGATACAATTCCAAGGCAAATATACTATTCCTTTAACTTCCAATTACCGAGGGAACCAATTAATCTATTGATTTTATTCAACTTATCGAGCATTTTACAAGGGACCGGGAAAATGTTCACTAGATAAAACGATGATTTTGTAATGTAGAAAATTAGGAAAGACAAAATTCAGGATGACACGGCACACAGGGACCGGGAAAAAATGTTCACATTATCGAGAGATTCAAATTTACGAGTTTCAAATTATCAAAATATATCTATTATTTTTAAAATAAGTTTATAGAGAATTGTTTTAACAAATGTTCGTTAGACAAACCTTTACTCGGGTAAAACCCGGGCGAAGCCGGGTACATCCGCTAGTTTCTTGATAAATCAAAAAAGCCAACCACGAACGCATTTCGGGCTGTTGACCCTCGTCAGCGTGGTGCAGGCGTACCTCTACGACCAAAAATATTTTAGTCCCAGAGACTTCCTGAGAAATCAAGAAATGGGCATTCAAGGCAAAACTTCCGTAAATACGCTAAAGATGCGAAAAAAAATTACAGGTACAGCCTGCACCCCGCTTGTGAGGGGCAACAGCCCGAAACGCGTTTGTGGTTGGTTTTCTTGTGGTTTATCAAGAATATGGATTGGCCAAATATCAGGAAATAGAGGAAATCAACACTTTGTTTATTTCTGTTCCACTAGATGGCGCTCTGCTTTCTAAAAAAGTTCATGCGAACATAGTCAGGATATGCCTTCTTTGATTTCAATATATATAGCGCGCAATAAAATCCGTCATACATAGACACACATAGACAGTCCCACATAGATACACATAGACAGTCTTGGTAAACAGAGGTTAGTGGCCCCACTGGATCTAACGTCACTCTAGCTGTAATGGTGGGAACCCGTCATACATAGACACACATAGAAAGTCACAAATAGACAAACATAGACAGTCTTGGTAAACAGAGGTTAGTGGCCTCACTGGATCTAAAGTCACTTTAGCTGTAATGATGGAAACTCGTCATACATAGACACACATAGTCAGTCACAAATAGACACACATAGACATTCACACATAGACAGTCTTGGTAAACAGAGGTTAGTGGCCCCACAGGATCTAACGTAACTGTAATGGTGGGAATACGTCATAACGCCATGTTTGTCAAATGTACCACTTTCTTGACCAAAACAACTTTGAAACTAGAGATAAAAATTGAATGAATTGGAGAATCAACATGAATATAAAATTATAAAACTATTTTAGAGGCGTATTATTCTTTTTAAAATAAAACAATTTCTACTGTCCTTACTGCGATGAAAAAATTAAAGGGAGGGCCTGGCTCATCAGTGGTGAACCCTCCCAGCGGTTTCGCCAGTTTAATCTACCATACCGCTGTTATATTGCATTTTTGGAACTTCCTTTTATAGGTGACCGTTGTAAGAATCTTGGAATGGGTATTTTAGAAGAACTATGGACATAAATTTTTAGGACAGCAGATAGTTTTATAATTTGATAACAGATGGCGCTCTAGTACATCGTAACATGAATATAAAAGCGATAATAAATAATTATGTCATATTTTATGACAACAAATACAATTTGTAAAGACCTAATCATAAATATGCATGTGGGGTCAATAAAAATGTATTCTTGAAAAAATAGGCGAATAGTTTACATAGATTAAATTTATGATTTTTTATATAAAATTAGTCAATTCCAACAAAATGACATTAGAATTATGAACTCCGAGAGATATTAAAATTTATCAACATGGGAATTGAGCATGTTGGGGACAAAAACTCCATTATGGCCAAGGGCGTATCCGGACTCAGGACCGCTTGTAGCCCTTGATATGGTCTAGACGTTCCTCGGGGAAGGTGTAGAGTCTGATGTCATGTATATATCTATATATATAAAAATGAATGTTTGTATGTTTGTCTGTTGGTTGGTTGGTCTGTATGTCCGGTATACAAATTCGCAGTAGTTCACTAATACAAACCAAAATTTCCATACATAGGTAAAAAAAAAACGAGGATGACGATAGGCTATTTTAAAAAATATATAAATCAATTATTAAAACTATATATTCAAATTATTCTAAATAGCTCACGAGCAGCGCCCTTTAGAACGCGGTGGATCTGATGGCGGGGCGCGCCCATTGGCCGCCTGCGAGCACGTGGCTTCCCTGTGCGCGCGCATGCGCCGGGAAGCCACTTGCGAGCCGGCAGCCGACGGGAGCAGACATTTACTCGCTGCCAGCCAACGGGCACATGTTTAATGTGTTTGAATTATACATTTAATCATGTAAACCCGGGCGTTGCCCGGGTCATTCGTCTAGTTTAATATATATATATATATATTGTTGATAGCTGTAATTTTATAACTTTGTTTTGATGTTGACTGGAAGTCAATAAACCATGTTTCAATCTTATCATGTTTAATCGTCACAAATATAATTAAATCTGATTCCACATACGAGAGAGAGAAAAGTTGAGTTCCACACAAAATATATTAATAACAATTTTGAGATCTCAAATAGAGATGATAAAATAAATTTATATGAGAATATTGAAATATTGATTTGAATTTGATAAGAGGACTTTGCCAAAATTGGAAGGGAATCGTATTCAATATTGGCGAAGAAATGTTAAATTGATTTTTGCCGTTAATAGAATCGATTAAAACTCTTGAAGAAAATTGATCAAAATCTCAAAGACATTTTCTCTACCTACAAGTTGTATATATATTCATTGATTGAAAAGGCATATATTGGATCAAAATATCATTTATTTTACCAATATTTCAGTTTGCTGAACGCCAACCTTTATCAAGGTATTATAACATTTTAATATATTATAATACCTTGAGAAAGGTTGGCGTTCAGCCAACTGAAATATTTGTAAAATAAATGATATTTGATCCAATATATGACTTTTTAATCAAAGATATATTTATGGATTGCTCTATTTTCAAAATATATATTTCATATTCGGGGTGAGGGAATAAAAAAAAAGTAATTAATTATTAAGTAATGTTTAGATTGCCGAATGGAAATTTTACTTACAAAAAAAAAAAAGAAGAATGAAATATCAATTATTAGCAAATATTCTTATTTTATTAAAAAAAATTTAACTATATAACATTATATTTTTGGCAAATTAGTTTATTAAAAAAAACACATTTAACCAACCCAAAAGAAAAACAAATCTATATATATACACAACAGAACAAAAAAATAATTTTCCCGTTCGCCATTACTCTTCATATTTTTACCCTCTCATACTTCATTTAAAAAAGTTAGAAATAGTAAATATTTCTCTTTGAAAAAAATATTGATTTTTCATAGAAAAGAAACTTATGCGGTATAATTTTAAGTATTGTTTATAATCACACGCCGCAGTCCTTTATAATGTATTATAAGTTACTTTAAGTATTATTTACGAACGGAGAAATAACGTCCAGGGTAGCCTAGTGGACTTGGCACCTGCCCGGTAAGCAGAAGGTTGTGGGTTCGATTCCCGCCCCTGGACACTTTTATTTTTCCCGTTCGCCATTACTCTTCATATTTTCACCCTCTCATAATTCATTCAAAAAAGTTAGAAATAGTAAATATTTCTCTTTGAAATAAATATTGATTTTTCATAGAAAAGAAACTTAAGCGGTATAATTTTAAGTATTGTTTATAATCACACGCCGCAGTCCTTTATAATGTATTATAAGACATATATGCAAAAAAACTGATTTACATATTACAACTAAAAAAAAATTAAAATAAAAATAAAAATAAATTATTGTTTAATGCTAATTCTCTATTGAGGTTATGTGATTACAGTAAATTACAAATTAAGAAGCTGGAGATTATTGATTAGGTTGGAGGATCCGGAATTATACTATGATATACGTCGGGCAAATCTATGGATCTATTGATTCCTTTGAGTTTTTTAGTGAGTACGAGTATCCTCGTTAGAAGAACTTCATTCTAGAATGAAATGTTTTTTTCACGAGCCTGAACATGAGTTACATCGAAAATTCTGGAAATTAAGAAAAGGACGAGAACAATCTGTAAAGGAATACTACTATGCAAAGATGAAGATCGCTACCAAATTGGGACTGTCACAGGAATTGATCTTAGAGGGATTAACTTCTGGCATTGATTCGGAGTTTGAGTTCTTATTAATTGCTGCCTCACCGGCAAGTTTGGAACGCTGACTTGAGATTGCTGAGGCCATAGAGGTATCTCACTGCCGAATCACAAGTGCAGCCTCAAGAATGGAGTTAGGTTATCTTGCCCGACGACCACCGTCTACTTCCTGGCAGGGAGGACAGGGCTATAGGCCGCGGAACTGGAGAGAGGAAAGGAACGATCGTCCCGGGACCCACCTTCCGCCAACGAGGAGCCAAACCGCTCCCTTGCCGCCATTCAGGATCACGAGGGTGAGTCACCAGCCTCTATCAGGAGGCCCGAACGAAGCGATTGACACACACACACACACGTCTCCCCAGTCTTCACTTATTGTTGGGGGGTCGCGAGGACGGGGTGGACTTTAAGTTAATTTTTGTTTTAAACTCCGGATCAGAAATAAATATCCTTCCCAGGCATCTATTACCGGCGGAATTTATGACATTAATTAAGGAACCCAAACTTAAATCTTTAAAATAGGTTAGCGCTTGTATAGCCATTGTTGGAAAGATTAAGTTAAATACTACCATAGGAGCTAAGTCGTTCAATCTTTTGTTTCATATAGTTCAAAGTGGAAGTCTTAATTTTGGTATTTTATCTGCCAAATACTTACCCTATTTTAAGGCGAAAATAGATTTTAATAATAGTTATATTAAACAGAATAATAGAAGGTTAGGTCAGTTTAATTACAGTTTTTCAGACAGAGAATTAGAAGCCATACAGAAATTTATAAAATTCAGAACTATTATGCTAAAATTAGTAGAACCAAATATTGCAATCATCATGTAAATTGTTTAAAGGTAAATAGAAAATGTCTTAGGATTAGAGATTCTTTATTCTATAGAAATGTTGCAAACTTGCTTGAAGATGATGTTTGTAATTTTGTTTGTTGCGTGCCAGACAGTGGAGCAGTTCCTTATGTATTAAAATCTAAGCCAGGGTATCAACCAGATGCAAAACCTCTGCCACTGCCTGACACGAATAATTGTTATTCACATGATAATATAGAACTTTTCACTATGGTAAGAATATTATTAGATAATTATATATTCAGAGATCTTTGGGGAAAACAAATTTAATATAAAACCATTGAACATCCAGCCTCCAAGAATGAACCTGAGTGACAAAAGCCTGTCTGTGTTCGACCGTATCGTCATAGCTTGAGAGATCGGGATTTAATACAACAACAAATTGAGCAATTGTTAAAGTACGGCTTAATCAAACCTGCGTCTTCCCCATACAGCGCGCCTATGACGCTCGCACCCAAGAAGGGCGAGGGAAGGGTTAGGCTTTGTATCGACTATATACTCCTAAACAGGAAAATAATTTCGGATTCGTTCCTATTCCATTAATGGAGGATATAGTTCAGAAGGTACAGGGCGCCAGAGTATTTTCATGCCTAGATATCTTGAGCGCTTACTGGACAAGCCCTCTTCATCCAAAAGATCGGGAGGTGACATGTTTCTCAACTTCTGAGGGCTCTTATGTCTGATGTAGATTGCCGTTTGGATTAAAGACCGCCCCTGCAATATTTAATAGAAAGCTCTCCGCCATTCTGCAGAAATATAAACTTGATAATGTAACATCTTATTTTGATGATATTTTAGTATTTTCAGAAAACGAGGAATCCCATTTAAAACACCTCGGAAAAATATTCGAGATTTCAAAAAAAGAAGGCATACAGTTGAGGAGAGATATAAATGTCTACTATTTATGAAAAGGATAACTTACCTCATTAATAGATGTAAATTTTTACACTGTTGGGAATTATGTAAATATCTGTAACTATAAATAAAAGGCGCGTGATTGAAATAAAGTTAGTTAGTCAGACGGTTGATTGTTCTCTTTTCTTTACGCAAAACAATATCATCTGCATATTGGCGTGTACAGATCATTATAGAAACGTTACATATATATATATATGAAAAATGAGAAAAATGTTAAATTGTACTGGGATAAGGTGGATAAATTAAGAAAAAGGCATCTTCTTTTTGTGCAACAGAAAGTTGCTGATGGTTTGCGCCATATGTCGGAATAAATATCACCTATAACCACGCTGACGAGGGACAACAGCCCGAAACGCGTACGTAGTTAGCTTTTCTTGATTAATAAAGAATGGGTATTTAGCCAATTATGGAATAATTAAAAATCAACGAAGAGTTGATATTTATTCCAACAGATCGTACAAGCCATCAACAACTTCCTGTTGCACGATAAGGAAATTCCCTTTTTCTCAACTCATATAAGTGTTTGAAATGTTTTAATTATCCCTCGTACACCCATGATATAGGCCATGATAATTATGATCGGTAGTAGTTGGCGACGCTTTTACTGTAACCTAATTAAATATATTTATAACATTTTATAAATAAGATATATACTTTAGTAAAATATACTAATTGAATTCCATGTCTTATGTAAACCTAAGAGGTTTCTGCATAAATTTCCAATCGATTAATATTCAAAAATCCCATTTATGTTTTCAACTTTCACTTCAAAAGAGATAAAAATATTACACCCGTATATATTGGAAATAATAATAAAAAATAAAGAAACGCATCTTCTAATTGTACAACTAAAGGTTGCTGATGGCTTTCGCTATTTTGCACCATTTAGTTGCACGATTAGGAGATGCTTTTTCCCTAATTTATCCATCTGATCCAGGTACAATTCAAATTTTGTGCTATTTTTCACACAAAAAATGGTTTTGCCTAAAACGCATAGGAAGTCGGTGGACAAGTGGTTAAAATCCTCGATTCCCGACTGCCATGAACCAGGATCGAATCCCGTATTGAACACTTTGTTTTAATATGTGAATAACCCTCACATATTATTTTTTGCTCTAAATAACATAAACTAGGTTGATCTTTTTGAGCGGAATCTAATAAAGTGATTTTGGAACCAGGAACCAGGTGCCTAAAACGCAGAGACATTTGGTGGAGGACTCGTCACTTCCCGACAACAGCGATCCGGGTTCGAACCCTGTCTTGGCCAACTTTTAATAAGTCAGTGGCCGGCGGTATAAACCGTAGGATACCGACATCCATGAACCGAGATTGAATCCCATATTGTACACTTTATTTTGTGAAGAACCTCTTCATATATATTTCATTGTAAATAACATAAGCTAGATTGATCTTTTTGAGCTGTACATAATAAGTTATTTTGGAACAGGAAGAGCCTAAAACGCATGACATTTCTAAAAATAAGTGTTAAGTGTTGGGATAAAAATGTCAAGGGTAGCAGCCAATACTAAATCTTTTATTCCTGCCTCATTTTCCGTACAAATCATCCACGTAGTCGAGCACATGTGGCTCCGTGCGGTGGACAAACCTGGACTCGGCGCATTTGGGGAACACGTCGTTCTTGAAGCAATTGGCCCTGGAACACAAGCAGGTCAGCGCATCAGTCACAAGGTTAAGAGAGCGAATATAGTTTTACGGGCTACTAACCTAAGTGTATGATTTTTGAGCCCAAAAATGAATGTATCAATCAGATAAGCCGCAATGCACTATATCCTTGTTCTAACCCGGTGCTGCACGCAACCAAGGTTGTTCAAAAAAGGTTAGATTCCCCAGGACAGGGAAGATAAAAAAATTAATAGAAGATCAAAAGTTAATAGAAGATGCAGTATATATGTAGAGGTAATGACGATTAATTAATAAATGTTTTATATGAAACATATTTTATCTTAAATAAATTTTGTGTATTCGCACACAGTTCATTCGTCTTTTTGGAACGCGACCTTATATGCTGCAAAAAATGAGATGAAACTTTAAATCATAATATTAAAAATAATTGTTAAAAAATTATGATTTTCATTTATAAATTGCATAAAGTTTATTTTACACATTTTGGCAAAATTAATAATAATGTTGAAGTTACCAAGATGTTTTGAATAACCTTCGTTTATGGAGAAAGTGTTCCCTATTTGACATCGGGTACACAAAGAAACATATATTAATTTAATATTATCATTTCATTATTATAAATAAAACCCTTTAAAATTGAAGAATTATATAAACTCAGAGACAAAACCTGAGGAAGTTGTACCTTTTAGAATGTATATCGGGATTCAGATAATAACTCTGAAAGATATTTGATACACAGTGATCTTTATTGAAGACACGAGAGATAACCAAATGTAAACAAAATTACCTCTGTCTCCTTCAAAAACACAGACGACAGACGAAAAAAATCTTTCCACTTCCTTAAGTTTTGTCTCCATGAGTGAATATATAAATAAGAAAAATATATATTCTTATATAGTTTTTAAGTGTTTGTGCGCGCGATAGAAGTGTTTCCAGAAGTCCCGAGATAAGGAATATGAAACGTAAGATAAGTTATTTAGTTTTGTTAGCATCAAATACAGATGGTTTCATATTTCCAACATACTTTTCCCCTGAGGCCTTAATATTTACTCAAAATTGATACAAGGAATTATTTTATTGAATTGCCAACTCAAGTTAGCCATGGATCTATCGCCAAATCAATTATTACTTGAAAGAATGAAAATATAATTTTCCCTGGAGGCTTAGTAATTTTACTTGGTATTGATACAAGGGATTATTTTATTGAATTGCCAACTCAAGTTAGCCATGGATCTATCGCTAAATGAATTATTACTTGAAAGAATGAAAAGATAATTTTCCCTGAAGGCTTGGTAATTTTACTTTGTATTGATACAAGGGATTATTTTATTGACTTGTCAACTCAAGTTAGCCATGGATCTATCGCCATATCAATTATTACTTGGAAGAATGAAAAGATAATTTTCCCTGGAGGCTTGGTAATTTTACTTTGTATTGATACAAGGGATTATTTTATTGACTTGTCAACTCAAGTTAGCCATGAATCCCTCATTCTACACTTTTTTTGTGAGAACCTGATCATATTTTTCATTGTAAATAACATAAGCTAGGTTGTTCTTTTTGAGCGGTACCTAATAAGTTATTTTGGAAAAGGAACAGCCTAAAACGCATAAGCTTTCTAAAAATAAAATAGGTTTAAGTGTTGGGATAAAAAAAGCCAGGTGATATTAGCCAATACTAAATCTTTTATTCCTGCCTCATTTGCCGTACAACTCGTCCACGTAGTCGAGCACGTGTGGCTCCGTGCGGTGGACAAACCTGGACTCGGCGCATTTGGGGAACACGTCGTTCTTGAAGCAAGCATTATTACTTGATAGAATGACAAGATAATATTTCCTAGAGGCCTGATATTTTTACTCAGTATTGATACAAGGGATTATTTTATTGACTTGACAACTCAAGTTAGACAAGAATCTATCGCCAAATCAATTATTACTTAAAAGAATGGAAAGAAAATTTCCCTTGGAGGCTTGGTATTTTTACTCAGTATTGATACAAGGGATTATAGTTAGCTCAAGGGCTCAAGTTAGCCATGGATCTATCGCCAAATCGAATCAATTGGAAGAATGAAAAGATAATTTCCCTTGGAGGCCTGGTATTTTTACTCAGCAAAGAAAGTGTCTCACTTGCAGAGTCCGTAAAGAGATGGGTTGAGGTACATGATGTAACACTCCTCACAGATACGTTCCAGCCGGCTGAACTTGGCGTTGTCATACGTCCCCATACATCCCAGCTTGGCGAAGGACTTTTTCTCCAGGTTGTAGTCCATGGCTGTCACAGTTGCCAGCACCAGGCCTGCGGCGAGAAACTGGGCATCCAGTGGGTCCCTCACACTCACAATAAATCATAGAACATTCAAATATATGCCTAGATTGATCTGCTAACTACAAGGAGCCGTACTGGAGGCTTATAGAAGCATTTATGTATATATTTTTATTTTATTTCAACACACAAAACGCGATATCCTGGCTAAGGATATAATTGCGTAGTTTTACATTTTTGAACAAAATAAGTTATAAATATATCATACAAGAAAAAAAAGAAACAATTATATCTATTAGGACCCTGAACTTTTCAGGTCAGAAAGATAATCATAAATATATTTACAAAAATAGTTAAATCTGTGATCATTATCTCTAGTATTTACAAATTCATATAGATCTACAACATTGCCGACTTGCAACGATATCCCCACGAAGATCAATCACCATTATGTAGTGGAGGAGAAAATTATAAATCCTATTTCTCCTACTTACTGCTTTGTAAAAGTTATATAGGGACAGAGCAACCATTCAACTTGATATGGAGCTGGTTAAAATACTTTGTACCGAGGTAAGTTGGCTGTCCTTTACTTTTGAGAAAAACGTCTCTCTTTCTTGGATAATATAATAGCACTCAGAAATGTAATGATATATTTCAATTTCTATTTTTTATTTGCAAAAATGGCATATTGTATCCCCCTCACTGAAGATTTTGGTATGGTTTTCCTGAAAAAACGAATGGGGAATTCTGTTGTTAAATATATCATTTTACTGGAAATTGAAGATCACTAAGTAAATAGCTTTCAGTCAAAAATGAACTATGTAAATACTTATAGTGAAGATAGAATTTAGAATTTTATTTTTAACCTGATCGTTTTTAATAGATTGTTCTGTTGCTATCTTGACTATTGATGGAATACCTCTAGACCATGCTTATATCATTGCAGTGAATTAACCAAGTAAATCCAGTTGAATTGAGTATGTTGGCCAAACTTTCCGCAAATTCAATACAGATATTTCTTATTCTTGATATCTCCAGTAGTTGAGTTAGACATATATGGGGAAGTCGGCTATTGTCCATTTTCAGAATTCTAAGCCAGAACCTGAGTGTCAACACTGTAACTCCCAGTGACGTTCGTTCACATTCCATGCTCAGAATATAACCGCGAGTAAATTTTGGTAAGTTTAAGAGCCGCCTGTGAAAAATATTTCTGAATACCGTCCACCAAGCTCTTCTGGTTATTGGCCCAAATCGGAGCTGCATATCGCAAGGTTGAGAGAATTATTGAATCCAAGAGTCTGAGTGAGGGTTTGATAAAGTGGATTTTTGATTTGGTCAATATTGCTCAAACCGCATTAATAGCATTTAGCGACTTGCCATGCTATTTTTGAAATATAGATTCTGTACAAGTTGAAAATATCAAATTTAAGATATTAAAATGGTTAAAAATAAATTTAAATATAGAAAAAAAATCTATTTCATAAAATTTTGTAGCGACTCAAATAAAAATGAAGGTATAAAAACACTGATGTCACATGTTATTTTGCGATGTGAGCACAATAAGGTTGATGAAAAACTTCAGAAAAAAAGAATTCAATTTTGTACTTACAATGATAGTCTAACATAATCTAAGGAGTATAGAACGCTTCAACAACTGGCCAGATGTTTTCAAAGTTCCTTCACAAAGAAACAAAAATGCAATTTAAAAAATAACTTCATACTTTGGATTTCGTTGCTTTTTTTTATTAGATTGGAGACACCTGTGAAAATTGAACGAGAGAAAAAATCCACTTTAAAGAATATTCTTCTTTGAGAAATATTTTGAAAGATTTGTACGAGAAGAAAACCTTTATGAGAAAATATTTGTAAAACAAGAGAGAAATAGCACCAATGATGTCACTTTGATAAAATACATACATTCCATATACTTACAATAAATAGCTATATGAACCATCCACATTTGTGAGATTCCTAAAGTCGATCATGTATCAATAAAAGAATAATTTAATAATAACTGCATTAAACTTTGGCCGATGAAATTAACTATGGAATAAAATAAATTTGATTATCAGTAATCGAGCTTCGTATATTGCTCGAGGCATTTTTAGAGTTTAAAAGGAATGCATCCGAATTTAATTTACATGACATATCTTTTATAAATACACTAATGAAGTTAAAATGCATTAGCGCCCCATCTGTTATAAAAATTCGAAACTATTATAGACGCGTATGATTCTTTTTGAAAATAAATGATGAAATTGTGATATGTCTTTAAGGGCAATTTCTTTTCTAATTTTAGGAGATAATTTTGAAAGATCTCCTTCCAGCTTGTGTGAAAATGTGACCAAATTAATCCTACTACAAAAACCTATAACTACTAGATGAGGAATATAGTTAAAAACAGTGATATTTGTTTCAAAATTTATTTAATTACTTGTTATAACAACAATGAAACTGTATATAGCAAATAAAGTGTTTGTGATTTAACGAGTGTAATAAAAGTGAATCTACATTCATGGAATAGAATAAATTCAGGAACAATGTAAATAGCGGTATGAAAAAAATTCACAATTAAGCCTTAAAAATAACAACTATAAATGTTACACACAAAATAAATACTTAAATAAAAAATGTATTGGGAGTATAAATAAGTTCGTGCGGTTTTGATAAAGATGGCGCTACTAGTTTATTATTCCATTGTTTCATCTGTCAACACCATTATTTTGTAGCGTCCTGATAAGGCTTCCTTTTTCAGTAACCGTCATTTCTCTGAAGTATAAACAAACTAGTTCCTGTTTGATCCTAAAATGGCATCTCATTTGTACCAAATAATGTGTTTTTGCGGGGAGGTTTACTTCATTACTTAAATATGAAGAAAAAAGCTGCTGAGAGTCATTGAGAATTTATGATGACCATGTTCTAGCTGAACGAACGTGTCAGAAGTGATTTGCACGGTTTATAAGTGGCAATTTTGATTTGGAAGACGAAGAAAGACCCGGAGCGCCACCAAAGTTTGAGGGTGAATAATTAGAGGCAAGGCTCGATGAAGATCCAACACAAACGCAAAGGGAACTCGCAAAAACACTTGGAGTCACTCAACCAGCCATTTTTCATCGTTTAAAAGGAAGAAATAGGAATGATCCGAAAGGTAGGAAATTGGGTACCGTATGAACTGAAGCCAAGAGACGTAAAATGCCGTTTTTTTTCAAGTGTGAACAACTGCTCCAACGTTAATACGATTATCCAAAACGTCGGACAACGTATGGATACCCTGGCCGTGCCTCATCATCGTTGGCCAAGCCGAATATTCATGGCGAGAAGATTATGCTGTGTATTTGGTGGGACCAGCTAGAAGTAGTATAATATGAGCTGCTACAACCGAACAAAAGTATCACAGGGAAGGTCTACTGAAGACAATTGATGCGTTTGAGCCGATCACTGCGAGAAAAACGGCTGCAATACGCCAATGGACTCAACAAAGTTATTTTGCAACATGATAATGATCGGCCACATGCTGTATCATCCGTTAAAACCTACTTAGAAACGCTCAAATGAAAAGTCTTATCCCACCCGCGGTATAGCCCAGACATTGCTCCTTCCGAATATTATCTCTTCCGATCAATGCAACATGGCCTGGCTGACCAGCACTTCTCCAAATACGATGATGTCAAAAAATGGATCGATGAATGGATAGCGGCCACAGAGCTGGCATTTTCCGCGATGGGATCCGTAATTTGCCAGAAAGATGAGAAAATGTAGTGGCTAGCGACGATTACAGATTGAACAGAATAAAAATGTTGCATTCATATCTAAATAATACTATACTTATTACTACATAAATACAAAATATATGTAGAACGAAATTTGACAATTATGCCGCAAATGTTTCTTTTGAACGAAAAATCGAAATTTATTTTAAGTATAAATAACTATTATTTCTATCCTTAGGGATGAAGTATGATAGGATGAATTGTGAAGAGTAATGATAAACGGAAAAATAAAGGGGATGGGAACACTGGACACTTTATTTTTCCGTTTATCATTACTCTTCACAATTCATCCTATCATACTTCATCCCTAAGGATAGAAATAATAGTTATTTCTACTTAAAATAAATTTCGATTTTTCGTTCAAAAGAAACATTTGCGGCATAAGTATCAAATTTCGTTCTACAATCATAAGCCGCATTATATTGTATTGCAAAATATATGTATTTAACAACATAAATATGAAACATACATGTGACACAGAGATAATAAATAATAAAGGAAGAAAATAGAGTGAATATGATATTTAAAAAATAAAATGTAAAACATTTTTCCATATTTTCAGATATAAGAAATTTGTGATTCACTTTTATAAAAATATTCCAACAACCTTACGCAATATGTGTGTTTCTTTATATAAATAAATATTGTGTAAGTCTTTTTTGTATATCTTTCCATATAACAAAGCTATAGGTAGGCTATTCTACCTGGTGAACAAAACTAGACCTGATCTTGATTTTGCTTTAGGACCTGAAAGTCGATCAATGCATACACATCAATTTAAATTGAAAGAATCTAAAAGGAACACTAAGATATCTTAAGAAAACTAAAGATCTTTGAATAGAGTACAGTGGTACCTCGACATACGAGTTTAATTCGTTCCGCAACCTTGCTCGTATCTTGAATCGCTCGTATCTCGAAGCAAATTTACCCATACAAAATTCCCATTCAAAATCACAGATTAATATCTTCAACACTACCGAACCGAACTCGTATCTCGAATTTCGCTCGTAACTCAAAGCAAAAAATCACTTGCTCGTCGGCTCGTATCTCGAAAAACTCGTATGTTGGGGCGCTCGTATGTCGAGGTACCACTGTATTTTAAAACCAGAACTGATTACATATTATCACATAGAATAGGCAGGAGACATCAGGAGGAGCATATGCGTCATATTTTATTGTGATGCATTAACGCGCCATCTGTTATTAGAATTCGAAACTAATATAGACCCTTATGAGTCTTTTTAAAATTTAAACCATACCTACTGCCCTTACTGCAATGGAAAAATTTATGACAGATTAAACTGGCAAAACCGCTGGGAGGGTTCACTACTGATAAGCCAGACCCTCCCATTAATTTTTTCCATTGCAGTGTAAGGGCAGTAGATATTGTTCAATTTTTTAAAAAATAATCATACGCGTCTATAATAGTTTCGAATTTTCATATTTTACTGTGGAGGACAAATAAGTTGGATGTTGAGAAAAACAACCGATTGCAACAATGGAAAAACATCGCTGCAGCAGACTGACTCGAGTAACCGACAACTGGAAGTTACACTTTGCCGAACCACATACATACATACATACATACATACAAGCAGAATTTAAAATAGATAATCAAGGGGTTTATCACTCTTACAAACTGGTCAGCTAAATACAGAGAATAAGCATATAGATGCGACCAAATGCTATGTAAAAGTCCAAGCCAATGTAGATGCCCTCGTATTTTCCAATAAAGGAAGATAATGCTGATGTATAAACAAATCCTTACTCTTCTTATATAATTACCTTTGAAAAACAAAGAGTAAACCTGGTAGGAATCATCCCAGGAATATTATTTTGAGAAATAGTATTGTTTATTATGAAAATAACACATTCCCATGCATATATAATAATATCTTAATATATTTCTCTCAATATCATAAGTATTTCTTTTAAATATGTAAATTAAAATTTGTATATAAAAATAGTATTTATCTTAAATTTGTTAACGTGATACTCTCCTGTTGAAGGACTAAAAAGTTCAAAAAATTTTAAATAAAGGTTTGCACAAGAAACTCAGCCCTGGATGCTTTATATTTTTATTTTATTATATAATATACTTTACAAGTTCCTTCTGTATAATTGGATGGATATACAATCTCTTGATCAAAACTCTACAACCTCTACAAACTCTTGATCAAAATCATGTACATACGGAAAATGGTTGTTGTATTTGTTAAGCTTAATTTGCCATATATTTACATGTTTGGTGATAAATGTATATTTTAAAGCCTCTCGATTCTTAAAATTCACACAAAATAAATGTGATTCTGTATTTAGGAATAAGGTGATAAATATTGTATTATAATACTTCATATTTCTAGTTTTATATAGTTGAATTTATGTTAAAACGAAAAGTAAAAGAATGGAGTCTTTTCTATAGTAGTGTATATACAAAATACTGCTGATGATATTTCTTTCACATTGTATACCAAAAGAATCAACGAAACAAGCGAAGAAAAATGAGAGAAATTTTGCAAAACGTTTGGCATGACATTCTTATAATCATGAAAAAGAAAAGGGCATCTCCCTTTGACAAAAAAGGGTACTTGGCCAATTATGGAATAATTAAAATCAACGAGAATATTTGATATTTATTCCTATAGATGGCGCAAGCCATCAGAAACTTTCAGTTGCACGATAAGGAGATGCCTTTTTTTCTTTCTTAATTTATACGCCTTATCTCAGTACACAATGTCACGTTTGTACTATTTTTAAACTATTATAATTGTTAACATATTTTATTGTCAAAAACCTACATATGAAGTAATTATTACATATTTCATTTGTATACATACCTGTTTGAAAAATTGGGAGAAAATTATGGATGTAAGGAATTTCTTTCTTCATCGCTAAAAACCCAACATTTTTTCCCCATTTTTTTTTCTAGTGTGAAAACGACAGAAAAAGGTTTGGTATTGATTTTCACTAATTACCTTACGCGTCATATCTCTTTTAAATTTTAAATGTTTTGGGGTAAAGTGCGGGATATATATTATTAGTGAGAGAAATTTGGAAACAAATTAAAATATATTGTAACAAAGTATTTATTATTTTATTAGCAGGGTATTATTTTTTATGTTTATATTTTGCTACTCTGTAAAATTCCCTCTTTTGCTAATCTTTTGTTTATCACTCAATAGTTTGTTCTTGCCTTAAATAAATTGTCTCATCCCGAAGTTGGACTTCCCTAATTTTCCAAGTGGCAATATTAAAAACATACATAGATATTTAAAGAATTAAAAAATATATTGATATAGGTTTTTACCTGCTACATTATTTGTAAGAGAAATTCGAATATATATACTAAAATATATTTAAAAAACATAAAAATAAAGAAGGCATATCCCTATCAGAAGCACATGTGCTTTTTAGATGGCAGAGCGCCATCTAGTGGAACAGAAATCAACTAAAAAATGATTTAGCCTGTTCCCTGATATTTGGCCAACCCATTTTCTTGATATATTAAGAAAAGCCATCCACGAACGCGTTTCGCGCTGTTGGCACTCGACAGCGTGGAGTAGGCTGTACCACTGCGACCAAAAATATTTTTGGTCCCAGTGGCTTCCAGAAAAACCAAGAAATGGGTATTTAAGGCCAAACTTGCTTATATGCAAACTGGTAAATACGCTTAACTTGAGAGAAAATATATAAAAAAAGATAAACAATGATATATTCATTTTGAAAATAGAGAAATTCATAAATAAATCTTTAATTAAAAAGGCATATATTGGATCAAAATATCATTTATTTTACCAATATTTCAGTTGACTGAACGCCAACCTTTTTCAAGGTATTATAACATACTAATGTCTGTCAACACAAATTCAGCGCCACATAACGTCAATAGAATTAAGTTTAAAACGTTATGTGGCGCTGAGTTTGTTGTTGACACACATTAATATGTTATAATACCTTGATAAAGATTGGCGTTCAGCCAACTGAAATATTGGTTAAATAAATGATATTTTGATCCAATATATGCCTTTTTGATTAATGATATATTCACAAGTATTCTTTAAGGTATTCCTCTAAATACTTTAAATTTATTTTTCACCTTGTGATATGATAATTAGGCATGAAACATTTTGAAAATCTTCCATAATATTAACAATATATTAATTCCAAAATGCATACAAATAAAATTTATTCAAAATAAAAAATACATAGAAAATTCATTAATGTAGTTTGGGTATATATAGGCTCAAAACGAAAACTCAATCAACATTTTCTTCTCCTTCCTTATCTCGACTCAAACATATTAGGGTATCAAGTTGTAACCCTTGATAGTGTCTGTTTGACAACCATCATGACTGGGTGAAGTAGAATGCGTCTGCCTTTGTCATTAAGACTGGGAGCACTACTCAGTGGCAGGTCGACTTAGCTCCAAAAGAAATGGCCGTTTCTGACACGAGGAACAGACGCCATGTGAAGCTGCTCCTAACATGGAGTACAAACGCTGCTCATCCTGTATCCCTGGATTAGGAGCCCTTCCAGGGTACTATCAGCCAGGCCAGCTGAACGCAGGTTTTTTAGCGAGCTTGTTACTGCTCCCCCTCCTCCTTTTTCATCCGGGCTTGGGACCGTCAAAGGCGGAGTTAATCAACATTTTAAATTATTTAAAAGCTGGTAAATAAAGTTGAAAATAATGATACATTTTATTTTGGAATTAAAAATAAATGTTGGAAAATACAGTCTCTTCAAGTATTAAGAATCTATTCAAATTTTCAATTATTCTTCACAACAAAATATAAACATATTTCAATTTGTTTATTTGTAACAAATAAATTTACTGGCAATGTGTTTCTTTTCAATAATTTCATCATATATTAACACTACAGACCTTACGGGAATGATATAAATTAATGAATGATAGGGCTTGGCTCATCAGTAGTTTGATAACATTGTTGAAAATAATTGCCAGTAAATTTATTTGTTACAAATTTTATCGATAGATGGCAATTGAATTTATAAATTTAATTTGTTTATATTTAATTTTGACTAAAATTCCTTAAAGTCTGATAAAGTAAATATAACGAAGAACTTTATAACACCATTTACAATAGGATATTTGACATAAAAATTGGGTTGGTTTTCGACTGCTACGACCCGGGTTCGATTTCCGCATTTAAGCACTTTTTTTCTGATTAAAAAATTCCTCCAATGGCCCTCGATTCTTGCAAAAGTTCAACACCACCAGCGAGTGCAAGTAACCAAACGGGGCTCTGACAGATTTGTGAGTGTAAAGTCGAACTGCTTTTCACATGTGTAGACATGTGGTGCACATACAATAAAAGCAGTCGCCTACCCATCATGATTGTCAGAGCCTGTACCACGTGTACTAGGAATAAGCAAAAAAAAAAAATTGCGATGTATATAAAATTATAGTTTCTATGGCATGAAGTGAGTTCTCCACTATGGTCTTACCTTGAGACTAGCCATGGTGACAGTGACCATAGAACCCTGCGTCCGGTATTTATGGCCACCCATAGAATGTCCCTGGAGAATTAGGTCCATCACAACAACACAGTTCGGGCGTGGATAATGAAAGGACCTCCCAGTGGAATTTGTTTCTAAGAACTCATTATAGGCTTTTCTTAGTTCTGATATTCTTACGCAGATATATTATAACTAAGTCTGTGTGCTCATTAGGTGAACATCATTGTACCAGAGATTGAAGAAAATCTAAAATATCAAATTCACAAGACTATTCTTATACATTTTACATTCTCCCGGGTAAATATATTTTGAGTCAATTTATGCAAACATTGCATTCGGCCAAAATTAGGTTTCCATATTGTTTCAGAGAATTGTGTGTCTTTAGGAATTAATTTTAGAGGTGACAAATAATTTGGATTTTGATTGGTTATTAATATAAAGGTAATGTAGATTGAAGTCCCCGCCGTCTTACTGTATGGCAAACAAAGTTATCAGGGTGATAAACACACCGTGGAAAAGACAGAAAAGTAAGAGCTCTAGTTGTGAGAGAACCTGCTTGAGTAGCAGAAAGTGCTCTAGTGTAATGTATAATAAATATTTTCGCGTATATGGGCCTAAAAACACCTACAACCTCCGCCAATAGATGGCGCTTTCGCCTATTTCTGGTATGTAACTTTTGTGGGAATCGCCGACTGCTGTGTTCCTGTTTCCTGGATCAAATATTTGTAAATAGATGTTCATATTGACTCTGGAGTGTAAATAATTGTAAATACCCGTTGTGAATGTCATTCTAGTTTTATGTAATGTGTAGTAGAAATGACAATAAAAAGAGGAGTGTTATAATTCTCGGTGCCGGTTGCTGTCATGACTTTTTCGCCGACATCGCTGCTGCTACTCCTCTGGTAAGTCTCTTGTGTCCACCCACCAGTGGTAAGGCCGAGAGATACTGCCAGAGGAAAAAAGTTCCACTTTAGTGGTGGTTCTCGTAGTCTTTGGGTGCTCTGCAGGGTAGAGCTGCAGAGGGAGAGCAACGGGAGCCCGGGTAAGTGATCCACGGTGGAAGAAACGCGTCGACGCGAAGAACCGCAGAGGGGTCAAGCGCGACAATATTAATCTCCGTTAGATCAATACAGTAGAACCTCCTTGAGAGTACCCTCGCGCTAGAGGACACCTCTCTACAAAGGGCAATTTTCATTTGCAAAATTACCATTTTTACTATTTAGTTAATCTCCGGTAAGAGGAAACCTCTCCTTAAAGGACACTTCGGCTCTGAAATTAGGTGCCTTTTACAGGGAGGTTCTACTGTATATTCAATAAATATAAGATCTATTCGTGAATAAATTTCACTATCATTTTTATTAACTCAACATATATCATATCGCCACGCTGTATGATTCAAAGGAAAAACGGGGTAACGTGGTAAGATTCTTTAATGGAACATGACGAGCTTTCAGGCAGCAACTGCCCTACTTCAGGTCTTATACGACCTGAAGAAGGGCAGTTGCTGCCTGAAAGCTCGTCATGTTCCATTAAAGAATCTTACCACGTTACCCCGTTTTTTTCTTTGAACTCAACATATAAGCTCTTCGACAGAGGTAACACAGTAACAACATTTTTTCTAAGTGTATAGTTATTCTGTTACTCTCGTAGATGAGATGGGAGTCTGAAATTTGAAAATAAAAACTGAAGCCCAATCCTGATAAAAGGTTGTCCCAAAAGTTCGTAAGCACTTGCAAAAAATTGAAATACCAATATTATTCGCCGTTATATATAGTGTTTTTTATTATGTATAAAGTAATTGTATTATGTATTATTATGTATTCGCCGCGTAATAATATTATTCGCCAAGTAATAAGAAAAACACAAAATTTTGAGACAACCTTATAGTTAGTTGGACCTTAACTGCAATAATCTGAAGTTCGAAGCTACAACAACCAGAGCATCTCCACAGCCAAAACTCCCTTTACATCTATATGGAAAGAATGAAAGATGCAGGGGCTCACTTTGGACCAGGTAGTGCCTGAAGGACTATATATACCTTTTCTTAAAAATAAAGATACTGTTGTGGGGGTCGGTGTTACAAAAAGAACAGCCAAATAAGTGATTTTATAAATATATGATTATTATTAGATATAAGGATACATATGTTGAAAAAAGAATAACAACCGCACACAACAGTAGAACAAAGGCAGTCTTAAGGTATATACAAGGAAGAAGGCTGACGGTTGAGGTGGGCCGTTCCCATTGGTCAGTTCATTTTCATGCAGCGTCTCCAAGCGGCGCCCGTGTCCACGCATCTCTCATCAGACACCTTATCAGTAAATCTCTTCATTATATTTATAGTAAGATTTATAAAAATATTTACTGGCCAAAGTATCTTTAATTTTAAGAACTATGAATGCCGGCAAGGAACCTTTATCTGCACGATTTATAGACCCTGGTTTGAGAATCGAGTTTGGTTTGTGAAAAGCTGGAGAGGGTGGCAAGAGATGTGATTGAGAAGAAAAGCTTGTGGGCTGGCCTGGCTTTACACTGACTACTCCGTCAACCAATGTACTGCACCTTAACGTCAAGAATTCCACGGTACCTGGAAGTGGATGTGCTAAAACCTCAGTAGACATTGATCGACGTTGCCATTGGAGAACAATTGGTATCCTACCAGAAGTAGGGCTGAAGAGGAGACTGAAGGCTGGAATATCCTGGACTCAAATCTAACTCGGATAAGTGAGATTACTATGAATCATAAAAACAATTCAAGACATTTTAAAAGAATAATAGTTCAAATAATTTTAAATTTTAAAATATATTAGTGTATATTTCTAGATCATTTTAAAATATTTGTATAAGAGTTGAAATTTCATATCAATTGATTTAAAAAAATCTCCTGGATATAAATTAAATATACAACAGGTTTCTGGAGATTTTGATCATTTTTATTAATGCAATCTCAAGCTTTCGGGCATTTCAGTCCTTCTACAGGAGTACATAAAACGAATAATAAAAAACGCTGTTAGATACTAATTGCTTGATGTTAGGATATATACATTATTCAGTTAATTTATATTTACATATTGGCTATTTATAACGAATGAAGACATTAAGACGCGAACATTTATTTTCACAAATATATCAAACTTCAACTGTCCTTATTGCGATGAAAAATATTGGGAGGTCTTGGCTCATCAGTGGTAAACTCTCCCAGCGGTTTTGCCAATTTAATCTACCAGGCCGCTTCTTTAGAGCTCTAATACTGTATTGGATCATTCTCTTATATGCAACACTGAAGGGTGGAATTTCAGAAATGGTATTCAAGCATACTATGGACATAAGCCTTTAGGACAGTTGAATTACATTTTTAATCGCAGTAAGGACAGTAGAAGTTTGATTTATTTGTGAAAAGAAACATTCGCGTCTTAATGTCTTCATTCCTTATATATAGATGGTGAGATATTGCTTTGTATTAATATTAGCATATTAAGAATTATTTTGTAATGTAAAGTCATATATACATGTATGTAAATATATATATTCCATAAAACTATTTGTAGTCGATAATTATATTAGAACATCCGAAATGATACAGGACTAACATAATTGAAAAAGTTAAATGAAATCCAAATAGATCTAGATTTAATTCAAAGCTTTTTCGTGTTATACCATCAGATAATATCTCCTGTATTATATTAAGGAAAAGGTTACCTACTTCGAGAATAATAATTTCCTCGAATACTTGTGCAATGAAAATAATATTGTGAAAATTAAGATTTTTCTTAGTTTTTTTCTTACAAAGATGGTATATATCACACAAGTGATTATTATTAAAATTTGTCTTGTGATATTTTCGGAGGTATCGAGTAATTCTTGTTGAATAATGTATCGCTTAATGAGAATGATGCCTGTTAAATATTTATTCGCAAGAGAAAATCTGGATATATATATGCATTTACATTTTTAAAAATATAAAAGCAGTTTGTAACAAGCAGTTCTTTTTCTCAAAGAACAACAATTAGTAGAATTGACAGAGATTTACATAATTATCAGACATCTCTCTTTATAGTTTTATACAT
>CP092868.1:87195369-87243769 GCA_030710605.1 Cordylochernes scorpioides
CGTCTGTCGTCTGTGTTTTTGAAGGAGACAGAGGTAATTTTGTTTACATTTGGTTATCTCTCGTGTCTTCAATAAAGATCACTGTGTATCAAATATCTTTCAGAGTTATTATCTGAATCCCGATATACATTCTAAAAGGTACAACTTCCTCAGGTTTTGTCTCTGAGTTTATATAATTCTTCAATTTTAAAGGGTTTTATTTATAATAATGAAATGATAATATTAAATTAATATATGTTTCTTTGTGTACCCGATGTCAAATAGGGAACACTTTCTCCATAAACGAAGGTTATTCAAAACATCTTGGTAACTTCAACTTTATTATTAATTTTGCCAAAATGTGTAAAATAAACTTTATGCAATTTATAAATGAAAATCATAATTTTTTAACAATTATTTTTAATATTATGATTTAAAGTTTCATCTCATTTTTTGCAGCATATAAGGTCGCGTTCCAAAAAGACGAATGAACTGTGTGCGAATACACAAAATTTATTTAAGATAAAATATGTTTCATATAAAACATTTATTAATTAATCGTCATTACCTCTACATATATACTGCATCTTCTATTAACTTTTGATCTTCTATTAATTTTTTTATCTTCCCTGTCCTGGGGAATCTAACCTTTTTTGAACAACCTTGGTTGCGTGCAGCACCGGGTTAGAACAAGGATATAGCGCATTGCGGCTTATCTGATTGATACATTCATTTTTGGGCTCAAAAATCATACACTTAGGTTAGTAGCCCGTAAAACTATATTCGCTCTCTTAACCTTGTGACTGATGCGCTGACCTGCTTGTGTTCCAGGGCCAATTGCTTCAAGAACGACGTGTTCCCCAAATGCGCCGAGTCCAGGTTTGTCCACCGCACGGAGCCACATGTGCTCGACTACGTGGATGATTTGTACGGAAAATGAGGCAGGAATAAAAGATTTAGTATTGGCTGCTACCCTTGACATTTTTATCCCAACACTTAACACTTATTTTTAGAAATGTCATGCGTTTTAGGCTCTTCCTTTTGGGTTGGTTAAATGTGTTTTTTTTTTTTTAATAAACTAATTTGCCAAAAATATAATGTTATATAGTTAAAAATTTTTTTAATAAAATAAGAATATTTGCTAATAATTGATATTTCATTCTTCTTTTTTTTTTTTTTGTAAGTAAAATTTCCATTCGGCAATCTAAACACATTACTTAATAATTAATTACTTTTTTTTATTCCCTCACCCCGAATATGAAATATATATTTTGAAAATAGAGCAATCCATAAATATATCTTTGATTAAAAAGTCATATATTGGATCAAATATCATTTATTTTACCAATATTTCAGTTGGCTGAACGCCAACCTTTCTCAAGGTATTATAATATATTAAAATGTTATAATACCTTGATAAAGGTTGGCGTTCAGCAAACTGAAATATTGGTAAAATAAATGATATTTTGATCCAATATATGCCTTTTCAATCAATGAATATATATACAACTTGTAGGTAGAGAAAATGTCTTTGAGATTTTGATCAATTTTCTTCAAGAGTTTTAATCGATTCTATTAACGGCAAAAATCAATTTTACATTTCTTCGCCAATATTGAATACGATTCCCTTCCAATTTTGGCAAAGTCCTTATCAAATTCAAATCAATATTTCAATATTCTCATATAAATTTATTTTATCATCTCTATTTGAGATCTCAAAATTGTTATTAATATATTTTGTGTGGAACTCAACTTTTCTCTCTCTCGTATGTGGAATCAGATTTAATTATATTTGTGACGATTAAACATGATAAGATTGAAACATACTTTATTGACTTCCAGTCAACATCAAAACAAAGTTATAAAATTACAGCTATCAACAATATATATATATTAAATATATACATGACATCAGACTCTACACCTTCCCCGAGGAACGTCTAGACCATATCAAGGGCTACAAGCGGTCCTGAGTCCGGATACGCCCTTGTCCATAATGGAGTTTTTGTCCCCAACATGCTCATTTGCCATGTTGATAAATTTTAATATCTCTCGGAGTTCATAATTCTAATGTCATTTTGTTGGAATTGACTAATTTTATATAAAAAATCATAAATTTAATCTATGTAAACTATTCGCATATTTTTTCAAGAATACATTTTTATTGACCCCACATGCATATTTATGATTAGGTCTTTACAAATTGTATTTGTTGTCATAAAATATGACATAATTATTTATTATCGCTTTTATATTCATGTTGATTCTCCAATTCATTCAATTTTTTATCTCTAGTTTCAAAGTTGTTTTGGTCAGGAAAGTGGTACATTTGACAAACATGGCGTTATGACGTATTCCCACCATTACAGTTACGTTAGATCCTGTGGGGCCACTAACCTCTGTTTACCAAGACTGTCTATGTGTGAATGTCTATGTGTGTCTATTTGTGACTGACTATGTGTGTCTATGTATGACGGGTTCCCACCATTACAGCTAGAGTGACGTTAGATCCAGTGGGGCCAATAACCTCTGTTTACCAAGACTGTCTATGTGTGACTTTCTATGTGTTTCTATGTATGACGGGTTCCCATCATTACAGCTAGAGTGATTTTAGATCCAGTGAGGCCACTAACCTCTGTTTACCAAGACTGTCTATGTGTGAATGTCTATGTGTGTCTATTTGTGACTGACTATGTGTGTCTATGTATGACGAGTTTCCATCATTACAGATAAAGTGACTTTAGATCCAGTGAGGCCACTAACCTCTGTTTACCAAGACTGTCTATGTTTGTCTATTTGTGACTTTCTATGTGTGTCTATGTATGACGGGTTCCCACCATTACAGCTAGAGTGACGTTAGATCCAGTGGGGCCACAAACCTCTGTTTACCAAGACTGTCTATGTTTGTCTATGTGTGACTTTCAATGTGTGTCTATGTATGACGGGTTCCCACCATTACAGCTAGAGTGACGTTAGATCCAGTGGGGCCACTAACCTCTGTTTACCAAGACTGTCTATGTGTATCTATGTGGGACTGTCTATGTGTGTCTATGTATGACGGGTTTTATTGCGCGCTATATATATTGAAATCAAAGAAGGCATATCCTGACTATGTTCACATGAACTTTTTTAGATAGCAGAGCGCCATCTAGTGGAACAGAAATCAACTAAGTGTTGATTTCCTCTATTTCCTGATATTTGGCCAATCCATATTTTCGATAAACCACAAGAAAACCAACCACAAACGCGTTTCGGGCTGTTGCCCCTCACAAGCGGGGTGCAGGCTGTACCTGTAATTTTTTTTTCACATCTTTAGCGTATTTACGGAAGTTTTGCCTTGAATGCCCATTTCTTGATTTCTCAGGAAGTCTCTGGGACTAAAATATTTTTGGTCGTAGAGGTACGCCTGCACCACGCTGACGAGGGTCAACAGCCCGAAATGCGTTCGTGGTTGGCTTTTTTGATTTATCAAGAAACTAGCTGATGTACCCGGCTTCGCCCGGGTTTTACCCGAGTAAAGGTTTGTCTAACGAACATTTGTTAAAACAATTCTCTATAAACTTATTTTAAAAAATAATAGATATATTTTGATAATTTGAAACTCGTAAATTTGAATCTCTCGATAAAGTGAACATTTTTTCCCGGTCCCTGTGTGCCGTGTCATCCTGAATTTTGTCTTTCCTAATTTTCTACATTACAAAATCATCGTTTTATCTAGTGAACATTTTTCCCGGTCCCTTGTAAAATGCTCGATAAGTTGAATAAAATCAATATATTAATTGGTTCCCTCGGTAATTGGAAGTTAAAGGAATAGTATATTTGCCTTGGAATTGTATCATTATTATTGTCTCAAATAAATTGCCGTGTCATCCTGAATTTTGTCTCTCCTAATTTTCTACATTACAAAATCATCCTTTTATCTAGTGAACATTTTTCCCGGTCCCTTGAAAAATACTCGATAAGTTTAATGAAATCAATATTAATTGGTTCCCTCGGTAATTGTAAGTTAAAGGAATAGTATCTTTGCCTTGGAATTGTATCATTATTCTTGTCTCAAATAAATTTCCGTGTCATCCTGAGATGATCTTACTTTTGATAAATAATCTTTAATATAATAAACTTAGTGATAATAAAACTTATAGATAAAAAAACTTTTTATCATCGTCGCAATGGTGGCGCTGCTTGCGAGTTAAATCTACAAATCTGCAAATAACTCTAAGGATATTCAAGATATTCAAGAAATTATTTTTCAGAAACCTTCCCAGTACTATACTAAATAACTTCCCAAAGTTTCATGGCGTTCCAATGAGTGGTTTGGTCAGGCATAAAGGACAGGCACACACACACATTCATTTATATATATACTAGCGGATGTACCCGGCTTTGCCCGGGTTTTACCCGAGTAAAGGTTTGTCTAACGAACATTTGTTAAAACAATTCTCTATAAACTTATAAAAAAAATAATAGATATATTTTGATAATTTGAAACTCGATAAAGGGATCATTTTTTCCCGGTCCCTGTGTGCCGTGTCATCCTGAATTTTGTCTTTCCTAATTTTCTACATTACAAAATCATCGTTTTGTCTAGTCAACATTTTTCCCGGTCCCTTGAAAAATACTCGATAAGTTGAATAAAATCATGGTCGTTTATGGAAGATGGACGAAGTTCCCGGAGGTCATCTTAGGCAAGCCCCCGCGAGGCTTTTTTCTTGTCTACTTGGCACAGCTGTGTCACCAACTCTGCCCCCGCGCACCAGGACCTCTTGACCCCTCTGATTGGTCGGTGGGTACTTGGACTGTCCATCCGGCCGGCGGCCGGACGATTACATTCTCTCGACAGGGGGTGGGGCAGACCTAAGCCTATCTCCGTCGCAAGGGGGCGCTGCTTGCGAGTTAAAGCTACAAATCTGCAAATAACTCTAAGGATATTCAAGATATTCAAGAAATTATTTTTCGAAAACCTTTCCGGGGATATACCTAATAATATCCCAAAATTTCACGGCGATTGGATGTATGGTTTTTGAATCTATAGAGTACACACACAGACAGACATTCATTTTTATATATATATAGATATAGATTAGTTAATCAGGTTAAATCAACGTTTAGTTGTTTTCTGTTCCACTAGATGGCGCTCTGCCATCTAAAAGGTTCATGTGAACATGGTCAGGATATGCCTTTTTTATTTTAATATAGTACTAAACACCTAACCTTTTTTAAATTATTTTTTCATGTATATATTCAACTCAAAATATATTTGCAGAATGTATTAAATTTAATATACATTTCTTTACTGGAAATGAAAATACTTGGAACTGTTACTATTAAATTATTGTCGATTTTATAGTCTTGAAAAACAGAACAATCTAGTAAAAGATTTATTGAGGTTTGTTTCTCATGTCCACAAAAGCAACTCGAGTCTTCCACTGCTCTAATTCTTTTTAAAAGCTTCTAAATTTCCATAATTAAAAATGAATTAAAAATTATGAACGCTTGACCGGAAATATTTTGGGGTATACTGTTAGGGAAGAAGCTTTTAAAAGTCTCATGTGTGTTGTTTTTCAAAGTAACTATTTTAAATTCGATGAAACATATTATTAAAAATATATTATTTTCCAGCCATCTTTTTATATGGTGCATATAAATGGTATAAAATCCAAGGTAGAGATATCGCTTTGATAAATAATTCCATGGCTCTTATATTAAAATGATGGTTATTATAAAGAAGGAATAAAAGTTAAAGGCGACGTGTTTCTTTTATTAATGCTGTAAATTCGGCAAGCTTTCGGACTTTGACGTCCTTCGACAGGCAACTTTCCAAGAAACTGAAATATATATAATATACAGGTAAATATTTACATAATTAGAACTTTCCTTAGTGAAATAAATGATTATTATACAAAATTCTTTTCTCTTTATCTATGTAAACAAATTTGTTGAACAAATTCCTTTTTTCAGTTTCTTGGAAAGTTGCCTGTCGAAGGACGTCAAAGTCCGAAAGCTTACCGAATTTACAACATTAATAAAAGAAACACGTCGCCGTTAACTTTTATTCCTTCTTCAAGATGATGTCTGGCGATTCCTTCTCTTATGATTATTTAAACAAGAATAAATTGTTGTAAGTAAATTTCAATTTTACATTGATGCAGCTTTATTAATTTAAACAAATTTATAATTTCATGAAGCATATTATATATTTATAATTGTATGTAATTCTACTATCCTCAAAGCTTATGTTCATAGTTCATTTAAAATATCCATTCCAAGAGTCTAGCATCAGTATCACTATAAAAGGAAAATCGAAAAATGCAATATAACAGCGGTATGGTAGATTAAACTGGCGAAACCTCTGGGAGGGTTCAGCACTTATGAGCCAGGCCCTCCTATTAATTTCCCATTGCAGTAAAGACAGTAGAAATTGTTTAATTTTTGAAAAGAATCATACGCGTCTCTAATAGTTTCGAAATTCATTATTTAAATACAAATAGAGAAGTTAAAACAAATTAACTAAAAATGCGAGAAAAGTTTAGCCATTAAGCCATTACTCTTTTAAAAAACAAACATCTACTTGGTCAAAACCTAACATATTTCACAGATTTGTTTACTAAACTCAACATAAATTCCTGATGTTATATTTATTTATTTTTATTTTATAAATTATTTTATTTTTTAGAAATATTTGATATTTTTCGAATATAACAATGGATTAAAAACTAAATATTTGTTAGAAACAATTATATTTTCGCATTTTAAATATGACACCATCCATAATTATATTTCTTGAAAATATGTATCATCTAAATTATAAAGAAATCTAATATTTTGGAAATTTATTTAGTGTAAATGAAACAAAAACGATTTTTTTATATCTTAACCCATTTTATAGTAATTTGAAGAAAAATAATCATTGATATATTTTAATATTATTCTTAAAATTCAATCATGAGAAAAGTTCATTAGGAAAAAAAGCATCCCATAAAACAAAAGCAATCTATTCTCTCTCTCTCTCTGTTGTGTATGATTAAATAAGAAATAAAACAAGCTCAACAGAATATATTTAACGAAAGAATATAATGTATTAAAATAACGATAATGAAAATATTCCTTTGATAAAAAAAATAAAAGATATGAGGATATTTTAATGGAAAATATTGATATAATCCAATATTTAATGACAATGTGAAAATACTGGCGCAAATTTAGAAGGAAGAAAGAATTAATACAAATATATTGAATGTTACAAATTTTATCGTCAATTCAAATACCAATATGTTCAAGAATACAGGTAAGATTTCTTATAATCCCCCTGACAATCATACCGAAGACATTTCAGTTAAACCAGATGAATCCAACTCTTGTATCAATCTCAGATGTCAACTCTGGTTTCGCCTCTCTACTGATGAGAGCCATAATCGCCTTGTCAGCTGACGTTGATTCTCCTTCTTGATCACCAAACCTTGATACACCATCAGCCAACAAATCAGAAGTTCGATAAATATCACGTGATGTGATCTGACCCAACTGATTTGTTGGATTGATAGAAATCAACATGACGTCAGCTTCTTTCAGCCTATTATTATTATATTAAGCCTTTATTTTATAAATCTCTTCAACATATTTCTGCACTAAATTTATCTAACTTTGTCCATCACCAATCCTGAGAGAGCTAAAAATGTATAAATATAGTAGAATCTCTATTATATTTAAGTAAGGAAAATCTCCATATCTCCATATCCATTTTAAATTCAAACGGAATACCATGGTGAAGACAATAGCAAAAATAATTAAAAGTTTTTTTTTTACTTTGAAAGTTTTATTAGAAATCTAAGCTCTATATATGAGCATAATTCTAGAAAATGATGACTAAAAATAATAGTTTGTGAATATTTAAAAAATTCGGGTTAAGCTTTATTGAAAAAGATCAAAGAGAAAGAACTAAATAATAATTATATATTTACACCTGAATAATTTACTTTTTCAAGAATTATAGTGGTTTCATCAAAAAATATCGTGGTTGGCTTTTCTTTATTTATCAAGAAAATGGGTTGGTCAAATATCAGGGAACAGGTTAAATCAACGTTTAGTTCCACCAGATGGCGCTCTGCCATCTAGAAACCCCTAATGTTAGTGTCAGGATATGCCTAATTTATTTTTAATATCAACATCTGACCTTTATATATATGAAATAATAGTTGAAATTTGGTGTTGTCGACTTGTAGTGAGAATCCTGTCGACTTATCTGTGATGAGTGATCCTGTCGACTCATGTAATGATTTGTTGAGTTTGATGTCGACTACTGAAATAAGTTGAAGTCCTGGTAGCTCTTGTTGTACTGTGTTGACCGAGAGGAACAGTCAGGATGTAGAGTTTTCCAGTACCTCTCTGCACCTTGGAAGACCTTTAAAAGTTCTCACAAAATACAGGCAGTCGTGATCGAGGCAGAGTGGAAAGCTAGGGATATCCATACACAAAAAACGAAGACACAGTTGCACTAAGAAAGTTCCGTTAACAGATAAAAGTTGAGCCAGGAGCGAAAGATGGAGATAGAAGAGTCCTTACTAGTCTACATGGTGGATGAGAAGGACCTTGATGACAACCGACGTGAGCTTCGCTGAGGGTGAACTAAACTAAACTGTACTGAACTGAGCTGTCAAGAGACTGTAAGGTGATCATTTATAGGTTAAAGACGGGGCGACCTTATGTGACAGGGGCGTTTGAGAAAGGGCGCCTTTACCTGTCCAGGTGTGAGAGGGGTCTCTGCATTCCACCACATGTGACAGTGTGGGTGGGCTGTCGTGGGAACTGTGAATCTACCTGATTTATGACTTCCATCTTTAGACTCTGTTGTTTTGGCAATACTATATGTTCGATCTCTGCCCTAGCTCAACTTTTAAATCTATTACAGATTTTATTTATTTATCCACTTTGTACAAATAACATTACATAGGTGATGCAATGACACAGATTAATCATGCGCATAATTATTTATAGATGTGTTTCTATATACAACATGGCAATCTTGTTATAAGTTATCTACACAATATGAGGTTGTTGTTTTAAATTACCATATATATATATTTTTTTTTCAAATTTTAAAATTTTTTTACAAGTTTTTTAAATATGTACCCCCCAGCAGAGTTTCTTATATAACTTAAGGAAATGTGAATTGATTCTAGAGATTGCAGATTTCCTTGAGGCTCTTGGAGGAATTTTGGGTTTCTTATTAAAGCTATTCCATTAATTGGTTGGTTGCAACGAAATTGTGAGGAGTACATTACTAAACCTATAAGCTCATTTTGTGAAAACTTTTCTCTTTTCTAATTGAAATAACCAAGTATTAGCTAGAATAAAAACACTTAAAACCACGTGAATTCCTTGAATAAAAAAGAGACTCGGTGACAATAATGATATGTTGACCACAATAATCCTTTTGTAATATTCTTATTGTATATGTCTTGATTGTTTTTCGGGGAGAGAGGACCTACACCAAGACTCAAAATGACAAACTACGAGGAAGAAAACGAATAAATAAACACAATCCCTTTGAAATTATTTTATTTACTTTACTTTTTATTTACTTTAAGTATGGAAACCCGCTCAGGAAACGTGTATAACACAAAGAAGAAGTAAACCAAGGTCGATGACACTGCATAGCTGCAACTTTTGGTGCAACAATATATATATATATATTAAGAAAAAGGCATCTACTTATCGTGCAACTGAAAGTTGCTGATGGCTTGCGCCATCTATCGGAATAAATATCAACTATTCTCGTTGATTTTTAATTATTCCAGAATTGGCCAAATACCCATTCTTGATTAATCAAGAAAAGCTAACCACGGACGCGTTTCGGGCTGTTGGCCCTTCTGGAATAATTAAAAATCAACGAGAATAGTTGATATTTATTCCGATAGATGGCGCAAGCCATCAGCAACTTTCAGTTGCACGATAAGTAGATGCCTTTTTTTTAATTTATGCACCTTATCCCAGTACAATATTACATTTGTACTATTTTTTTTCATATATATATATATATATATATATATGCCATAATATATGCTCTTCCAGGATTAATAAAACAAACCTAGAGTCAGCCAGAGAGAGGGAGTCATCTAAAGGGAGTCACTTTATACATCACGACATTCCAAAGGGGCGGCAAATGGGGCCTGCCAGTCAACACCTGAGGACTATTTTGGGACAGTAGTCGGGGGGTGGTGGGCAGATAAAAACGGTCGTTCAGCGGACAGCCTCGCACTACCTCTCTCTCTCGGATGGCTTCCAAATTCCTCTACCAATTTGTGGCGTGATTATTTCCCTTTCCCCACCACATTATTACCACTATATTGCCACATTGAAAGTCGACAGGATAAGACCTGACCGGGAAACAAATCCCTCATATACCAGAGTATGAAGAAACAAGAAGCCAAGCCACGATGATCGGCCAAACCCAACTCAACTGTAACCACTCCTCTTCGAGCCCTCAACCCCTTATTCGCCAACCTTTGAACCGTGATTCCGAAGAAGTATTCACCTACGACGGAGATGGAACTGCCACACACTTCTTCCAGCACTAGATCTGCCCGAGAACGACCACCGTGCCAGGGCAGGACACCTTCCACCATCATGGACAAGACTCCGCCATATCCCTGCCGCTGCTGTGGTGTACAACACTGGTACGCACAGTGTCACAGACAGAACTCTCCCGAAGCTCAATAAACTTACCTGCGCCCTAAACCAACATAACTCGTGAGTGTAATTGTTTTAACTCCTACCATTCATTCTTTAAATAAGTCATTCCTTGTAAATTGTCCCAATATTTACATAATTAGCTCCATTTATTCTCTCCACGCCTATTAACAATGATTTTATTCTCATACTATTTATCTAGATATTTGTAACTCATTTAATTAGTTACCTTACCAGTAGAATTTAACAATCGTCATTTTAATTAAATAATTTCCATTTTAACGTAACTCTTTAAAAAAAAAGGAATTCTACCTATTAATGCTTTACGATTTTTACTATTAACAATAGATTTTTCATTATCCATTTATATATAAAAATATGCCTCCAGCACCTAAACCTTTGTATACCTATTTGTATATGACCTCTTCTACTTGTAAGTACGGCTCACGAAAAATAATTTATTTCCCTAAACGACTCAAAATTCACCTTGTAATCCAGGCGTCGAAGAATTCCAACCACCACGTGAGCCTTACTTACAACCAACACTTGGTGACTCTTATCTATCTTCCCCTGAATGCCCCTCTCATTCTTACAACTTTGTTAACCTTATACCAGCTCAGGACCTTCTATAGAATTATTGATTATTCAATTATCGAACTTCTATATTGCCATTTCAAAATTCTAATCTTCGCCCTTCATTTATGATAATATATTTCGTAGTTCATCTCTAGCATATCCACCGACCCAAACCATCTAGCCAATGGCGTGTTCGTCACAGGGTGCAAATTGACTAACTGCTAGATATTTATCAACCCCTTTTTGTTCGCACTTGAACAATCTGCATCGAGCGACACAGTTCGCCCCTTCTTCTCGCGCCACATGTTCGCCACACGGACCCTGTCTTCAAATCTATGTTTGTCCCTTGTCCAAACCAGCACGATATATCCTACCTCCGATATTTCCCACGGAGGTACGTTAGACATCGTCGCTGATTCTGTCCGGTTAGTCATCATTTCGCGCAGACATGGGTTTTACGTTCAACCCACCGCGAAATCATCGCCTTGCACAAGCTCCCACGACGGTTCAAACACCTCGTGTCCGAGCAGCTTGTCACTTGTAACGGACAACGCAGTCCTCGTCCCAATTTTTGGCACTGTGCGCGCATAGTTTCCGCAAATTAAATATAAGTCCATTCGACTTCCTCACCTACACACGGGACTTTTCCCCTCGGACTCGCTACACAAGTAACTACATAGATAAGGTAGAATGGCCCAGGGCAAGTTTCCCCTCGCCCTGTTCGCCAAGGTTCTAACATTGTATGTAGTTCTATATTTACCTCAGTCCTGAGCTCACACAATTGCCAACCTCAACCTCATTTCTCATACTCTACACCTATAGCATAGAAAGCCCATGCCAAGTTTCCCCTTGCCATGTCCGCCTGAAAAATATCTTAAAGTGTAGAGTTCCCCAGTCTTAATGATCTTCAGAATTTCATCATGTGTTTGTGACTCTTCTTCTCCTTGTTCACACTCCTCAATAACATTTCCCTTATAATACATTAGATGTTATTGTATATAGCCTATTATCCAAAATTCCCTTAAATATCAAACTCTCCGGTGTTGTAAAACTGCTTGTAAATAATATTTACTTGTGTACTATACAATATTTTATTTACATAAAACTATGTCACCATTACCTTAACTAATTTCAACTGTAAAATTATTTTCTCTATTCCTGGCTTCTCCAGCTTTAAGTATACTCAAATCATGTTCAGCCTTCTTCAACGGGGGAAATATGTCATAATATATGCTCTTCCAGGATTAATAAAACAAACCTAGAGTCAGCCAGAGAGAGATGGGCAGCTAAAGGGAGTCACTTTAGACATCACGACATTCCAATGGGGCGGCAAATGGGGCCCGTCCGTCAACACCTGAGGACTATTTTGGGACAGTAGTCGGGGGGTGGTGAGCAGATAAAAAAGGTCGTTCAGCGGACAGCCTCGCACTACCTCTCTCTCTCGGATGGCTTCCAAATTCCTCTACCAATTTGTGGCGTGATTATTTCCCTTTCCCCACCACATTATTACCACTATATTGCCACATATATATATATATATATATATATATATATATATATATATATGTGGCAATATGATAATAATAGAGAAATTTATTTATTTATTGCGTATGATATTGTTTTTTACAGCACAATACAACAATGTTGGCAAGTTTCTCTAGAGTGGAATGTCGAGGTGACGAATCCACTCCAGGGCCTCCTCTGTGCACCGGTGGATATCCCCAAGTGTTCCCTGGAAGAATCTTCGAGGACAGTCCCTTAGGATATGGTGCATTGTTTGTATTTGTCCACAGTCGCAGTTCTGGTCTGGACTCATGTTCCACTTATTTAGTAGGTAGTTGCATCTACCAGTAGAGGTCCTGATTCTATTGAGGGTTGACCAGGTCCTCCTAGGTAGGTTGTAGCCGGGAGGTTTGGTGTTAGGGTCCTCCACCAGGTCTTTGTTGGCGATGGCAAGATTGCTCCATCGGTTTCTCCACTCTTCTTTAAGATCTACATTTTCATCGGCCACCCATGCAGGATTCCTTGATATTAGTCGAGTTGGGGGAGGAATTTCGAGAACAGTGTTGATTGGAAGCTTAGTGTTAGCTTTAATTTTACTGAGAAGGTTGGAGGTAGATTTCTTTCTTCTGAGGTCAGGAGGTGCTATGTTAGAGAGATATGGGAGCCAGTCTATAGGGGTAGGTCTCATGTTTCCCGTTATTAATCTCATAGTTTGGTTAAGTTGAGCATCTATGCTGTCTGTATGGGAGCTTCTTTCCCACACAGGGGCGCAGTACTCCGCAACTGAGTATACTAAGGCGAGGGCAGTCGTGCGTAGAGAATAGAGAAATAAGGAAGAAAGAGAGAAATAAGGAAACCACAAGTTTGGAAGAGGAATTCCAGGCAACCAGCGAGAGAGAGCGCGCGAGGTTATATCACCGCTGAACGACCGTTCGTGTCGCACATCACCCCCCGACTGTCCAAAAATAGTCCTGAGGTTCCAAGAAAAGCCCCCCCCCCCCCCCCCCCCCCGGAATGTGGCCAGTGGCCCAAAATGGCCGTACTTTAGCTACCTTCTATCTACGTCTCTCTCTGGTTGACTGTAGGTTTACTTTATTATTCCTGGAAGAACATACATTATGACATATGGCCCCCGTTGAAGAAGGCTGAACATGGTTTGAGTATACTTAAAGCTGGTGAAGCCAGGAATAGAGAAAATAATTTTACAGTTGAAATTAATTAAGGTTATAGTGACATAGTTTTATGTAAATAAAATATTGTATAGTACACAAGTAAATATTATTTATAAGCAATTTTACAACACCGGAGAGTTTGATATTTAAGGGATTTTTTATAATATCAAAGTTATAAAAGGCTATATACAATAACATCTAATGTATTATAAGGGAATGTTATGGAGGGGTGTGAACAACGAGAAGGGGGGTCACATACACATGATGAAATTCTGAAGGTCATTAAGACTGGGGAACACTACACTTTAAGATATTTTTCAGGCGGACATGGCAAGGGGAAACTTGGCATGGGCTTTCTATGCTATAGGTGTAGAGTACGAGAAATGAGGTTGAGGTTGGCAATTGTGTGAGCTCAGGACTGAGGTAAATATAAACTACATACAATGTTAGAACCTTGGCGAACAGAGCGAGGGGAAACTTGCCCTGGGCCATTCTACCTTATCTATGCAGTTACTTGTGAAGCGAGTCCGAGGGGAAAAGTCCCGTGTGTAGGTGAGGAAGTCGAATGGACTTATATTTAATTTGCGGAAAGTATGCGCGCACAGTGCCAAAATCGGGACGAGGACTGCGTTGTCCGTTACAAATGACAAGCTGCTCGGACACGAGGTGTTTGAACCTTCGTGGGAGTTTGTGCAAGGCGATGATTTCGCGGTGGGTTGAACGTAAAACCCATGTCTGCGCAAAATGATGACGGACCGGACAGAATCAGCGACGATGTTTAACGTACCTCCGTGGGAAATATCGAAGGTAGGCTATATCGTGCTGGTTTGGACAAGGGACAAACATAGATTTGAAGACAGGGTTCGTGTGGCGAACGTGTGGCGCGAGAAGAAGAAGCGAACTATGTCGCTCGATGCAGATTGTTCAAGTGCGAACAAAAGGAGTTGATAAACATCTAGCAGTTAGTCAAACTGCACCCTGTGACGAACACACCATTGGCTAGATGGTGTGGGTCGGTGGATATGATAGAGATGAACTACGAAATATATTATCATAACTGAAGGGCGAAGATTAGGATTTGAAATGACGATATAGAAGTTCGATAATTGATTAATCAATAATTCTATAAAAGGTCCTGAGCTGCTATAAGGTTAACAAAGTTGTAAGAATGAGAGGGGCATTCAAGGGAAGATAGATAAGAGTCACCAAGGGTTGGTTGTAAGCAAGGCTCACGTGGTGGTTGGAATTCTTCGACGCCTGAATTACAGTGAATTTTGAGTCGTTTAGGAAAAGAAATTATTTTTCGTGAGCCGTGCTTACAAGTAGGAGAGGTCATATACAAATAGGTATACAAAAGTTTAGGTGCTGGAGGTATATTTTTTTTAGATAAATTGATTATGAAAAATCTATTGTTAATAGTAAAAATCGTAAAGCATTAATAGGTAGAATTCCATTTTTTTATTATTTTTTTAAAGAGTTACGTTAAAATGGAAATTATTTAATTAAAATGACGATTGTTAAATTCTACTGGTAAGGTAACTAATTGAATGAGTTACAAATATCTAGATAAATAGAATGGAGAATAAAATCATTGTTAATAGGCGTGGAGAGAATAAATGGAGCTAATTATGTAAATATTGGGACAATTTACAAGGAATGGCTTATTTAAAGAATGAATGGTAGGAGTTAAAACAATTACACTCACGAGTTATGTTGGTTTAGGGCGCAGGTAAGTTCATTGAGCTTCGGGAGAGTTCTGTCTGTGACACTGTGCGTACCAGTGTTGTACATCACAGCAGTGGCAGGGATATGGCGGAGTCTTGTCCATGATGGTGGAAGGTGTCCTGCCCTGGCACGGTGGTCGTTCTTGGGCAGATCTAGTGCTGGAAAAAGTGCGTGGCAGCTCCATCTGGGGTTTGGCCGATCATCGTGGCTTGGCTTCTTATTTCTTCATACTCCGGTATATGAGGGATTTGCTTCCTGGCCAGGTCTTATCCTGTCGACTTTCAATGTGGCAATATGATAATAATGTGGGGAGAGAGAAATAAGGAAACCACAAGTTTGGAAGAGGAATTCCAGGCAACCAGCGAGAGAGAGAGAGAGAGCGAGGTTATATCACCGCTGAACGACCGTTCGTGTCGCACACCACCCCCCGACTGTCCAAAAATAGTCCTGAGGTTCCAAGAAAAGCCCCCCCCCCCCCCCCCCCCCCCCCCCCCCGCCCGGAATGTGGCCAGTGGCCCAGAATGGCCGTACTTTAGCTACCTTCTATCTACGTCTCTCTTTGGTTGACTGTAGGTTTACTCTATTATTCCTGAAAGAACATACATTATGACATATATATATATAAATAAATAGTTGTTTAGTTTTATAGTTTAGTTTTGTATTAAAATTATCTTTATTATTTTGATTATTTAAATTCAAATTATAAAATTTGTGAATTGTTATTATTTAGTAGAGTGAGAGAGAGAAAAAAAATCCTTTACTTCTTACACATCATCCAATTAATTTATATTTATAATTAATAACAATAAAATTTAACAACGTAACGTCTTTTGCATCGGCTTTTACACGTCATTTAGACATACTCTAATTTGTATATAGAATAATAGAAGTGAGAATATATTTAATATTATAAATTTTAGTAGTTAGAGAAAAAAGAGAAAGACAGAACCATACACTTATAATCAAACTAATAATAAGAAAAAATAAAATTTTTGTAAAGAAGGTAGATAAGATTGTTAGTATATATATATATTATTTTTATAATTTTATATTTTATCTATTTTTTTTTTTTTTTAAGATTTTTATTTTTTTTTTAATTTTATATAATGAATATATCTAGTTGTATTTAGTGAAATATCTATAATATGAATTAACTTTTGTTATAAATTTGGTTATTATGTTTTGAAACCCTAATGATAGACCAGACATATACAAAAAAAAATTTAAAATGCAATAATTAATGGAAAGAGAGATATGCTGGACCGGGGATTATCAAATAGAAATCCAGCTGATATTTCACCCCTGCTCTATTACATCATATATCTCTCTTAGACCGGATTATATGTGTTAATATTAAGTTGTTTTAGTGAAAGATTTATATATAAAGATCCAACAAAAATAAGTGTTAAGAAATTCTAAATGTTACCTACCTAGTTTGTGACGCGTTCCTCTGTAAACAGCTATTTCTGGATAACATCTGTTGCGGGGGGGACCCGTGTTCCTCCCTTCAGAAATAGATTGTTTTCTTAGAAATTTCAGAATAATAAGTCAACTGAAGAAGAAAGAAAATAGTTAAGCGAAGAAAGCCAATCTTTATAATCTTTACAGTTAGATATATTAATATAACTGATTCAATTATTATTTATCTTTTAATTTTCCTTTAAAAGGTAAATTATTAGATGATTAATAAAGCTATTAATTTTGAAAATTCATTAATATTTAATTTCCATTTTCCTCCCCAGAAATTGGAGATTAAATAAAATGAATTCTATACAATATTACTTTAAAAATCTTGTGAAAATTTTTTAAAATCAGTTATATAATTTAAGTTTAATTATCTGTTAAGGATTATAAGTTTGTATTAGTTATTATTGAGAGAAATTATAAAAAGTTGATTTAATAAATGGATACTTCCATTTATTTTTTTTAAGTATTTTATAATTGATATACTGTTGAAGTATTTTACTTGTTTAATACTAAATTTAGAATAATAGTAGAGTAATTCTTCCTGGAATGAACTTATACGATAATAACAAGGCGAAGGAAGACGAGTATCTTTATTGGTGCATAAGAGCGAGCTTTCGGGCAAAAGCCCTTCGACTGGCAAGATATAACGACACTATGAATGCACTATAATGCTAATAATTTCAACAAAGGTAGATTCACTAATCAAGGTACCCCATCATTTTCAGGTGCCTCAAAGCCTAAATGTTATCGCTGTGGATTAGATACACATTCAGCACAAGAATGTGGTGCTAAAAAATGACTTGTTCATATTGCAATAAATTAGGACATCTTTTTAGAGCTTGCAGGAACCGCCCAAATCAAAATAATAATAGAAACCACAAAAGTTTCAATCAAACTAAAGTTAAGACCATACAAGAAGAAAATAAGACTGAAGTAGGTGAAAGTTCAGATGAATATACCTACTATACAGGTGCTGAAAATAAAGAAAAGGTGCAAATAGATGGTAGTGAAATAAATATGATAATTGATACAGGGAGTGATAGAACTTTCATAAGCTATAATAAGATGCTTGAATTATATGGCCATAAAATTATGCCAAAATTACATGACACCACCCGAACCTTTTTTGCCTATGGTCAAGATAGACCTCTTCCATGTTATGGTTATTTCAATGCTGTGATTTCTTGGAAAGAAAATTCAGTTTCAGAAGAAATTTATGTGATTGATAAAAAAGTTGAATCTTTGTTGGGAAGCAAGGCTAGTTTTGAACTAGGTATAATTAAAAGGGTAAATCATGTAAATGAATCAATGTCTACTAATATAGAAACTCTTGTTCATGAACATGAACATCTTTTCCATTGACTTGGAACTATAAAAGGCTATAGTCATAAAGTGACATTGAAAGACAACTATAGGCCCATTGCCCAGAGATGCCGTCGTATACCTTATGCAATGGTAGAAGCAGTAAATCAAGAGCTTGATAAGATGCTAGAGAATGGAATCATTGAAGAAGTGCATCAAGGTTCTGAATGGGTTTCTAACATAATAGTTGTTCCAAAAAGGGATAGTGAGGAAATTAGACTATGCATAGACCTTCGGGAAGTGAATAAAGCAATATTGAGAGAAAGACATCCAATTCCTACAATTGACAATATGTTACATGCCCTTAAAGGTGCTAAAGTATTTGCAAAGCTGGATGCAAAAAAAGGGTTTTGGCAGGTTGACTTAGACCCTCAATCAAGACCCCTTACAACTTTCATCACGCACCGTGGTTGTTACAGATTTTGTAAAGTTCCTTTTGGTCTATCAAGTGCTCCAGAGGCATATCAGAAAGGAATGGATTCAATTTTGCTTGATTTGAAAGGTGTAATTTGTTACTTGGACGATGTCGTTGTTTACGCCAAAGATAGACAAGAACTAGAAGAAAGGCTTAGAAAAGTCTTACAAAGATTTGATAAAGTAGGCATTAGGCTCAACAGGAATAAGTGCAAATTTGCCATGGAAGAATTGAATATTTTAGGTCACATTGTTAGTAGTGAAGGTATTAAACCTGATAATAGGAAAATAGAAGCAGTCTTAAATTTTCCAATACCAAAAAATATTGAGATGTTAAGGTCATTCTTAGGAACTTGTGGGTTTTTAAGAAAATTCATACCTAATTTTTCTAAATTGGCAGAACCTCTAAATAATTTGACTAGAAAAAATGTTAGGTGGAATTGGGATTTGAAAACAAATAAAGCATTTCAGGATCTTAAAGAGTCACTAACAAAAGAGCCATGCTTGGCATATTACAACTTGAACTCACCAACTGAATTAATCACAGATGCAAGCCCTATTGGTCTTGGAGCAGTATTAATACAAACACAACAAAATGGCATTAAAAGACCCATTGCATATGCCAGCAGATCCTTAACTGATACTGAAAAAAGATATTCACAAATAGAAAAAGAGACATTGGGATGTGTATGGGCAATTGAACATTTTAACACCTATATTTGGGGAAGGAAATTTGTGTTAAAAACAGATCACAAACCTCTAATCTATATGCTGAATCCTAAAAATGGAGCTGTTTTGCCTCCAAGAATTCAAAGATTGAGTTGGAGATTACAACCATATATGACTTTGAAATTGAATTCATTCAAGGAAAGCAAAATATTGCAGATATATTTTCAAGACAACCTCTTTCTAACACAAGTGATGAAAAATGGCTGGAGGACTATGTTCAGAAAGTCTTATCCATCACTTCTGAAGAGCTTCAAGCACTGTCTTTGAAAGAGATAAAAGTTTGTACAGAGCAAGATCCTTTGTTTCAAAAACTGAAAGATATGGTTCAAAAGGGAGTTTGGCCATATCCTTTGAATGAAGAATTCAAATGTTTTTATAAGTTAAAAGATGAACTCTCAATTTTTGATAATCTTATCTTAAAAGGAAGTAGAATTTTGCTACCTTCAAAACTAATAAAGAGAGTCTTGAGAATTGCACATGAAACACATCAAGGAATGACAAGAACCAAACAACTGTTAAGAGAAAAATATTTTTGGATAAACATGGACTTTGACATTGAAAATTTGATTAGAAACTGTCCAATTTGCGTAAGGAATCAACCATTGATAAATGATCAACCATTGCAAATAGTTCCGTTACCATCAAAACCTTGGATGAAACTTGGAATTGACATAGTTGGTCCAATTGGCCATCATTATGTTTTAACAGTGATCGACTACTATTCTTCATATCCTGAAGCAATGATAATAGAAGACATTTCCAGCAAGACAATTATTAAAAAAATAATGGAGATCTTTGCAAGACATGGTTATCCACATGAAGTTGTAACAGATAATGGCTTACAGTTTGTAAGTACATCAATGGAAAGATTTTTAAAAGAATGTGGAATCAAGCACATCAAAGCCTCACCCTATTACCCAAAAAGTAATGGGAAGATAGAAAGATTCCATAGATTTCTAAAGAAACAATTCAATTCAAGTTCTGAAGAAGGGAAAGATTGGAAAGAAGATTTATCCAGAATTTTAATGTCTTACCGAACTACTCCAAACAGATCTACAGGAAAGACTCCAGCATTCCTATTATTCCTATTATACGGTAACTTTAGATCATATTTGTACAAAGTCAGAAAGACGGATTCGCCTAAATGCTCATGTGGTGCAGAAGAAGAAAATCCTGTACATATTCTAACGGACTGTCGACTTGTAGAGGACTTGAGAGTCAAAAATCAAATAAATATAAATTGTCTAAATCAAATAGTTAATAATAGATATATGTATATAAATTTTAATAGATTTTGTAGAATGTTTTTTAGTAATAGATAGCCTGGGCTGTAATAACTGATATATAGTTATATGCTGTAAATAGCTCTAAATTTCTGTTCTTATCTGTGATGTTCACTAATATTCATTATAGGGTAATTAAATCGTTAACTAACTGACAAATATGTTAATAATTTCTATTATATAATAACTAAAATCATATTAATAATTACTGTAAATAAGCTCCCAAACTTGTGTATGCATGCAAATATCCAAGACGGATATCGCGTGCTTTGTAAATGATAATAAATAAATAAATTCCTATTATTTTCAAGAGAAATCAAAACTAAATTAAGCTCACTTGTTAATGATGCAGAAGAAGATGAATCCAACATCAAAGAATTGAATATGGTCTACAAAGAAAAAATGAAAACATATAATGATATAATTCGGAAAGCTAGTCCTCATAATTTTGAAATTGGAAATTTAGTTTATGTGGCAAATCCAAATAATGGAAAACTTGATTCAAATTTCAGATCAGAACATCATGTCATTCTTGAAAACACTTCAATAAATTCTTTTAAATTAGTCAACACTAAAAATGGGAAAATAATTCATAGAAATGCTAAACATTTGAAACATGTTCCTACTCAAGAGACCAATCAAGGCATTTCTGACTTGATTCCAGAAGAGAGCCAGGAAAATCTTAGTTCAGATTCGACAAGAATTGAACACCTCAACTCTTCTGATGTACAAATACCAGATGATAATTCCTCAAACCAAGACAAGGACACTTCTTTAAACCGACCAAGTTCAAGTAGAACAGGGTCTACATTTAACCCAGTTGTTTCAGATAGACTTGATGCCGAGGCTCTTCACCAGTTGCCACCAGAGGTTTCTCCACCCTTGCCGACTACCAAGGAACCCGTGATCACCAGGAGTGAAAGAGTCGTCAAGCCATCATCAAGATATAAAGACATGATTCCTTTCATCTAAAGGAAGGAGGGAATGTAGTATTCTGTGTTTTTAATATAGAATATATCATCATCATAAACAATAATAATAATACGATGTATAATGTAAACAACGTGTTGATGTAAAAATATAAATATAAAGTGTAATAAATAATTTGTAATATAATTTCATCTGGTGAGTAATGTTTAATTAAATAATAACTATACAACAATAACTATACAACAGGAAACATAATATTAAAAAGGAAATTATAAATTATTATAATAATACACTTAAATACACAAAACCTAATTCAGATATTCCTTCTTTTAAAGAAAATATAATTAATTTACAGAAGGACTTTATTATCACTCCTATAGGTAAATGTTCCAATAACTTATCTATAATTTGTAAAAATCTATACCACGATATACTAAAAAAGGAAATTGATAATAATCATAAATACACTTTTGCTAGAACTACAGCCACAAAAATCAAAAAAGACATCAAAAACGTTGAAAATTCACTAAAAATTTATAATCACTACAAAAATCCAAACATACCAAAGTTCTATATAATTCCTAAACTACACAAAAAAACCTATTTCTTTCAGAACAATCACATCTGGTATAAATTCAGTTATAAAAAACATTGATATACAATTAGCTTCAACACTACAATTTATTATAAATAAATTAACTAATAAATATAATTATAAATTTATCGACTCAAATAAAAAAATCATTAACTATTTAATGAACACAATTGGACAAACATCGAAACAGTACACACATTTGACTTTTAGGACCTATATTCTAAAATAAATTTAAGAGATCTAAATAATAAAATACCCAATTTATTTAACGAAATCATTAATGACAAAACTTTCAACATTAAAATTATTCATAACAGATATAAAACAATTAAATTAGATCTTAAAACAGCAAAAACTCTACTGGAAACATTTTTAAATTTTAACTATATAGAATTTAAAAATAAAATATATATTCAATCAGAAGGCGTTCCCATGGGAACTTCTTCAAGTCCTTTATTAGCAAACCTAATATTATTCTGGTACGAAAGAGAATACTTTCTACAAAATAATGTTAATTGGCAAATGTTCCGTTATGTAGATGACATCATAATATTTAATAATCCACAGTTCAAAAACTTAATACCTAAAATATATCCTAAATACTTGAAACTTAAGAACAATGAAAAAATATATAGAAACAAAAAAGTTAACTTTTTAGACCTAAATATAGACCTTACAAATAATGCTATTAAAATTTATAATAAAAAAAGTAATTATAATTTCAATATTATAAAATACTGTAATATGAATTCTAATATATCATTAAATTGCTGTAAAGGTATATATTTTGGTCAGTTTCTAAGATTTTATAGAATAAATAATATATTAGTAAATTTCATAGAAGATGTTAAAAATTTAAACATGGAATTTATTTAAAACAAATTTAGTATCAGACAAGTAAAATATTTCAACAGTATATCAATTATAAAATACTTTTAAAAAAATAAATGGAAGTATCCATTTATTAAATCAACTTTCTATAATTTCTCTCAATAATAAATAATACAAATTTATAATCTTTAACAATTAGTTAAACTTAAATTAAATAGCTGATTTGAAGATTTTTTCACAAGATTTTTAAAGTAATATTGTATAGAGTTCATTTTGTTTAATCTCCAATTTCTGGGGAGGAAAATGGAAATTAAATAAAAGTGAATTTTCACAATTAATAGCTTTATTAAACTCTAATAATTTGCCTTTTTAAAGGAATATTGAAAGATGAATAAGTGTTGAATCAGTTATATTAATATAACTGGCTGTAAAGATTATAAAGTTTGGATTTCTTCCCTTAACTATCTTTTCTTTCTTCTTTGGATGTCTTGTTGTTCTAAAACTTCAGAATAAGCGGTCTAATTTTGTCCCCCCCCCCCCCCCCCCACAACATGTGTCATCCAGAAATAGATGTTTACAGTTGAAGGCCTCGCGGACGAGGTAGGTTCACAGTTGGAATTTGTTAACACTTATATTTGTTATATCTGTTCATATAAATGTTTCACTGAAGTAACTTCATATTAACACATAAAATCCGGTTGAAAAGAGATCTATGACATAATAGAGAAGGGATGAAATGTCGCTGGTCTTCTATTTGAGAATTCCCGGTCCAGCAGATCTCTTTTTCCAATAATTATTCCAATTAAATTTTTTTTTGTATATGTCTGGTCTACCATTAGGGTTTCAAAACATAATAACCAAACTCATAACAAAAGTTAATTCATAGTATAGATATATTACTAAATACAACTATTTATATTCATATTTTAAAATAAAAAAATTTAAAAAATCATTTAAAAAAAAAAGGATAAAATATAAAATTATAAAAATATATATATACTAACAATCTTATCTACCTTCTTTACAAAACTTTTTGTTTTCTTATTATTAGTTTGATTAAAAGTGCATGGTTCTGTCTTTCTCTCTTTTCTCTAACTACTAAAATTTATAATATTATGTATATTCTCACTTCTATTATTCTATATATAGGTTAGAGTATGTCTAAATGACGTGTAAAAGCCGATGCAAAAGACGTTACGTTGTTAAATTTTATTGTTATTAATTATAAATATATAATTAACTAGATGATGTTTTAGAAGTAAAGGACCTTTTTTTTCTCTCTATCTATACTAAATAATAACAATTTACAAATTTTATAATTTAAATTTAAATAATCAAAATAATGAAGATAATTTTAATACAAAACTTAAATATAAAACTATACAACTATTTATTGTTATAATTAATTTAGATTTAGCTTGATAATCTAACCAAATCTACTTGATATGATTTATCATTCTTATCAGTTTGCTCCTTGAGTTTTAAATGTGGAATCACTGTTATATTTTTGTTATATAGTTTTTACACTATATATATATATATATATATATATATGTTATATGAATGTATTATTTAAAATGTTATATGTTAAAATGTTATTTTATTTAAAGTTATAATTTCATTGATATAAATACTCTGTTTTAATCGACCGCCAGAGGTCACGCCTTCTTTATAAATAATCATTGTTGTTGTTCTTCCCCGCTGGTCGGCTCAAACCATATGTAATTATGTAAATATTCTTTTGTTTTTCATATTTTTTATTCTTACGCCTTAAGCCAGGCTGTACTTGTACGAAATTATGTTTTTAATATGAATTCATTTCTCAGCTCATTAAAGCAATATTTGATCAAGACCATTTTATTATTATTCTTTCAAGAAATTTAGCCACGACTGCACCACCATTACAATAATCCTCAACATGATCAAATATCAAGCAGAAACTCGAAAAACATTTTTTTAAATTAATATAATATATATATATTAGCTTTTCTTGATTGATCAAGAATGGGTATCTGGCCAATTCTGGAATAATTAAAAATCAACGATAATAGTTGATATTTGTTCCGATAGATGGCGCAAGCCATCAGCAACTTTCAGTTGCACTATAAGGAGATGCCTTTTTCTTAATATATATATATGTGTGTGATAAGGTCCTGTCGACTTATCTGTGATGAGGTATCCTGTCGACTCTCGCTATAGCTGTGGTAACCGAGGGTCAAACCTGTAGTAACCGAGAGGGACAGTCAGGGCGTGGAGAGTTTTCCAGTACCTCTCTGCACCTTGGAGGACCTTTAAGAGTTCTCACAGAGTACAGGCAGTCGTGGTCGAGGCAGAGTGGAAAGCTTGGGAATGTCCACACACAAAAAACTAAGAGACACGGTTGTAGTAGGACAGTTCCGTGAACAGATAAAAGTCGAGCTAAAAGCAAGATGGAGTTAGAAGAGATCTTACTGTTTTACATGGCGATGAGGTGGTCCTGGGTACAACCGACAAGGGCACACGCCGATGGTGAAGTCTCTAAGTAACATTTCGGCTAGGGCAGATGTTTTATATCTTTGCCGAGAGGGGGAGACATGCGAGAATTTGGACTTTGAACGGGTGCAAAGTGCGTGGGACGTCTGCGATATTCTGCACCCTTTGACCTTGATGGCAACGACTTGCCAAATTCCTCTTTAGGGTTGTTGGATTTCTCTCTCGATTTTAGACGTTTATGAACTTCTCAATCTTGCTTTAACTCAGCTCTTAATCTATTACATAGTTTTATTTATTTATCCTCAGTTTGTACAAAGTACATTACATATGGTGATGCAATGACACATGTCAATCATGCGTATAATTATTTATAGATGTGTTTCTATATACAACATGACAATCTTGTTATAGGTATTATACAATATAGGGTTGTTGGTTTAAATTACCATAGATGGGCCCCGGGAGTGAAAGGGTTTAAACAGGTAAAGCCTCTCTAACACAGGTAAGTAATTCAAATTTCTTTTAATTAATTTAAAATGTTAGGGTTAAAAAGGGCTATAACAAGATGTTTTGTTTGGATATATCTGAAAATTATAAAAAATAAAACTTATGTTTAATTTAAAAGTTATGATATTCATTATAAAAGAGAAATTTAGATAAAACCTTTGTTTGATAAAAAATAATGATGATAAAAATAAAATGATGTTCTAAGAGATTTTGGCGGGCGTTGGAAAGGGTTAGGGGTTAAAGAATATGCAATTGTAAGTATTACACAGGCAACCAAATACTTAGATCCAGGTGCAAAGCGAGGATATAGACTTGAGCGTCTTCCTAGGCAATGTTTCACCTGTGATGCTGTATAAGGTTACAGTGCTTTGTCACAATTGTAGGGTTATTGGGCTGTAAAGTTGTTGAAGAAAATGTTGTTCATCAATATGATTGAAAGGAGTGAAATGGAGCCATGCGATAAGTAGAATTGTTGTAGCGACAGTAGGTGATCTGTCTTGACTTAAAATCAAGGTTGATTGTGGTCCGCTAGAGCTAAAAAAATTGAGAGTTGTGAACGCTCTGTGCATGTGTTGGTGATTTTGCTCTACGGATGATTGAAATAAAATTTTGAAAAGTGTTCAAGCCAGAAGTTGGGATTTTTAAATCTGGGGAACTGGGTTCAAAGAGTTTGTTGAAATTACGAAATAAAAAAAATTGTCAAGCAGTACTATCGTTTTTCTACGTTGATGTGAAGCAGTGGCGGAGAAAGATAGTAGTGTAAAGTACACTGAAGTGGTTAGAGAAATAGATTGTTGTAAACGATTGCTGTTTGCCCGATAGTTGATGATAAACATGGTAATTTTATATAAAGGTATAAAAACAAATATAATATGAATTAAAATAGAGAAATGTGATTGTGGTTGAATAAAGTTTAAGTGTACAAAATCAAACATGTATTATATAAAATTAATAATAAGGAAAATTAAAGTGATTTTTGAAAACAAACAAATGTTTTGTAATACTAAAATAATATTATGAAAAATAAAAGTAAATTTGATTTTTTTTAATAATGTTGGATTAAAAATTTGTGATTATATAATTGAAAGGTAAAAAAATAAATAATAAAATATTTTATACAAAAATAGAATTTAATTAAATATTGTTATCAATTTAACATGTAAAAGGTTTGATATGTAGAAAAAAATGGAGATTTACACAGGATCAGAAAATATCAAAATGTTCAATTTTAGGTAGGTCTTGTTCAAATTCAAATATCTAAATGTTTGAAAGTTAGGTTAAGATATCGACTGCTAATGTAGTAAAAGGGGTGGGAAAAGGAATGCGGGACACGCTCCTAATTTACTGGAGGCGAGTAAGGGGGAAGGGTGGCAATGGATTTAGTGACGCGGGAATGGTCTCGAGATGTTTAGTGTATCGTCACTGCGGCCTTTGGTATGCCAACTAGCGGTGTCCATTTTTATGACTCTCTGTCTGGGAATTTGTGAAATTCTCGAGGAAATATAAATGGTTGATGGAAGACACGTGTTACACATGGCGGTCATTCCTGCTGGTGGCGGTGGACCGTTGGCATTCGGCAACCCTGAGCTGACTCACTTCCTGCCGATGTTGTAACCCTACCTGCGGCGTTGCCATCGCCATGTTCCTTCTCTCCATGTGTGTTTACTTTTAATCTATATATATTCCCTTTACCTTATAGTTAATTAAAGTATAATTAACGTCGAGCGCTGTGTGTAATCAATTGGAATACAACAAAGATTATGAGACTGAAGAAGCGCAAGGATTAAAACGTCAGACTGAAGAAGCGCAAGGATTAAAACGTCAGACTGAAGAAGCGCGAAGCCTAAAACGTGAGTAACAAAATTTCCTTTGATTACTTGGAACATCCTTTTTTTCTACTTACCAAATATTTTGTAAAATGGCAAACACGACGATTACAAAATTAAATGGTGCTAATTACTCCAGCTGGAGCTTCCAGATGAAACTCGTTCTAATCGAAAACGATTTGTGGAGTTTGATCAATCCAGGAGAGGCTAAGCTTGACCCTAGTGACCTTGTTGCAACAAAACTTTTTTTGTCGCGGGAGGGTAAGGCGTTTGCAAAAATTTGCCTCGGGATTAATGATGAACAACAATTGCATGTTCAACATTTGAATACTCCGAAAGAGGTCTGGGAGGAACTGGAAAAATTATACGCACCAAAGGATAGTAGATATCGAGCCGTACAACTAAGAAGGCAGTTATATGGCGAAAGGTTGACTCAGCACAGCAATATGGAAGGGTATATGGGGAAGATAAACTACATTGTAAACGAACTGGCCCAAATTGGCGACAAAATTGATGATGGCGATTTGGCTATGGTTCTTTTGGGTGGATTACCAGAGGATTGGGACATCGTTGTCTCAACCATATGTAACTTGCCTGATTCAGACTTCACGACCGCCACAGTTAAAAGACGGCTGTTGGCAGAAGCAGAAAGGCGTTCGTCTAATCTACCAAAAGATGTGGGTGCCATGGTCGTTAATGTCTCTTCGAAGCCCATTGAAACAGAAAAACAATTTAAAGCAAAGGTTGTTTGTTTCAAATGTGGAGGTAAAGGCCATTATGCAAGGGAATGCAGGAAGAAAGGAAAGAATGAACAAAGACCAAAGAGGTTTGACCAAAACAAAGGCGTAAATATGTCGGCAATGTGCAACACTTTGTTTGGAGCTACCGCCGAGACCTGGTTCATAGATTCTGGAGCGACGCACCATATGACTCCCAAGAGAGATTACTTCACATGTCTGAAAGAGTGCACAAGCAATATGAGTTCCATCACTGTTGCGAATGGCTCTTCTATAGAAGCATGTGGTATCGGTACTGTCAGTGCCAATATTGTTGGACACAAGGGAGATGCCAGCAATATGGTTGCCCAGAACACCTTGTATGTTCCAGATATGCGTCACAGTGTTCTGTCTGTGCTCCAAATGATAGAAAACGGTAGAAAGGTTGTCTTCAACAAGAGTGGTTGCCACATTATGGACATGAAAGGAAAACTCTTGATAGAGGGAAAGAAGTTGGGTAGACTTTACTACGTCCAGACTACTCCATCCTCTTCGATAGATCAGAATGATCGTGTTTCTCTTGTATCTGAATGCAAGGAAGAGCTTACACTGGAACTTTGGCACAAAAGGCTGATGCATGTAAATGCATATACGATAGAAAAGATGGCCAAGAACCAAGCGTAAGAGGACTTGATTGCAGCCCGGCAAAGCCAGAAAAGTGCGAAGACTGCAGCCCGGCAAAGCCAGAAAAGTGCGAAGACTGCTTGATCGGCAAGTCTTACCGTCTGCCATTCCTTCAACACTCACACAAGGAGGAAAAAGAAATCATGCCATTGGACTTGGTGCATGCGGATTTGATGGGTCCACTCGACGTATTGAGCTGGGGAGGAGCCAAGTACGTCTTAACCATCATTGATGAATCTACGAGATATACAAGTGTATTTTTCCTGAAAAACAAAGGCGAAACCCTGGGAAAAGTCAAAGAGTGGATTCAAGAATCTGAGAAACAAACCAGCCGGAAACTAAAACGAATACGTACGGATAATGGCTTGGAATTTTGTTCCAAAGAATGGGACACTTTCTGCAAGAGCGTCGGAATAGTTCACGAACACTCTATGACGTATACACCTCAACAGAATGGTGTGGCAGAAAGAATGAATAGGACACTCCTAGATCTTGTCAGGAGCACTATATCTGGAAGTGGTCTGCCAAAGGCTTCCTGGGCGGAGCTGACTTACACCGCAGCCTATGTCAGAAACAGAGTTCTCAACAATCACAATGGTGAAAGCACGCCATATGAACTGTGGACAGGGAATAAGCCTAGTCTTAAACACCTAAGAGCTATTGGCTGTCAAGTATTTGTCCATATTCCAAGACAAGTCCGTAAATCCAAACTCGAAAGGAGAGCTGTCAAAGGTAACCTTGTTGGATATGCACTCAGAGGACGTGGCTACAGAGTGTGGATTCCTGAGATGAAGAAAGTGGTGGAATCTCGGGACTGTGTCTTCAAAGAGAGTGATGTATCGAGGAACGACAGCAACCGGGAGGTGCTTCCATCAGTTGAACACTACAGCTATGGGACACAACGGGAGATTGAAGAGAATCCAGTGTCTTTATTAGATCAAGAAGACGTGATACCTACAGAAGAGGACAGCCATAATGAAGATACTGTGAAGCCTTCTCCTACTCGATCTCATCCAATGATCCTAAGGAACCAGAGAAATGCTCAGATCTCAATTGCACTCCTCAGTACTGAAGTAAATAAGTGGAAGAAACCTAGCGGACATTTTGACCAAGCCACTGGGGAGAAACCTGCACGAACTTCATCGTTCGAGACTCTTAAGCGGCGAAGTGATCCATGAATAGGAGGTCACTTCGAGGGAGGAGATTGCTGGTGGCGGTGGACCGTTGGCATTCGGCAACCCTGAGCTGACTCACTTCCTGCCGATGTTGTAACCCTACCTGCGGCGTTGCCATCGCCATGTTCCTTCTCTCCATGTGTGTTTACTTTTAATCTATATATATTCCCTTTACCTTATAGTTAATTAAAGTATAATTAACGTCGAGCGCTGTGTGTAATCAATTGGAATACAACAATTCCGATAGCGGATATTTAGATGACAGCTTTGTGAGCGGGGTGCGATGGGTATTGTTTTTGAAGGGGGAGATATGGGGCTTGTCTACAGCGCACGTGCTTTAAATTCTTTCTCCTCTAGTCTGGATCTGGTGGGCTCAAAGAAATCTTTATATTGTGTGAAAGAGAGTAAGTAAGTAGGCAATACAGATCCAAATAGGTTGGTGTAGAGTATGTAGATAGAATAGGTTTGTGAATTTAACGGGAAATTTTCTGGTCGCTACTTGAGGTTTGTTTTGAAACGATCGATATAAATAAATCTGGATTTAAATGTAGGGATGGCTGGGCAGTTTGAGGAGGAATTATGCGAGTTGCATCAGCATTGAATATGTCTGGTTGCATATGGTTATACGGGGTATGGGTTAAGATGAGTTCTTAGATCTGGGGTATAACATTGAACATTTACTAGGTGGGTGGAAAACTTGTGACAGAATGGGGTGTGTTATTAAACGTCTGAGTGACGCGTTTATCTAGTTGAGACCAGGAAGCTTTTTGATTTTCTAGATAAGCTAGTCTGAGTTTGCCTGTAATGGTCGCATTTAAGCGTTCTAATAAACCGTTTGCTTGTGGGTTATTGCTTGTGGTGAGTAGGGGTTGTATACCATGTTTTATTAGAAATTTGCGGAATTTTTCTGAGGTAAAAGCGAGCGCTCTGTCAGATAACAGACGTTTTGGAAATCCTTGTTGTAGTACAGTTTTGAGGGTTTGAATGTACGTTAGGGTACTGGTTTACTGGTTAAACTCCCTTTGAGAGTGGTGAAAGCTTTTTGGCAGTTTTATGGTCTATTTGAAAGATGTAGTTTTCTCGGTGTTTGTAAGTGTTGTGTTTCGACGTTGTTGCGGACTTAGTAAAAATGTTATTCAGTGATTTCAGATTAGATGTGTGGTGAAAGTGAGACTTTTGACGTGGACACGCTTTGGGGTGAGTTGTGTCACAGGCATGAAGGCGTCTTTGTGGCCTGTTAAGTGAGAAAAATTGTTGTGATGCGCTGTGTGACAGTAGTGAAGTGAATTGAATGGAAAGGTGTCACGTGAAGTCGTTGTTTTGGTACAGCATCTAACTTGTTTCATCATGAATAACAATTTACCAGTCATGGGTGGTGGTTGTACAAAACACATCGAGATATTTTGGCTGTTAGTGGAAGTGGCACGTTTAGTGGCGACGATATGGAGCTTGTGTGGCTCGAGATTGATTTGTTGTTAAGTCGTGCGCTAATAGATGGTGGCCAATTGGAGAAAGTGATTGGGGAGTGTGTTGAAGTTTGTTGAGAGAGATGTGTGGATGATTAATAATTATGCATGTACAAGAAAAGGACGAGGGAGTGAAACTATGTTAGATTTTTAACTTGTTTTGGGGAAGGGCAGTTACTTTTCTAATTGTGATTTTGAAGATATTGTATCTTTCGATTTTTGCAATTTAAAAAAATGCGTTTCACCTATGTTTATTAAAATTTGAATATATATTTTTAAATCGTTGATTATGGTAGTGCGAAAATTATCCTTGTACAAGGGCAATGACGTGATAGTGAAAAAAAGGTGAATGGGGTGTTTACATAAAATAGTGAACATAACAATGATTTTTGTAAAGTTTTGAGTATTTGATTAAGAAATTGGTGATTTGGTATAAAAATAAGGTATTTAGAAAAACACACAAATAAGTTCAGAATTATGATTCGGGTAATTAAAAAAATATGATTTTTTTTAAATATAAAGTTGAAAGTAATGAATTAAAAAATTTATAAGTTGCTTAAAATAAAGTAAAAATTGATAAATGAGGGTGTAAAATATTTAAAATTTGAATTGAAATGATATAAAAATGGTAAAAATTGATTTAAAATGATTACAGTGAAAATAAAAATTAAATTTATGGAGAATCAAGTTGTGAGCATGAGGAGAATGTTATGTAGGTTTTTAAAACTTACAGTTTTGAGGATTGTTGAGTCAGGAGACTTGGTCTTTAGTGGTCGTCCTGATGACGCGGAAGACGCTCCATGTAGGTCTTGTAGAAGCTTGTAGCTTCTGTTTGGCGACGGCGGCATGTCGCCTGGAAGATGGTTGCGTTGTAAGGCCGAAGGTGGGGAACCTGTCACCGGCTTATTTTGCGGAATCTTCGGCTGTGGCGTTGGGGTGTGATTGCTTGGTCGTGAAATATCGTCTCTTGTTGGGGGAGAGATTGCTGGTCGTTTCGTTGGAATGGCGGGTTGGTTCCTCCATCTTTGCTCTTTGTCGCTTCTATCTGGACAGACTTCTTACCTTCTTCGTTGTGGTCTCTTTCGCTTTGGTCATCCTGTCGACTCTTCTGTGATAAGGTCCTGTCGACTTATCTGTGATGAGGTATCCTGTCGACTCTCGCTATAGCTGTGGTAACCGAGGGTCAAACTTGTAGACCCGAGAGGGACAGTCAGGGCGTGGAGAGTTTTCCAGTACCTCTCTGCACCTTGGAGGACCTTTAACAGTTCTCACAGAGTACAGGCAGTCGTGGTCGAGGCAGAGTGGAAAGCTTGAGAATGTTCACACACAAAAAACGAAGAGACACAGTTGTAGTAGGAAAGTTCCGTGAACAGAAATAAGTCGAGCTAAGAGTAAGATGGAGTTAGAAGATATCTTATTGTTTTACATGGCGATGAGGTGGTCCTGGATACAACCGACAAGGGCACACGCCGATGGTGAAGTCTCTAAGTAACATTTCGGCTAGGGCAGATGTTTTATATCTTTGCCGAGAGGGGGAGACATGCGAGAATTTGGACTTTGAACGGGTGCAAAGTGCGTGGGACGTCTGCGATATTCTGCACCCTTTGACCTTGATGGCAACGACTTGCCAAATTCCTCTTTAGGGTTGTTGGATTTCTCTCTCGATTTTAGACGTTTTTGAACTTCTCAATCTTGCTTTAACTCAGCTCTTAATCAATTACATAGTTTTATTTATTTATCCTCAGTTTGTACAAAGTACATTACATATGGTGATGCAATGACACATGTCAATCATGCGTATAATTATTTATAGATGTGTTTCTATATATAACATGACAATCTTGTTATGAGTATTATACAATATAGGGTTGTTGGTTTAAATTACCATATATATGTGATGATTTAAGACCATGAAATTGTTGCAAATAGTCCAGATATCTACTACCACATGTTCCACCACGTGACTGTATATAAATTCTTATTTACTGCAAATAGAAAGCCTCAACTAACATCAATCTGTACCGCGTAAGAATCTAATAAAGTATAGCAACTGTACAGATAGAAGGAATGGAGACTAACAGAGAAAATCAAGGTTAAAACTAATCAGGCTTAGGTTAGAATAGGAAAGCAGGCCTAGCAAACCCAGTCCAACTTTTACGAGGTCGTGGCCCTCCTGGATAATATAACTTTCCCCCCTGTTTACGTCAGAAAAGAGCAGTGACCTGTTCGGACCCAGCTAAACTATAAAAGGAGGCCCCGAGCCTCAGTTAGTCAGTCCTTAGTTAGTCTTTGTTTCAGCCCCAGTCTGCCGGACGTTCCGATAGAGGTAACCTCTTTCCTACCTGAAATCTCCTCGTCCCATTCCTTCTTGACGTTCAGACGCTTCTTAGTGGAATTTCTGTTTGTTTATTTCACCTTTGGCCCAGCTGTGTCGCCTTCCACCACGACTGCACGGTAGAGTTGACATCAGGTTTGTCTAGCATCAGGTAACACTGGTCCCAGAGGTCCCAAGATATCACAGACTCCCCAGTCCGAAAAGTCGACAGGATTGTGGACGCCAAGGTACAAGTAAGCAAGTAAACCACTGTCTGTACAGAAAGATGGAACAGGGAAGCGAGGAGGAATCAAAGGAGCCCATGGAGTCCGATCCCGACTACGAAAGTGGCGAAAACACCAATTTTCCAAAGATGGAAAACACCCTGGGTAGGACGCAGGAAATCGCCCCCAGCCAGGAACACGCCACGCCCCCGCCGGCGGTATCAGATGTCCTGGGCAGTTTGACCAGGACACTACATCAGCTGTTCGCGGCGACCGGACTATCGCGAGATGTAGAGCTACCGCGCTACAATGGTTCGTACGAGGCGCAGAGATTCTTCACCAACTACGACGCCCAAGCAGTTCGGGCCCAACTACAATACTCTACAAGATTGAGAAAGCCACCAAACCTCCTGCAAGCACCCCTCCGAGTTACCAACACGCGAGCGTATGTTACCTGCTCCCCCGACCATCTCTAAACCACGAGCCCAGCGCAAACAATGAACTCTGACTGTCCCAGGGATCCTCCAACCACGGCAACAGATCAAGCCTGTCCCGTCCCACAAGACAGCACAACAGTAGGTTCCTCCTCACATAATTTTCGTTGAACAATTGCTCGTTCTAACTGAACTGTCCAATTATGTAAACCTACCTCTACTACTTGATACAGGAGCATCTATCGATATAATTAGTCGGAATACTTTTAAAATAATAGAAACCAGTTTGTAAAAGAAAATACCTGTCCACCCATTTGAATTAACTATTAACGCCATAGCTAACAATAGTTTCACCATAGATTATATCTTTTTAAACTTAAAAATAGGTAACATAACGCAGAATCTAAAATTCCATATCATCGATACACCCTTGCCTTTTGGCATATTATCCCTCAACTCCATAAAAAGATTTCTACTAATTATAAACTGTTCTCAGCTACCCGTGTATCAAGATAATGTACCCCTACCAACTACCTTGTACAAATTCACCTCGTGTAAGCAACACGTGTCCCATGGAGAGGTTAAAACAACTGTCCCATTTATTAAAACCTACCCTTCTGGAACGGGTTGCTCACACGTGGTGAACTCCAACGCTCTTACTTGGTCTCATTGTAATGTTCATAATCCTATTTTCAACGCCCCTAGTCATTTTCTTTCATAGCTTTGGACAGAAGTGACCTAAGTCACAGCCTTCCAAAACCATTCCAATCGTTATATTCCAACATAGTTACACTCCCTCGTACCTTCCTTTCACATGCATATTAATAATCGACAAATCTCTCTCAACAAAATAAACAACACCCTCTCACATCACTTTTTCCAATTGGCAACAATTTTTAGTGCGCGTTTTAACACCCAAATCCAATTTCGAGCCACACAAGCTCCATAACGTCTCCCCACTAAACACTAAAATTTTTTTTCACATTAAACGTGCCATATCCACTAACAATATAAAAATTCTCGATATATGTTCGTACAACCAGCACCCATGACTTTAGTAAATTTGTTATTCATTGTGAAACAGGTTAGATTTTGTACAAAACAAAGACTTCACGTGACACCTTTTCATTTACAATTTTTTCGCTTCGTGTCACAGAGCCACACCGCAAAACTCTTTCACTTTTCAGGCCAAAGACGCCTTCACGCCTGTGACACATCTCACCTCAAAGCTTGTCCACGTCGAAAGTCGCACTTTCACTCAATTCTAATCTGATATCACTGAATAACATTTTTACCAAGTCCGCAACAACCTCGAAACACAACAACCATTCGATTTAATATCAACAGATACAATATCCGGATTTTCGAAATACAAACACCAATCGAACAAATGCTTGAACACGGGATAATTACAACCTCTGTATTTACCTATGCCAGTCCCATAACCCTTGTCACCAAACGTGACAAATCAAAACGCTTTTGTGTTTACAATTATAGAAAAAATATCTCCGAACGTAGTCCGAATTAACAGACTCAATAACACAGAATAACAGAATCAGACTAAATAAAGAAGATGATACAGTTCATGTGAAATAACTCAAATACTATACAGAAAATATTATTCCTCGCGCCCCAGCCTCTAATTCAAACACCTCGTGTAACACCTGATGTACACTTAGTGGAATTTAACCATTTATGTCCCACGATATTTGACGCTCAGAAATCCCATCTTATACCCCGACTTGTTCAGCCCCTTTTCTCCATCTCACTGAAGAGATCTTCCAATAAGTAGAAGGAACCAGCTATCCCCGCAAGAGGCCCCTGACCTAACTCCGGAATCGCACCAAAAATAGGTTCGCTCCCCCCTCTTCCGCTAGACACGAGCAAACAAACAGCCGACATTTTCTTGTTACGACCCACCGCTACTGCCCGGTGTCACTCTAATGAATGTTCACCAGCTATTAAATCAAATATTAGTGCGTGCTTTTTACTATATACCGTTCTAATCCCTAACCTATAATCTACGCCGATGTCCGGTTTAGATACAAATAACTTATTTTACATTTACTAACAAATCAGTTCACTAACGAATAACTAAGTAATTCAATAACTAATCCCGCCTACTGACCTAATGAATTAAAATATTTATTCTTTCATTAATAAACCAAAACCAAGTCACCAGGTCTAGATTCTCTCGCCCTCGATTAACTTGTCCACTTAACATCGACACTTAGATCCAAGGACAACATTTTACCTATAAAAATCACACACACCCACACATGTTAAAGGAAAAAACAACCCTTGATCGGTTAGAACAGATCGCCGTGTTTCCTGCACACACAATATAAATGCCGCTTAGGAAGAATCACGTTTTCACCTAAACGTGGCGCAGGGAACAAAAAATCGACAAGTTAAAAACAATGTGATCCACGAGCCGCGTCAAACATGAAACAAATTCGATAAGTTAGAACAATTTAAAGCTCTCTCCACCCATCCTAAAAAACAGGAACATACATTTGGCCTACTACTTTCCATTCTTTCCCGATATACAAACTTCTATATATAATCTTACTTGCTCTTCTTTCTCGATAAACATTTTTTTAAATTCTCATTTTAATATCTTTATATAATCATCATCTAGCTCTTATAATTCTTTTTTTACGTCAACCAATCAGTTTAGATTATTGTCATTTTATTTTATTTTCTTTACCAAAGCTTATTTACTTTTGCTTTATGACTCTATTTTATAATCAACTTTATATTTTATCATTCATATCTAATAATCTCAAGTTCAAATTTCATGTTTATATCACTAATTTGCATTTGTCATTTTATATTTTCTCTCACTTTATAAATTAGATGTTATTTACATTGTTTCATCTTCCGCTACCATGTTCCATGCTATCGAGTACATTATTGCTTATTTTTTTTATTTAATATTTTCACTTTCTATTACCCCCCCCCCCCCCTTATATAATGCTATAGTGCGTTAATCTTTATATTATGTCATCACTATTTTTACTTTTTTTAAAGATTACTTTGCATTTAACTTCGCAATTATATTTTCGATTTTTCAAATCCTTTAACGCTATATGCAAAGCCTTAATTCCGCAACTTCATATCTCAATGATATATTATTTTATAATCAAACTAAAAATCATGATCTAAAAACAGGGCAATTTTCAATAACCTCTTAATCAACCACTTTAAAGGTTACTTCTTAATAAATACTAACATTCCTTTTACGCAGGGACTTTTAACTCCTTCACAGGCTAGACTTGACTTTCTTAAAAATGGACTGATTAATGTATTTTATGTCAGAAAATGATTCTCAGATAATGCTATTAATAAGCATATTACAAAATTTGAAAGGGAATTTGGAAATGTTTGCGTTTCCGGCCACCCTGATAACTTGGAAATCTGTCAACTTGTATTGTCACCAGGTTCTAACAAGTGTACAATATTTTAGACCTTTACGTGCTTTGTAAGCATATTTCCACGTGGAAAATTAGGGAAACTTCTGGATGACACGGCACTTTATTTGATGAAAGTACAAACTATGAAAGATAAACAAAAAATAAGCAATGAGGGAAGTTTACAGAGTATCAAAATATAAAAATAAAAAAATGAGATATTCTGTTAATAAAATAATAAATACTTTGTTACAATACAAAAATTCCATTACAATATATGTGGAGAGACAGAAATGGAAACAATTTAAATAAAATATTTTTAAAAGGACAAAATTTTAAAGGTTTTATAAAGTCGTGTATAGTCGTGACCTCACTTAGGTAATAGTTGGCCATAGGGTGGGTGATCTAACGGTGGATCTACATAAAACTCACCGTTATATTCATCGCCTAGAACAAAACACTTGCTCCTAGCTTCTTCAAAAAACACAAGCACTACACACAAACACACACACAAAGCTTCATTAAGACCACCGGTCTTATACTGATTCACCACAGGAAGAAATAATAGATGGAGTTCCTATACTCAGGCAGCGCAGCACCCAACAACAGCCTCCGGGTCCGACGCATGTCCAATGGCCACACGTTCCTTCGTGCATACGTCATGGTTAACGTATCACTGAACATGCTAGTGTGGATTCATCCGCGTCTTCGCTTTCCCCTTCCAAATGGACCACGACATTCGGCGATTCAATTAATATCCTCCGAACAGTGACTGCGGCCTTGTAGAATTTATATAAACCAAAAAGAAGACCTTGATCAAACGTCATTGCATTTATCCAGTTATAAATTTGTTGACTATCGGATTGAGACAAGAATAAATCACCCAAGAGTTCCCCTCTTTGCTTCTCCAAGAAACAGCAATCAAAAATTGTATGCATGATTTCGTCTTGTATTCTGATATTACATAGATCACAAGTTAAAGGACAGTCAATCTTCAAGCGCTTTGATCGATTTTCTGGGAATAAAACCCATAGAAGTCTCAGTTGCGCAATAAGTCTTTTAATTGCCAGAGGAGTATTTGTGAGTAGATATAATTCTGCTGTTATTAAATTTTTTTTAAGTGTTTAAAGTGACTATTTTTATTATTTATTTATTATCATTTACAAAGCACGCGATATCCGTCTTGGATAATTGCATGCGTACACAAGTTTGGGAGCTTTTACAGTAATTATTAAAATGATTTTAGTTATTATAATAGAAATTATTAACGTATTTGTCAGTTAGTTAACGATAAGTTTTTAGGATTTGCGAATTGCCATTTTGAATGCTTTCTTATTATTTTTTTATTATTATTTAACTGTTTGGGAGAGACACGCCATATCCACAATTTGGATAATTGCGTGTATATTTTAAATTATATACAATTAATACAATTGAACATTGGGAATCATGAAAATTAAACGTTCGATGTAAAATTTTACATATAGTAATTACAAGTAGTAGCTTGAAATATGTACAGTCAACACTTTCGCCTCAAAATATACATCCTGCAGAATCTATTAAACTTGATGTGTTGGTCTTTATTACAAGCAGCTTGTTTTGTATTAGTCAGGTAAAGTTGTTTTTCATCCCTTAGATCAGAAGTTAATGGACAGTTTATAAGAAGGTGTTCAGGGGTTTGTTGTTCGTTTCCACAAGTGCATGCAGATGAACCAATTTTGCCAATTCTAAACAAATATGTGTTGAAGTCACCATGTCCTGTAAAAAATTGAACGTTATAGAAGTTGGGTTGAACATAGTTAGGAATTCATGAAGTATCAAAGAATCCCTTGAAATTATCATTGGCACCTCCATAGTATTCCTCAAATTTCTGGTTTATAAAATTAGATATGATTTTTCTCTCAGTTGGATCTGATTTTTTGTATCCAATATTTATTTTTAGTATATTTGTTTCAATAAAATCCGTGAGCTTTGGTGTTCTAGCAACAATATGAGTACAGTTTGAAGATGTTGAATTATAAACCTGTGTACTGTGCTTCAAAATTTTGTACTGCAGAGAGTTTAATTTATCTTTGACTTTTTGAGTATAAAGTTGTACCAGATCGTGGAACCATAAGTTAGTGAACTTCGAAACAGTGTCTTATAGAGTTCTATTCTTCTTTACTGTCCAGACCCCATGCTTTCCCGGTTAATCCAATTAGGTATTCACTAGCTCTATTTGTCTTGGTAATAATCTCATCAATATGGGGCACAAAATCCAATTTTTTTTTATTTCTATGATTTTTAAAAGTTATTCATATAATCTTCAGTTTTTCTACCCGATTGGCAGTGATAGTGTTCGGAATTTTTGCAGCTATTTTGCTATTAAACAAGTATAAGATTTTCGTTTTCTCTTCAGATACGGTCAACTTATTATTCCCACAACAGTCTAATATTCTCCCCATGACCTTTCCTGTTGTATTCCGAAGTTCTGTCAAGTTGTTTCCCCAACATATCACAGTTATATCATCCGCATAAGCAATGATTTCACTGTTTGATTCTGAAAAGTTATTCAATAAATCGTTTAGAATAATATTCCATATTATAGGAGATATAGGCCCACCCTGTGGACATCCCTTGCTTAATTTTTATGGGTTTCATTTGATGAGTATATAAATCTCACTCTTCTATTATTAAGAAAAGACTGTAGTAGTTTTATTATTGAAGCTTGAACGTTGTCCTCATCTAGTCTTTTCAGCACCATCGGCCACCATGCATTGTCAAACGCTCCACTTATATCAACTGCGATTATAGCTGTATATTCTTTGTTTTTATGTTCTAGAGCTATTTTGACAATTTCATTTAATGCAGAGATGGTAGATCTTGATCAGATTCGCCGCTAGGAGGCTGATCCGACCGGCTGCGTGTTGCCTTAGCTCCGGTAAATATTTGTTTTGAAAATTGTTTATATCTTAGTTATTATATATTGACCTAAAAATATTTTCTTCTTGCTTTTTGATTTCTCAAATTCGATCTTCTAAATAATACTATATATATTTATTGAAAAGTAAAATAAAAGTTAACGGTGAAACAAAATGAGATTAATTGCAAAAATTGCATATTTGATGATTTTTTTATACATGGTGATTTGCATAACAAGGCCAATAGAGCTTACGGTAAAATTTGCCGATTTTAAGACTAAACTCAATAAGATGAAATATTACAGGGATAGAGATGGTGTAACTTTGAAGCACTGTTCGATGGCTTACTGGCTAAAAGTGATCACGGCCTTATTGATAATTGGATGTATAGAACTAAATCCAGGGCCGAAAAGACAGGCCACATTGACAAATATACATCACTCAACTCCAGACCAGGCCACATTGACAAATATACCTCACTCAACTCCAGACCAGGCACCAATGGACGATTTAAAGCTACTGATAATTAACCTTTCGGCTGAAGTGAACAGATTGGGAGAGAAAATGGATGCAAGGTTGCTTAATATTGAGCAGAAGATGGAGGTTTGGGAGCGAAGAATGACGGGAATTGAAACATCTATGGCCTCGTGCACAGATGCACTGGCGACTAACACGAGGTTAATTTCTCACAATACCCTAAAAATAAGGAATCTGGAAGAACGCGCGGAGGCTTTGGAGAGACGAGCCCGAGAAAACAACTTAATAATATATGGCATTGAATCAGCAGAGACTGACAGTCGGGAACTGCTGCTACAAATGGTCAAGAAGTTAATGGCGGAAGATATGCAGATTACCGATGATGTGGTAATTGCCGAATGTCATCGCCTGGGCAGGGGACCAAAGGCGCCTATTCTGATCGAGGTTCCTGATCACGAGTCCAGAATAAGTCTCCTAAAGAACTCATTCAAACTTCGAATGCTCAATATTTTTATGAGCAGGGATTACAGCCCCCAGATTAGAGAGCAGAGAAAAATCTTGATAGAAAAGAGAAAGGAACTTTACAAGAAGGGTATAGGATCGAAGTTGAGGGATAATAAACTTCTCCTAAACGGCATCAACTACATGGTAGTGGAGGGACAGGTGATGCATGACAAAGGAGAACTAATATAGCTAGAGGCACACCAGCGGATCTCTGTAAATAGATGTAAATACTCAGGTAATAAAATACATACAAATGAAGATGTACAACCTAGAAACAAATCTCAACTCACAGAAACTCCTCATACTTCACATAGCAAGACTCATACTATTAAAGAAAGTCAACCTAAGGGCACAAATCTGAAACATAATAAAATTAAGATCAAAAAAATAAAACCAATGGTTGACATAGCTAAAAACGAACGATTCATGTATTGGAATATAAACGGCTTTTTTAGGATAAATTCTCTCTTTCCACTGTTCGAATATTTGAAACAATTTGAGATGTTCGCGCTTACAGAAACTTGGTGCCACTTCAATATCGACTTGAACCTGGCGAACTTCGGAATGTACCAATCACCTGCTGTAAAGTCATCAGATAAAGGGAGAGGCTCCGGAGGTATAATTCTCGGCATAAATAAACAACTACAGCCCCAAATTGACAATGTTGAAATCGAAACCTCTTGGATTGCAGTCACACTCAATCCAAGTTTAGACAATGACTCACCAGCGATCTGCGTAATATTCGTATATCTACCCCCAAACGATACGCATGCTACAAAACTTGGACGACTATTTCATTTGATGGAAAATAAGATATATAACGGGTTTGAAATAATACTGGTCGGCGACCTGAATGTCCGTATTGGCAATCTGGGGGGTTACCATAATTTGATAGATACTTCAAACCTTATTTCAACCACCCGAAATTCCTGTGATCTAACAAAATCTGCCAAAGCGGAAATATTAATTGACTTTCTTGATAAAAATCACTTAACTATAATAAATGGTAGATCCATTAATGATAAAAGTGGTAAATTTACATTCATCTCCGGAAGAGGCTCTTCTGTGTTAGATCTGGCGATTGTCTCACCTGCGGTGCTTGAACACATAGCAGATTTTGAAATTGGTTGTATGCCATATTCGGATCACTACCAATAATTTTAAAGTTTATCGGCCCTAATAATAAAACTGAAAATTGTTACATGGAGCCTAAGGCCAAAATTAAATTTTCCTGGTCAGTAGATAAAATCCCAACATATATAGAAACTTTAAAAGAATTAACTCCCGAACATCCAGCGGACTCCACAATTGATACTCAGGCTGAGGATTTTACTGGTTTAATTCAAACAGCAATGTTACGCTCGGGGACGCGGATGGAGGCAAAAACAAAAAATATAAAATCTAAGCCATGGTTCGACAAAGACTGTTATTTGGCTAAAAAGGAAATGAAACAAAATCTAAAATTATACGTAAAACATAATATCTCGGCCGATAAAATTGCATACTTGTCGAGTAAGAAGAAATATTCAGCTATCCTAAAGCTCAAAAAAAGGGAATATACTGACAAAATTCAAGTTATCCTCAGTAATGTAAAAGATCCTTCCCAATTTTGGAAGACTATTAATTCACTTAAATATAGGAATAACCTACAAGGTGAAATTTCTACTGCAGACTGGCAAGTCTTCTACCGGGAGTTACTTGGTTCAAATTTAACAAAAGTTGTACAGTTACCACTTGAGATATTGGACATTGACCCCGAATTAGATTGTGAAATATCTCTAACTGAGGTCACCAAGGAAATTTCCAAATTGGGTAAAAATAAGGCTACAGGACTTGATGAGATTCCTAACGAAGCGATTAAATATTTGTTAGAAGAACATACAATTTATCTCAGGAACTTATTTAATAAAATCTTAGGGACATCCCAAGTTCCTCAACAATGGACAAAAACGATAATCCACCCAATATTTAAAAATGGAGATCCGGACAACCCGTCAAATTACAGAGGAATATCCCTGATTTCTAACCTATCGAAATTATTTACATCTATCTTGAAGACAAGATTGAATGATTGGATGGAGAGAAGGTCAATTTTGGCAGAAAATCAGGCTGGTTTTAGAAAAGGCTACTCTTGTCAGGACCACATTTTCACACTCGTATCATTAATTCAAATGACCCTTAGCCGTAGAAGGGGAAAGTTATATGCCTTCTTCATTGACCTAAGGAAGGCCTTTGATACCGTGCCGCACCATCTACTTTGGAAAAAATTAGCATTAAATGGTCTGAGTTGCCGATTTATTAAACTAATTAAGAACTATTATACCCAAATGACGGCAACAGTCAGATGGCGGGGTTCCTTCACGGAGGCTATCAAAATACAAGCGGGAGTATTGCAGGGGGAGCCGTTGTCACCTTATTTATTCATTCTCTTCCTAAACGATCTGGTACACCTGTTCGATGAATCAGAATTGTCAGGCATAAATCTTGAGAATTATGGAACTATACACCTTTTACTGTATGCAGACGACATAGTGATCTTAGGAGAATCGAAAATAAATTTGCAATTGAAGATTAACTTACTTAAAAAGTACTTAGAAGAGAACTGCCTAACGTTAAACCAAAATAAATCTAAAATAATGGTGTTTAGAAACGGTGGAAGAACAGCTCGTTCCGAGACATGGTTTTGGGGTCAGCAACCCCTGACAATAGTAGCTAAGTATACATATCTGGGTTACCCCCTGACTACAAAAATCTCGACCCAATATGCTTCCCAATACTTTAGAAACAAAGCACTGAATGCAATTAATGCACTTTGGAGAATCCTTACAAAGGCGCGAATAAAGTCCTTTACCTCAGTGATGAAACTTCTTGACACTATTGTTCTTCCTACTTTACTATATGCGGCACCAATGTGGGCAATCAACCAGCTGAAGACAGTCAATAATACCCAAGATACATTTCTTCGTCGTCTCTTAGACTTACCAAACTTCACACCAGGATATGTCCTCAGAAGAGAATGTGGAAGAATATCAACTGAACTTAATGCTGTAAAACTCACATTAAAGTTTTGGGTCAGGATTTTAAAAATGGAGACGAGCAGATTACCACATGCTTGCTTAAATTATCTCTGGAAAGTCACCGCGAAAAAGGAAATAGAAAACAGCTTTACTCAAAATTTAATAAAAATTCTAGACTCCAAGGGATATTCCTTTCTGAAGGGCTGCGAAGACTACTTAGCCATACAGAAAGAATTGCCAGGCATAATTAGAACTACCACAGACCAACTAATTCAAAACGATCAGATGAAAATCACTGATTCAACCCACTTTGCTCACTACAAATTTTTGAGTGAATCATTCATGACAGAGGAGTACCTACGATTAAATATCTCGCTTCCCAACAAAAGACTAGTTGCACAACATAGAGTTTTATGGCAATTTTTCAGGGAAGAAAGAAAAGACTTCTGGAAAGAAAATGGCCGGAACTGTTTACTTTGTAAGGATCTCATGGATGATAATTTGGTTCACTATTTCTTCCAATACCCTCTCTTGGCAGAAAAACGTACTGAAACTTTCCCAAGCCCTACCTCTGGTCAATTTGGATACCATAGCATATGTCAACTTCTCTCTTCAGATCTGAATGATAAATTACTGATTGATAAATACTTTAAGTTCTGTACAGAAGCTGGGCGCATGAGAAAGAATGCAGGGCAAGGGATACTGGAGGATGATCCATCTGTAAATAGGTAACAAACCTTATTTTTGTTGTAAATGTTTCCTCTTCCCTCTCCTCTTGTTGACGTGTAAATGCGGCGAGTCCTGTATAGGGCGGAATGCCCTAAATAAAGGCTTTTGTTTGTTGTTGTTGTTGGTAGATCTTGATCTTGTAAATCCATGTTGACGATTGTTAAGCAGATTCGAGTCTTCATAAAATTTTATTAGTTTGTTGTTAATTATTTTTTCAAATATTTTGGAAATGTTTGAGTTGAGACAAAGTGAAACTTTGTTGAAACAAGACAAACTTTGAAAGGTTTTATTAATATAGGAGAAGGAAATTGTAATTATAATGTGAAAATTACATAAATTATTGAGAAGAAAATGTGTTTTAAGAAGTTGTCTTAGATGTATTGAGAAATTCAAAAATTCCGAATTATCTAAAGAAAAAATATCATTTCGAATTTTCTCAAATAAATGGGCCAGAAAGATGGCTGCCGATTGTAAGATGAGACTTTCTGTGGGGGAAATGGTCTTAATGGAATGGATGGAGGAATGAATCTTGTTGTTTTGGGGAAGTTTTTGTTAGGAAAGGATGGAAACTGGATCCAATCCTGCCTCTATTAATAATATTGTATGTACAGCTCTTAAGGGAAATTTTAAACTATTATGGAGTCTTGTTTTTGTGTAATGCTTGTGTTTTTTGAAGAAGCTGGGAGCGAGTGTAGTAGTTTTGTTCTAGGCGTTACTGTCCTGCCTCTATTAATAATACTGTATGCACAGCTCTTAAGGGAAATTTTAAACCTTTATGGAGTCTTGTTTTTGTGTAGTGCTTGTGTTTTTTGAAGAAGCTGGGAGCGAGTGTAGTAGTTTTGTTATAGGCGTTACTGTCCTGCCTCTATCAATAATACTGTATGCACAGCTCTTAAGGGAAATTTTAAACCTTTATGGAGTCTTGTTTTTGTGTAGTGCTTGTGTTTTTTGAAGAAGCTGGGAGCGAGTGTAGTAGTTTTGTTCTAGGCGTTACTGTCCTGCCTCTATTAATAATACTGTATGCACAGCTCTTAAGCGAAATTTTAAACCTTTATGGGGTCTTGTTTTTGTGTTGTGGCCGAAATACCCGGTATTATTCGAATAGCAACTGAACAAAGCATTCGTGCGTCGCTTGGCTCTGCTAACTCCGGTAAGTTTTGTTTAAAAAAATTCTTCCTTGCCTGCTATAAAACTAAAATTTATATATAAATAGCTTAAATCAAAAATAATATTAACTTTTGATCGGCAATATCTGTTTGAATTTTCGAAGGTTTATTATTAAATATGTAAAAATTTGAAAATGAATGTTCTAATTGTGTAGAACGATTGGATGAACTATGCAAATATTTTACGGATAAATTTGATAACAATCAAAAAACATTAAATAAACAAGATATAGGATATTTAAGGGGAACAATAAAACAGATAAAGGATAATTTAACAGAATCACTTAAAATTGATCAGAAAATAAACAAAATCGAAGAATGTATGCAAAATAACTTTACGGTAATCAATAACGATTTATCAAAGATAATTGGGAAGGGTTTAAGTAAAGATTCGTATGCAGAAGTGGCTAAAAACAAAGATTACTTACTTACACAAAAGGTACGACAAAATACTAAGGAACAAACCATTATTATAACGGCTAATGAAAATCAAGCAATATCACAGGTACAACAAAAGGTAAATGAGAGTATCAAATTTCTTAGACAGGAGGGTAATAAAACAAGAATCAATAGAATAATAAATACCAGAAAAGGGACGATCCTTAAACTGCCTAATGATCAGAATATAGACCAACTGATTGAAAGTTTCAAGAAGCTCGACGGAATCAACCAAATCAGCAAAATATATAAGCCAAAACTAAGAGATCCTACAATTTTGGTTAAGTCGATTAACAAAATAACAGATCTAACAAATTTGGTAACGATAATCTGTGAGATGAACCCAGAACTTGCTGGGCTAAATAATGAGATCAAGGTCTTATTTCCTATTAAATCTGTAAAGGCTGAGCAAGATGTAGTTCTGAGGGTCTCCCCGGGGGCCTATGCTATTATTAAAAAACTCGGCAAAATATATACTGATATCCAACGGTGCGATTTTAGGGATAAAGTGCTTGTTGATCAATGTCAAAATTGTTACTTATTCCACCCTGGACATCGGACCAGAAACTGCCCAAATATAAAGAAATGTGTAAAATGTGGAATGGAAGGACAGTATCACTGCTCCGAAATAATAAGATGCAACAATTGCTGCAGGCACCCATATTTTAAGAACGGAAATTTAGATC
>CP092868.1:87243869-87271220 GCA_030710605.1 Cordylochernes scorpioides
CAGGCTAAGTTTCGAACCAAGGTTGTGGAAATACGAAGCCGTACACCTAACCATTAAGCTACGCTTTGCATCATAAATATGCGCATGTAAAGCTATTTCAGGCCTTACATATTTCTAACGCCTTTTTGAAATAGGTTTTTGAAACATGGAAATTATAATACTTCAAATAAATAGAAATAGAGTGAACACAAATAAAACATACCAAATATTTCGAATTAGAGCAGTTATTTTAAACGGCGAATTAGATCAGTTATATCTAAAAATGAAAATATATAAATCTTCAAATCGAGCGAGCGTCTATAAATATTTATATTTAGATCAAGTATTCTAAACGTATGTGTTATTAAGTGAACTATTATTAATAAAATATTGAGATTATTTAGATTTTAAACGTATTTATAACCTTTTAGTACTTGATAGAGGGCGCTGTTCGTGAGCTAAGTAGAATAATTTGAATATATAGTTTTAATAATTGATTTATATATTTTTTTAAATAGCCTATCGTCATCCCCGTTATTTTTTACCTATGTATGGAAATTTTGGTTTGAATTAGTGAACTACTGTGAATTTGTATACCGGACATACAAACCAACAAACAGACATACAAACATTCATTATATATATATAGATATCGTTTCTCGGCCTTTTGGCTAAGATCATGTAGTATATCTCTAGATATTTTTATTTATGTATATCTTTTTAAAAATCTATTCAGTAGAGAGTGGATATGTTTGCTCGAAAAATAAATTTCATATATTATATAAATATATGACGTAACGAATATAATTATCATTATTATCATAATATTCTGTGTGTTCCCGAATATTATTATCAATTATATTCGTTAGGCAAACTTTCACTCGGATAAAACCCGGGCGAAGCCGGGTACACATCCGCTATATCTATATATTCTACTTAGCTCACGAACGGCGCCCTCTATCAAAGATTAGATTAAATTATGCTGATGCAAACAAATAGATAATGCTAATAACAATTATTTAAAAAAATCTTATCTAAATATATATCACTCGAGTAGATATGCACACGGGTCAATCCCGGGGCGAAGCCCGGGTCACCCGTCTAGTTTTTAATAAATGCATCCAAATTTTAAGACCCACGACATGTATTATACATCACTCCACTGAGTTTGTGAGACAATTCGTGATATGGATCCTGTGGTTCAATAGGTTTATTTCTCTTTTTAAAAAATGGGAAAATCTGCTTTTAGAATTAGTTTATATAAAAAGTGACGAAATTAATACTACCCACAGAACCTGTAACTACAAAGTGTGAACCATGGTAAAAAAACCACTGGTTAAAATCACTAAAGATATTTTATGTGGAAAAATGAAAAAATAATTGAGTAAGAAAATACAAGTAAAGGAAAATAATATTATAAATATTGTCAATGTTATTAAAATAAAACAATGGAAAAAAATCATCGAAGCTGAAAATCACAAAATCTATTGAAATTGGCAGAATAATCCCGATCTCTCTGATATATTGAACAGTCACCAACTATCCGAGCTGGTCTTTAGACTGGTGGACATCCAGTTTATCAGATGTACTGTACTTGGTTTTGTATGTCTTCAGGGAGAAATATTCCTAGGAAGATGGCTGTTTGGAACCTATGAAGGAGGTAGGTGGGACATCATAGGATCGTCTTTAGATATTTTGAACAATCGGCTTTGACAAAGCCGTGAGGATTGTAGAGGCGGTGCCACAAAATTTTATTTTGGGTAGGATCGCAATGAGAGTGTTTGGGGATGGAATTATTCTCCTGAGGTTTCTTGAGTGATCTGTGGCATAAAGTTCATTCCAGAGTTGGAGTGAATACTGTAAGCTACGGGCTCGAACAAACCTTTTATATAGAGTGGAATAGAATAGAGACAGATTGGAATGAGCTGCTGCCTTGTCAACCAGTTATCCTTTAAAAATCGCAAAATTGCAATAATAAAAATTTGGCATCACCATTCTCAAAAATACAAAATATTTCTGAAAAAATTATACATATAAATGGGTTGGCCAAATATCATGGGAAAAGGTTAAATGAACGTTTAATTGAATTTTGTTCTTTATGATGGCGCTCTGCCATAAAAAAAAATGTTCATATGAACGGGTCAGGATATGCCTTTCTATTTTAATTTTTAAATATTAATTTGTACAATACTTTCATAAAGTTCACTTCACATTTTACAACCTATCAAAATTTTAAAAACTACTTCCAAATATATTTCATAAAAGAGTTAAAAAAACAAGAGATGTTCTTTCTCAAATACTTGTGTATATTACAATATTGCTACACAAATATATTACATTAGTTTTGAATGAATACTTTCTTTATAAAAGGATCAAGTGTGAATTATCTCATGAGCATACATCTAGTCATGTGCGTGAAAGTTTATAGACTAAAAACAAAAGAAACGACAGAATAAAAATACTTTAGTTCACATAGGAGAAAATGTCTTATATTAAGACCTATAAAATGGTAAGCAGAAGATCAAAACAACAATGAGTCAAATACAAGCGCCGTGGGGTATAGAGATTATCTACTTTCTAGTCAAAGTCTCTATGGACTTGAAAGTCGTTAGCATATTAAAGTTAAAACAAATAATTCAAAATACAAAGTTGCAGTGAATCTAAAATATTTTGGTTTAAAATGCAATATATTTACTCACAAAAAGTTAAGGCAATGAGACAATCCATATACAAGCGTGGCGTAGACAGATCCTATGGCAAACATATCATACAAAATATTTAGTAAACCCAAATAAAAGTAGTCGGACGTTTAAAAAGGCGATCTAGACAATTCTGATGATTCTTCAAATCAATTTTAAAAATCCAAACCGAGGAAATGTATTCTTTACAAGGAGGTAGCACCATAACTGGCCGGGAATAGAGTAGTACTCGATTGTTTCTGCCTTCTGTTAAACATAAGCTAGCATTTTGGGGAGTATTTCCATCATGGGTGATGTCAACAATGTATACCTTCAGAAGAATGACGTTCTCAGAGGAATCATGTAAAATGTTATAGTGAAGCTCTAGTTGTTCCTTTCCAGAGTAGAAAAGAATGCTTTTTGGTGCTTCCCCAGTATTCTGAAGATATTTAATCTTTCTAGTCATCATTTCAATAGCTGGTACATAAGTGGTTGATATATTAGATAAAATGGCATCTAATATATTTTGAGCTGTCAAATTAGGAAGCCATACTGTATTCTGGTTGAAAATACTTTGGATTTCTGGATTACTGGGAAGGTAACTTGGAGGATTCCTCACTAGTGATAAGCTTGAAAATGCATCTGCTATACAATCCAGTTCATCTTCCTGCATCACCTGCTCGCAAATTTCTACGTCCATATTGTCGTCTGTTTATCTTGTTTAACAAGTTTGTCGTCTGAGTTTCCAAACTTTTGCGAAGTTTTTGGCTATTATATAAGCCCAACATATTTACATATTTTCGATTATTTTAAGCATTTATACAAATAAAATAGAATATTTTCACATATAATTTGAAATTAGATTTTAAACAGTTTCAAATATAATTTTGATTTATTTTATTTCTATCAAGCTAAATTTTCAACAAAAAGACTCCAAATAAACTAATTTCTAGTCAAATTGCCATTTTATTTAAGATATTTTTATATTTTTTTATGATTAATAAATAATTATATTATTAGTTAAAAGTTGTTACGCGTATTTTTAAAGGAAAAACTTTAGAAACCTTGCACATAATTGAGTTAATTTTATATATAATTAATTTAAATACACACACAAAGGCGAAAAGTGGAAATTAGTTTGCCTAATAGTGGCAAATTAGATTATATATTTCACATTATTTCTGAACATTAAAAAAATTGAATTAACAATTAATAAAATATCAAAATAAATACCGGTACGTTGTTTAATCAAGTCAGGATCAAAATCCCGACAGCCGAAATCCCGACAACCCAAAATCCCGTCTGGTCAAATATCCAGAAAATTAAATTAGAGAAAATGAATAATTAAACTTTGCGTTGATGTAAAATATAATATTTTATAAACATTATTCCTCTCAAAACAGAGAGAGAAGAGAGAGAGTAAATTATTTACTCAAATACTAAAATCTGTTTAGATTTTTTTTTTTGCTTGATTTTGAAAGTTTCAGGATTTTGTTCTGTTGGTTTTTGGCCCTTGTCGGGATTACAGTCTATCAGGATTTGGTCCCTGTTGAGATTTTGGTCTATCGGGATTTTTTCTTTGTCGAGATGGGAGATGGGGGGACTGGTGGGATATAGAGTTGTCAAGATATCGGTTTATGCCCGAAACCCGTTCAATCCGAGCTGTACAGACCTCGCAGTAGATCTCGGATAGGAGCTTACGCGGAACTCTTTCTGAGACTTCGCTCCGAAGGTTCTTATTCAATTTTCCAGAGGATCTTCAATGATGAGTAACATCTTTCTTGGAACTTGGAATCAAAAAATACTTATCATGTCATGTTCTCTCAGCACAAAGCAACAATGGGGAGCTCAGAGCCACAATTTATTTTTCAATCAACTAAACCAACAGTCTTAAATTCACTTGTATCAAACGGTGAGCGAATCTGCCCTCCCCATCCGCTGAAAATTTGCCTGAACCTGCTCTAAAAAGGTTCACCGTCGTTGAAACTCCCGCCGGGTTTGCCTTTGATAAGACCCAGCCCGGCACCAATCTCTTTCCATCCTGGTTGAACCATTATGATTTCCATTAATACAAGGCAAACAAATTTGAATCCTTTTTACACTAAAAAAAATATTATTAAAAGTGTTATCAACACAAAAAAAACATAAAATTCTAAAAAAAAATTACTTTCAAAAAATTTAAATTTTCTTTCTTTTAACTTTAAATGTTTGATAAAAAGATAACATGGTTCTGTCGTTGCTCTTTTTCTTACCCTAATATCTTCAAGTCTTCCTTTTTTTCGATGTTCTGCTTATATGACGCGTAACTGCCGAGGCTACAGCGTGAATTTGTTATAACCCTATGTTGTTACTTAAAATAATACAAAAAAAAATATTTGATACCCTAAATGTAATATTTTAACAATTTGTTTTTAATTATCATTACTCCTTCTCTAATACAACTATCTTTTTCATATAAAATATATTTAATTTTACTTTATTGTTCAGTAATAGCTTGCTATACTGACATTATACTCTCAATTCGACATCACAATTTTCTATAACTTTCTTTAAATATTATAAAACTTTTATATCTCTATATACGAGGTGTGTTCAGAAAGTATCGCGACTTTTGAATTTTCGCGGGTTACGTATATTCGAATTTCGATCTTTTTGTGCCTTTATGTTGGTACTCATGTCTCTCACTTATGCCGACAAGTGCCTGCTTGCAGGTGTTTTGGATCGTCTTCGATTTTTACCTATTAAAAAAAAATGGATCAAAGAAGCTGTATCAAATTTTGTGTGAAAAACGAAATTAAGTGCGCGGATGCATTCCGAATGTTGACTGTGGCATACGCAGAAGCTACCTTGGACCGAAGCAACGTTTATTGGTGGTACAAAATGTTCTCAGAAGGCCGAGAAGATGTGAACGAAGAAGAGCGTGCCGGACGCCCGAGCACTTCAACAACAGACGAAAAAATTAATGAAGTGGAGAAAATGATATTGGCCAATCGTCGAATCACCGTTAGAAAATTGCTGAGGACCTAAACATATCGATTGGCTCGTGCCATTCGATTTTTATCAATGATTTGGGCATGAGACGGGTCGCCGCGAAATTCGTACCAAAATTGCTCAATTGCGACCTAAAACAGCATCGCATGAACATTGCTAATGAGATGTTGGACTCTGTCCGCGACGACCCAAATTTGCTCCAGAGGGTCATAACTGGTGACGAAGCGTGGGTTTATGGTTATGACGTGGAAACCAAAGCTCAATCATCTCAATGGAAGCTGCCGCACGAACCAAGACCGAAAAAAGCGCGCCAAGTTCGGTCGAATGTGAAAGGTTTGCTGACAGTTTTCTTCGATTTCAGGGGCGTGGTGCATCATGAGTTCTTGCCACAGGGTAGAACGGTCAATAAGGAATATTACCTGCAAGTTATGCGCAATTTGCGCGAAGCAATCCGCCAGAAACGCCCGGATTTGTGGAAGAACAAAAATTGGCTTTTGCACCACGATAACGCCCCTGCTCACACATCGTTGCTTGTGCGCGACTTTTTGGCCAAAAACAACACACTAATGATGCCGCGCAGCCACCGTATTCCCCAGATCTGGCCCCCTGTGACTTTTCTCGTTCCCTAAACTGAAGAGGCCCATGAAAGGACGACGTTACGCTACGCTTGACGAGATAAAGACGGCATCGAAGGAGGAGCTGAAAAAGATTTTTAAAAATGATTTTTTGAAGTGCTTCGAAGATTGGAAAAACCGTTGGCACAAGTGTATAATATCTCATGGGGATTACTTTGAAGGGGACAAAATAGGTATTCATGAATAAATATATAATTTTTGAAAAACACAAAAGTCGCGATACTTTTTGAACACACCTCGTATATAAAAGTCAATGTCTGTCTGTCTGTTTCGCGATAAACTCAAAAACTACTGAACCAATTGGTACCAAATTTTGCATGTCGCTTTTTATAAACCTGAGGAAAAATTTTGGCTACATTTTGATTAGTATTTTTGGCTATTTCTTTTTTTCATTTGAAGAACTTTTTTACGCGGAGTAATCCGGAATGGAATGAATACCCAAATATGGCCATTTTTTATAAGCATCGGTGGTTCAGTGGTAGAATGCTCGCCTGCCACGCGGGCGGCCCGGGTTCGATTCCCGGCCGATGCATATTTTTTTTTACTATTTTTAAAACTCATTTATATAATATAAATATATATTATTATATCAACTATATTAATTAAATTAAATACCTAAACACTAATATAATACAATTTTTGCCATCACACACATTTTTTCCTGTAGTTTATGTGTTACTTCTGTATTGCTATTCTATGGCACTTCTAATATTTATTATTGATGTACTTTCAGTATGAAGGAAATTGCAATCGGGGGAATTCTCGGGCGAAGCCGAGTCATACGTCTAGTATATATATATATAAGTAAGCAAAAGAAATGAATGATGATATTATTTTTCTGTTGATTATTCTGTGGCACAAATTATATTACAACAATCTGGAACATCCTTTATCTCAGCATATCTTGTATGTCATTCTTTCAAAACTACTATCCCCTTTTTTTCTTAGTTATAGTGAAAAGAATAGGGGGCCCAAGAAATTCAAACCAACTTTTTCAGATGGGTAATTTGCTGGAAGTATCGGCTGAAAAAATCCATAGTTAAAATATATTTTAACATGGAGGGCCAATAATAATTTTGTCAGTATGTCATTCTTGCAACCCCTAAATGGCCACAGAGCATATGGTCATGATATTTGTGAATGATAGGCTTAGCAAAATACGATGTTTCTTTTTTAAGGATTTCAAGTTGTTTTGTACTCACTTATTTTGTAGTTAAGAGGACATCCCTTTTTATATAAACTAATATACAGTCTACTCTCGTTATAGCGCCACTCGATATAACGCCACCCTCGCCTTACGCCGCTTTTTCGTATTGTCCCAATCGACATCAATGTATTTTTCTCGATATAACGCCACTCCCTCGCTGTTCGCCTTCCGCCGTTGATTTTTCGTATCCCAAGTAGCAAAAACCACTCGTTATAGCGCCGCTCACAACGTCCCTCACCCCCCCCCCCCCCCTGCCCCCCCTTTCTTGTCTGCATTTTTTTACGCCAACGGCGCCGGACTTTGTTTGCTGTTGACACAACAGATAACAGATTGTGTGAACAGCCAGCAGACCCTTTTCCTGCTTGTTCCTGGGACATACACAGTCGCTTCATCCTTTGCTAACGTCAACACAACAACTTTATTGTCGTATCATGAGTTCCCAAAAGCGTAAACGTGAGTCGATCACCATTGAAAAGAAGAAAGAGATATGTCAGTTGGCAAGAAATAACCCTACGATGTCGAAGAATGAGATTGGAAAACGTTTCTCAGTTTCTCACTTCCACGAACAACTGTACAACTGTCCGTGATATTCTCACTCAGGCTGAGAAGTGGGAAAATTATACTGTTGGTTCTTCAAAGAGACAAAGAGTCGGAAAATTTAGTGACTTGGAAGACGCTCTCTTTAACTGGTTTACCCAAAAGCGTGCCAATAATATTATTATTACTGATGATCTCTTAAGAGAAAAGGCAAAAAAACTTGGCGAGCAGTTGGACGTACCAGAAAATTTCGCGTACAGCAGTGGGTGGCTGCAGCGATTCAAAGGGAGATTCCATATTTCGCAACGACGGCTCTGTGGGGAAGGCGCATCGATTTCTCCAGCTATCATTGATGAACATCTTACAAATTTGAACAGTATTCTGGCGAACTCCGGATATGATCCAGCTAACATATACAATGCAGACGAAACAGGATTATTTTTTCAGCTCATTCCTGACCGAACACTTGCTCACAAAGATGAAAACTGCCGTGGTGTCAAAAGGATGAAGCAACGAATCACTGTTCTACTGTGCTGCAACTCTACTGGAACAGACAAGCGGCGATTGCTGATTATTGGAAAATCGGCAAAGCCTCGATGCTTCAGAAACTTTAGTCCACACTTCTACTGCACTTACATATCTAACAGCAAAGCATGGATGACCTCTAGCATCTTTCAAGAATGGCTACTGCAGTTGAACAAGCAGCTTGTCTCTGAAGGACGTCGTATCCTACTGTTGTTAGATAACGCTATGTCTCACTGCGTCCCTAATGATGGTCTCAGCAACATAAAGATACACTTCCTTCCACCAAATATGACTGCCAGTCTGCAACCACTGGATAGTGGCATCATCAAAAGTTTCAAGGCTCAATATCGCAAGTTTCAACTCCAGAAAATGGTGGAATTGGCGGATGCCCATCTACCCACAGAATTACGTCTGGATTACGCTGTGCGCTATTGTAAAATGGCTTGGGATTCTGTGAGCCCTGATTCCATCAGCAACTGCTGGAATCACACAGGCATTATTCGCTTCACTTCTACTGCTGCAGTTGAGCCTCTTAATTATGGAAATCTGCTCGATCGCATTCGCGACATCTTCGCTATTATACCAGAGAATTTGATGACTGAAAGGGAGTTTCAACTGGTTGATGATTCCCAGGAGGCGGAAATGAAGCTAACAGATGACAATTTTCTGGTGTCCACTGTTACAGCGAAAGAAGAACTTGGCGAGGATGATGATGCAACAGTGACCTAGCGCCTACCATCGTTAAGGGAAGCCAGAACAGCTGCTGAGGCAGTTTTGTTTTTTCTTGAGCACTCCAAGAGAGCAACATCTGACGACGTCAATCAATCTGCGGATTTGTTACGCCGTGTCTATGCCATAAGTGAGGGAGAGAAAACACAAGTTGTGATCACAGACTTCTTCAAGAAAATGTAATTACTTTTTAATGAATAAAAATAAATTAATTATTACAATTTGTCATATTAATTAATTAATGCCGGCATTCTATATATTGACTTAGGGTATAAGTTGTTTTTAGTAATTGTTATAAATAATTTATTGTATCTTTAAATTTCACATTTTAAACGTGTTCGATACAACGCCACCCTCGCCTTACGCCGCTTTTTTGCAAAATCCGGATGGTGGCGTTATAACGAGAGTAGACTGTATATTTATTTAAGGAACGACTTGTTCCAATACAAATATTGTTAAAACAAGCGAGCGATAAATCAAAAACAGAAAGGTTGAAGCGTAGTAGTGTTAGAAGTGACGTCAGCACCGATGATGATAAAGTCAAAGTCTGCGTAACAATTCCCTCCTTACTTTGTCTTTATTCCCACGATGCTGAGGTTCTCCAGGTGTTTCTTCATCTGGTCTCGGGATAGGTCTTTTGTGAAGATATCCGCCTCCAGGTCCTGAGATGGCTTGTACAGAAGGCAGATGTCTCTGGATTCATAACAGTCTCTCAAGAAGTGGTACTTTCTGTTGATATGTCTACAGCGACTGCTTTGTTTAGGGCCCGAGATCCAGTTGATCAATGACTGACTGTCTGTATAGATCGCAGTTGGTTTTTCCATGAAATTCCATTCTTCCAGCTCTCGTAACAGGTTTATTATCCACTTGATTTGACAGCAGCTTTCACAAGCAGCTATCATTTCCACTTCCATTGTGGAGAGGGCGACGAGTGGTTGTTTACTACTTTTCCAGTCTATAGTTGCTTCGCCGTGCTTCAATACATATCCGCCGTAGGATTTTCCATCATGGGTGGTCGACCAGCTGGCATCGGTGTAGGACTTCAGGATTCCAGTCTTCCCTCTTTCAAATTTCACTCCTAGGTCAATTGTTCCTCGTAGGTATCTCATCACTCTTTTGATTGCTGTCCAGTGCATCTGTTTTGATTGTCTGGAGTACTGTGAAAGTTTGCTAGAGATGTAAGCGATGTCGGGTCTGGTGTTAACAGCTAGAAACATTAGCATTCCAAGGGCTTCTTGGTAAGTGTGCTGATCACAATTGTCATCTTCAATATGATTGTCCAAATTGATTTCTTTGGAACCTGGTGTTGAAACTTCCTTACAATTTTTCATTCCATATTTCTGCAATATTTGTTGTACATAGTGGCTTTGCTGTAGCGAAATTCCCCCCTTATCTTGTATGATCTTGATTCCCAAAACATGCCTTTACATGTTACATCCTTTATTTCCAGGTGATGTCTCTATTTATTGATGAATCTGTTTGAGGTATCTCCAGAATCTGAGACAGTGATAAAGTCATCAACATATATCCCTACATAGAAGTATTTGTCTTCATTCTTCCATTTAAATAAGCAAGGATCAGATTTAAGTTTTTCCAGTCCACAGTCATGAAATACTTGACTGAATTTCTCATACCACGATCTTCCGGATTGAGGTAGGCCGTAAATACTTTTGTTGAGTTTGCAAACTTTGTTTCTGTCTTGAACAAATCCAGCAGGTTGCTCCATGAATATTGTATTTTCAATGTTTCCATTTAGATAGGCTGCTTTCACATCAAATAGTTTAATGCCTGAATCTTTTGTTGCTGCCATTGACAAAATAGTCCTAAGGGTGGCAATTTTAATTACAGGGCTAAAACTTTCGTTGTAATCTCTTCCTGGGATTTGGTTGTATCCCATTGCAACAAGTCTAGCTTTGTAAGTTTTGTTTTTGTTTTCTTAGTCTTTAGATATTTTGAACACCCATTTACTTTTAACAACTTTAGCGTTTACAGGTCTAGGTACCAGTTCCCATACTTGATGCGAGTACATGTTCTGTATTTCCTCAAGCATTGCGTTCTCCCAATGTTTCTTGTCTTCGCATGCGATGGCTTCATCATAGTCTTTCGGAATGGTTTCATTCGTAGTAGCCAGAATGTAGTCATCGAATCTTTTAGGTATTGTTCGAGTTCTTTGTGGTCTGTCTGATCCACTTGACTCTGTCTGTCTGTTGATCATGGTATCTGGTGCTGGCTCTTCAATATCAACATCTGATAGAACATGATTGTCCAGTTGTTCATCCTCCTGAATAAAGAAATATGTGTCCGTGTCCGTATTATTATCACTTTGTTTTTCTTCCGAGATGACATTATTGTTCTCTCTGAAGTGAATGTCTGAGGTTTCAAGAATGACTCTCGCTGTGATATCAAATACTCGATAAGCTCTTCTGCATCTTGAATATCCTACAAATATTCCTCTCTTAGATTTAGCTTCTAGTTTGTGTCTTTGATGATTCTCGAGTTTATAGAAGACTTCACAACCAAATCTCATGATGTGAGAGATGGATGGCTTTTTACCTTCCCATTTTTCCATAGGGGTAGTGTCTGGGTCATTGGTTGTGGGAGTTAGATTGTACAGATATGAAGCTGTATTCACAGCTTCTGCCCAGAAGTGTAGGGGTAATTGGGAGTCTGCCAGAAGTGTTCGGCCTTTGTCTAATAGTGTTCTGTTAGCTCTTTCAACTCTCCCATTGCTTCTTGGGGTGTACGGTGTAGTTAGTTCATATTAATTCCTTTGGATTCTATGAAGGTTTCAAGGTTTTTATTGATAAATTCTGTTCCGTTATCTGTTCTAAGTCGTTTTAGTTTTGAGTTTAGCTCGTTTTCTCTCTTTACAATAAACTTCTTCAAAAATTCTGCTGCTGAGAGTTTATCACTGAGAAATTCTACAAATATTCTCCTAGAAAATCCATCTACGATGGTCAAGAAATATTTACTTCCGCCCAAGGAGTTTATTCTCATTGGACCACAGAGATCGACATAAATGGCTTCAAAGGGGTAGCTTTCCTGATTGCTATCTGTGTGAACATAGGGTACTTTGGTCATTTTTCCCAAGGAGCAAGCATCACATTGATCAAGGGTGCCATTTAAAGAGTCCAAGCCTTTTAGAAGATTGCTCTTCAAAATCAGGTCTAATTTGTTGTCACTAGGATGTCCTAACCTTCTGTGCCATGCAGTCCTAGAATTGTCCTTTGAAATCAAGCAATGTTCATTTGGAACATGAGTTGCTTCAGATAAACGTGATAGGTTCAATGTGTACATGTTACCATCAAAGTTGCCTGTTCCTATTAGCTTGTCATCAGAAGAGTATATGTATGCTCCTTCAGAATTCAAAAGAACAGAGTTCCCTCTTCTTACCACGCTTGGAATGGAAATTAGATTTCCTTTCAGGTGTGGTACATGGAGGACATTATGTAGGGTTACAGAGCGTTGTTAAGTTTGTCCTTACCTTGTACAGTAGCTTGGATTGATCCTGATGAGGCAGATTCGATGTGTCTCCCTTCTTCCGCCACTTGTATGCTTCTTCTCTCCTCCGTCTTGTGCTCGATCCATTCACCATGGGAAGTCATGTGGCTTTTGCACGCAGAATCAATTATCCACACGTCCTGTGTCGTCGGGCGTTCCTCCCTTGTGATTACATGTAGTGCGTATTCTGAAGTGGAGTTTCTTCGTTGGGATGGTTCCTCCGTTCGTTCTTGGATTGCTGATCTGGCCGTGTCTTTGTTTTGTTTTGGTCCTTTATGGTAGTTCCTTGTACTGGCCATGTTATTTTTGTTTGTTGTATTCTTTTGATTTCCTTTGTTGTTAGGGTTGAACCAACAGTCTTTCTTGAAATGTCCTTTTCTTTTGCAAATGAAGCATGACTTTTCTTTGAATTGGTTGCCTGGTGATCTGAAAGCATTTTCATGATTTTTGCTTCTGTCCTGTCTTTTCTTCTCGAAATCCAGTAGAGTTTGTCTCAAGTCTGGTAAGGAGATTTCTCTGTTTATTGACAGTGCTGCTGTGATCGTGTCAAAGTTAGGTGTGAGTCCTTCAACAATGTATCGTACAAGTTCTCTTTCTCTTACAGTCTTTTCTAGCTGGGTGATCTCTTGTGCCAGTTTCTGTGCTCGTACAATATACATGTTAACATTTTCATTTGGGTTCAATTTTAGTCTGGCTAGATCCAACATTAGGTCTATCCTTTTATTTTCTAGAGATCCTTCAAACATTTTCTTTATGTCGTACCAAATTCTTTTGGCCCTTTTATCGCCTCGAAAGATGATTGTTAAGTCATCCGAAAGTGACAAATTATTAGGCTGTATGCTTCCCGATTCTTTTTCTTCCAAATATCATATTCTAGTTTATTTTTTGTAAAGTCTGGCTCGTCATTGACAATTACGTTCTCGAAGAGATCTTTTAAATCTAGAATTGCTTCCATTTTCATGGACCACGTTGTATAGTTGTTTTCTGCTAACTGTTCGATTTTTGCTAAGTTATGTGTATCCATTTTCATTCAATTTTTCTTTCTAAATTGGCGGTTAGTCCAATTATTTAATTTCTTTTGGATTTAAATGGATCAATTGGCGGTTAGTCCAATTCGCGCTCCCAAACCACGCTCTGCTACCAAATTGATTGGCTTAGCGAAATACGATGTTTCTTTTTTAAGAATTTCAATTTGTTTTGTACTCACTTATTTTGTAGTTAAGAGGACATCCCTTTTTATATAAACTAATATATATTTATTTAAGGAACGACTTGCTCCAATACAAATATTGTTAAAACAAGCGAGCGATAAATCAAAAACAGAAAGGTTGAAGCGTAGTAGTGTTAGAAGTGACGTCAGCACCGATGATGATAAAGTCAAAGTCTGCGTAACAGTGAATAATCTCTTTTTTGCTTTGTGGAACAACAAGAAGGCAAGGATTACCATTTGAGTTATTTTTATAAAAGAGTCCATCTTTGATATTTTGGGTGAGGTAGTGCTTACCACACGCACACACATCATTTCCTCTAAGGAAGTTATTAAAAACCTAGGTAATCACAAAACTCCAGGCCACGACAATATTACGCCACAAATGACAAAAAAAAAAAACTTTCCATCAAATAGATAGTTTTCTCGCTGGGATCTACAATGCTGCATTTCACCTGTGCTATTTCCTGAAAAGAAATGGAAACATACCATTAACATAACCATTCCAAAAAAAATCACCTGTCAAATCGCCAGAAGATCTCAGACCAATCAGCCTTCTCTCTACCATCGGTAATAAGGTATACGAGAGGGTTGTTCTTCGCGGATTGCAGACATACATGGATTCTATTAACTTTATAATTTCTCAACAATTTGGATTCAGAAAAGTACGCTCCACAACCCACCAGCTAATCACGATGTGTAATAGACTATATTCAAATTAGAAAGTCCTAAAAGGTGGTAGTAGGCGCAGTTTTTCTTGACATTACCAAAGCCTTTTCTAAAGTATGGCATGATGACTTGAAGGCAAAAATAATAATTTTTGAAAAACTATCTACAGGACAGGGCCTTTTTCATTAAACTAGGCGATTTTATAACCATGGCAAAGCCAACCCAGATTGGAGTCCCTCATGGCTCTATACTTGGACCCTATCTCTATTCAAAATTTACATAAACGATTTCCTTCTACATTCAAAATTCCAAACAAAGCTTTTCGCAGACGACACAGAAATATTAACAAACTCCAAATCAACAAGACTACTAATTTCACAACTCCAAAATTATATAAACATTATAACCAAATGGTGTAATGATTGGAAGTTATACATCAACCCAAAAGCGGAACACGCATTAATTTTTCCTCCACTTAACAATAAAAAATTCAAGCCACAATTCATTCTGTATGAGTAAATGCAAGCCCTATTAACTCGGCTGACCATGTTAAATATCTTGAAGTTACCATGGAGTCCAAGTTTAAATTCAACATGCATGTCAAAAATGCATAATAAAAACAAAGATAGTAAAAATAACACTATCAAGTCTATTTAATTATATATATTGAAGCAAATTATTTACAAAACAAAGTTTACCATATAGAGAAATTTATTATCTAGATAATAATATAGGCACTCCCAGATTGGTCGAACATATTACAACCACAGAAAAAAATAGAATAAACGTGTATTTCGTGGGAATCTGCCTGACAAGTATAGGAGCTCCATTCAACCTATCAAACAAGATACTGAAAGAGGATTTAAATCAACCTGACCTATAAGATATGTACCAAAAAAAAATGTCCTCAAAAATTACACCTTCAACTGCAAATTTAATCTAATCCAACTAGATAAGACGTTTTTCAAAATAATGGAGATATCAATCCCCGATTCTGACGACCTGGCCCCGACGCTTAGTTGGGAGCTTATCACCCAACAGCTGCCCTCCTGCAAGGTCTGGGTGGGGGCCACCTCTACTCCAAAAACTCGCCATTTGTAAATAGCCAGGACGAGGTGACTCGCGAGATGTGCTCAATGTAACACCTGTAAACTGAGACGAAATAAATAAATAAAACCCCTCATTGCCACTTTGGCATTTAATGAATATCATTTTTTTGTATTAAAATAAATTGCTGTGCCATTCTGAGGTTTGTTTTCTCTCATTTTTTAGGGGACAGTATTATCGATTTTATAAAGTTGCAGCAAAAAAGGAGTGTCTATTAAAAGACAGTGAACATGTTAACTAGAGAGGCATTTTGTTCTCGCTATATATTATGTCACATTACTATATTTGAATATATATATGTCATAATATATACTCTTCCAGGAATAATAAAGCAAACCTACAGTCAACCCAAAGAGAAATGGGCAGCTAAAGTAAGGTCATTTGAGACACTAGCGACATTCCAAGGGGCGACCAGAGGCCCGGAGTTCTCGGGACTATTGGGACAGGATGTGGGGTCCGGTCACTTGAGATATCAGCGACATTCCAAGGGGCCCGTTTCTTGGAACCTCAGGACTAATTAAGACAGTTGGGGGATTGTGTGCGATACAAACGGCCGCCCGGCTGTGGCCGGTCGCGGGCCTCTACCGGCTCTCCCCATCTCTCTCTGGTTGTCTAGGATTCCTCTACCAAACTTGTGTGTGTCCTTATTTCTCTTTGCCCACCTTATTATATTATTATATTGCCAAATTGAAAGTCGACAGGATAAGACCTGGCCGGGAAACAAATTCCCATATCACTAGAATATGAAGAAAAAAGAAGCAAAGCCATGGTGATCGGACAAACCCACAGCCAAGTTCCACAACCAACTCAACTGTAGCCACTTCTCTTCGAACTCTCACCCTCTGCCTCAGCCAACCCTTGAACCGTGATTCCGAAGAACTAATCACATACGACGATGATGAACCTGCTGCACACTTCTCCCAGCACTAGATCTGCCCAAGAACGATCACCGCGCCAGAACAGGACACCTTCCATCATCATGGACAAGACTCCGCCATATCCCTGACACTACTGTGGCGGACAACACTGTCCCGTACAATATCAGCAGAAAGAACCCTCTCTCAATTAACTTAATGAATCTACTTGCGCCCTCAACCAGCATAACCTGTGAGTGTAATTGTTTCCACCCCTACCATTCATTCTTCAAAAAAGTCATTCCTTGTAAACTCTGATGCCAATATTTTCTATAATTAATTTAGTTCAATTTATTCTCTCCACGCCTATTAACAATGATTTTATTTTCAATACTATTTATCTAGATATTTGTAACCCATTAAATTAGTACCTTACCAATCGAATTAATAATAGACATTTTAATGAAATATTTTTATTTTAAAGTCATCCCTTAAAAATGGACTTCTACCTATTCATACTTTACGATTTTTAAGATCAACAATAGATATTAATAATCAAGTGGTCTTTAAAATAGCGCTTCACTACCTAAACCTTTGTACTACTTTGTATATGACCTTCTCTCCTACTTGTAAGCACGGCTCACGAAATATAATCTCTTGCCCTAACCGACTCAAATTTCACTCTGTAGCTCAGACGCCGAAGAATTCTAACCACCACGTGAGCCTTACTTACAACCAACCCTTATCAATCTTCCCCTGAATACCCCTCTCATTCTTATATATTTGTCAATCTTCTACCAGCCCATGCCCCTCTATAGAATTATTGATTATTCAATTATCGAACTACTATTGCCACTAATCTCCACTCTTTATTTATGATAATATATTTTGTAGTTTCTCTCTAGCATATCCACCGACCCACACCATCTAGCCACTGGTGTGTTCGCCACAGGACGCAGATTGACTAACTGCTAGATGTTTATCAACTCCTTTTTGTTCGCACTTGAACAATCTGCATCGAGCGGCACAGTTCGCTCCTTCTTCTCGCGCCACACGTTCGCCATACGGACCCTGTCTTCAAATCTATGTTTGTCCCTTGTCCATACCAGCACGATATAACCTACCTCCGATATTTCCCACGGAGGTAAGTTAAACATCGTCGCTGATTCTGTCCGGTCCGTCATCATTTCGCGCAGACATGGGTTTTACGTTCAACCCGTCGCGAAATCATCTCCTCGCACAAGCTCCCACGACGGGTCAAACACCTCGTGTACGAGACGCTTGTTAATTGTAAAGGACAACGCCGTCTTCGTCCCAATTTTTGGCACTGTGCACGCACACTTTCTTTCAATTAGCTAAAACTATTAGAGTCTCTTAGTATCGAAATAATTAAGGTGGAAAGGCCCAAAGCAAGTTTCCCCTCGCTCTGTTCGCATATATTCTACCTTTGCATCTCGAACTATTTTATCTTCTCAAATTTGATATAAGTCCATTCGACTTCCTTGATATAAGTCCATTCGACACGGGACGTTTCCCCTCGGACTCGCTACACGAGTAACTGCATAGATAAGGTAGAATGGCCCAAAGCAAGTTTCTCCTCGCTCTGTTCGCCAAAATTCTAACATTGTATGTAGTTCTATATTTACCTCAGTCCTGAGCTCACGCAATTTCCAGCCTCAACCTCATTTCTCGTACTCTACATCTATAGCATAGAAAACCCATGCCAAGTCTTCCCCTTGCCATGTCCGCCTGAAAACATATCTTAAAGTGTAGAGTTTGCCAGTCTTAATGGCTCAATATTTTCATCATGTGTATGTGGCTCTTCTTCTCCTTGTTCACACCTCTCAATAGCATTTCCCTTATAATACATTAGAATTTATTGTATATAGCCTTTTATGACTTTGATATTTTCAAAATTTCCCTTAAATATCAAACTCTCCGGTGTTGTAAAACTACTTGTAAATAATATTTACTTGTGTACTATACAATATTTTATTTACATAAAACTATGTCACCATTACCTTAATTAATTTCAACTGTAAAATTATTTTCTCTATTCCTGGCTTCTCCAGCTTTAAGTATACTCAAATCATGTTCAGCCTTCTTCAACGGGAGCCATATGTCATAATATATACTCTTCCAGGAATAATAAAGCAAACCTACAGTCAACCCAAAGAGAGACGGGCAGCTAAAGTAAGGTCATTTGAAACACTGGCGACATTCCAAGGGGCGACCAGAGGCCCGGAGTTCTCGGGACTATTGGGACAGGATGTGGGGTCCGGTCACTTGAGATATCAGCGACATTCCAAGGGGCCCGTTTCTTGAAACCTCAGGACTAATTAAGACAGTTGGGGGATTGTGTGCGATACAAACGGCCGCCCGGCTGTGGCCGGTCGCGGGCCTCTACCGGCTCTCCCCATCTCTCTCTGGTTGTCTAGGATTCCTCTACCAAACTTGTGTGTGTCCTTATTTCTCTTTGCCCACCTTATTATATTATTATATTGCCACATATATATATTTTTTGCCTCTCGGGACCTAAAGATGATTTCACATAAGAGACTAATGTTATCTTTAATGGCGCTGTGTGCTACTCTACGCACTATATGGATTTTATTTTGAAAAGTATATACAAAATAATTCAGGTATTGCGATTTCACCGCCACTCTGTGTTGTGACGATCTAAGTTCTATAGAGGTAGTCGCTTACCTCTATTCTTGGTCGGCGGGGTTGAAGGTTCAAAATTGAGGTGTCGCTGCTTATAGCACTTTTAAAATATACGACGAAAACAGGAGGGAAAATTATATTTATTATAAACTAGCGGATGTACCCGGCTTCGCCCGGGGTTTTACCCGAGTAAAGGTTTGTCTAATGAACATTTGTTAAAACAATTCTCTATAAACTTATAAAAAAAAGAAGATATATTTTGATAATTTGAAACTCGTAAATTTGAATCTCTCGATAAAGTTAACATTTTTTCCCGGTCCCTGTGTGCCCTGTCATCCTGAATTTTGTCTTTCCTAATTTTCTACATTAAAAAATCATCGTTTTATCTAGTGAACATTTTTTCCCGGTCCCTTGAAAAATACTCGATAAGTTGAATAAAATCAATATTAATTGGTTCCCTCGGTAATTGGAAGTTAAAGGAATAGTATCTTCGCCTTGGAATTGTATCATTATTCTTGTCTTAAATAAATTGCAGTGTCATCCTTAGATAATCTTACTTTTGATAAATAATCTTTAAGATAATAAACTTAGTGATAATAAAACTTATAGATAAAAAACTTGTTATCATCGTCGCAATGGTGGCACTGCTTGCGAGTTAAATCTACAAATCTGCAAATAACTCTAAGGATATTCAAGATATTCAAGATATTATTTTTCAAAAACCTTCCCGGGGATATACCTAATAATATCCCGAAATTTCACGGCGATTGGATGTATGGTTTTTGAATCTATAGAGTACAGACAGACATTCAATTTTATATATATAGACTAGCGGCTGCTATATAGCAACAACCTCGTAGAAACAATTGTGTAAATAGAAGAAATACCACATCAAAATCACAAATTAATTCTCCACCCAACAATCAAATAACGGAAAGTTACTTCGATACATGTAAATTCGATTTTCAAGACGCTAACAATGCAATTTTTTCTGAAAATTCGCGAGACATCGCGGAAAAAATAATATGTTGGAATATAATAATATGTTTCTATAGGATTCTTTCGATATTTCCACTCCTCGAGCACATAAAGAATTACGAAATTTTTGCTCTACTTGAAACATGGTGCCTGAACAGGACTAACATAACACTAAAAGATTATCAATATAGATTAGACAATTCAGAAAAGGATGGCACTTGGTTATATATTTTCTTATCAACAAACACAAGAGCCCTCCAACATGTTATCTGTTTGATATTTGTATACCTTCCTCCAAACCAAATACAGCTGCATAACTTAGATAAACTGTCTACATATATTCAAAAGCAAATAGCAGATGGAATTTTTTTAGAGAAAACCACACCAAGATGCTCTGCGGTGAGGACCCGATTTGTACCTTCTGTAATTCAAAACAAAAAAATGAAATCACTCACTATATTTTTGATTGCTATGCTCTGAAAGAAGAACCCTTATGCTCAAAACTGGGCAACTATGTGCTTCACTTCCATCAATAATTGACAATATGACCCAGAATAAGTATATTGCTACGGCGTTTTATGGTTTCCACAAGTCCATATCTCAGAAGAAGGCCAAGTGACACTCACTCCTCACTTTCTTACTGCTACTCTTTTTGTGTTGTTTTTCTTGCTTCCCTCTTTCTCTTTCTTGTTTTTTTTTTCCTTTTCTTCTGTACATATCGTTATTTCCTTTGTCTCACTGCTTTGTTCTTATGCATACCTCTGGTGAATCCTGTATAGGGTCAGTGACCCTAAATAAAGGCTTTTTTGTTGTTGTTGTATATAGACTAGCGGATGTACCCGGCTTCGCCCGGGTTTTACCCTAGTGAAAGTTTACCTAACGAACATTAGTTAAAACAATTTTAGATAACATCCAATCCCTACTGAATCTATACTTGGCAAGATAACTTTATGTTTGATTATCTGCTCCATCTAGCTGTACCCTTTAAACGTTGCTGTCTTTGAACAAAAAGGCAGTTTTAATAGCTGAATAATAATTAATTAATGATCAAATGTATACAATACATCAAATTGAAAATTAACAATAAAATTATCCCTACATAAAAGCCATTTGAATATAACATATGTAAAAAATAATATATATATTTTGATAATTTGAAACTCGTAAATTTGAATCTCTCGATAAATTGAACATTTTTTCCGGTCCCTTGAAAAATACTCGATAAGTTGAATAAAATCAATATTAATTATCATTATTCTTGTCTCAAATAAATTGCCGTGTCATCCTGCATTTTGTCTTTCCTAATTTTCTACATTACAAAATCATCATTTTATCTATTCTCCCAATATATGTTGTAGATAAATGATAAAACTAACTGACTTGTACGCAATTAATAGGTAGAAAATCTTACTTTTGATAAATAATCTTTATGATAACAAACTTAGTGATAATAAAACTTATAGATAAAAAAACTTGTTATCATCGTCGCAATGGGGGCGCTGCCTGCGAGTTAAATCTACAAATCTGCAAATAACTCTAAGGATATTCAAGATATTCATGAAATTATTTTTCAAAAACCTTCCCGAGATATACCTAATAATATCCCAAATTTTCACGGCGATTGGATGTATGGTTTTTGAATCTATAGAGTACAGACAGACAGACAGATAGACAGACAGACAGACATTCAATTTTATATATATACTAGCGGATGTGTACCCGGCTTCGCCCGAGTGAAAGTATGCCTAACGAATATTATATATTATGAAGTATAATAAACAATGTTAAAGATTAGTTTTAATTATTAATCAAGATTGTGTGTGAATATGTGAGAAAGATGTAATATCGTTGTTGTTTTTTTGGCCGACTGTTTTACATATGGTGTTATCTTAAAATTGCTTGTTTTGAATATTTTTTAGATTGAGTTGAATGAATTGCTGATTTTTTTTGTATTTATATATAAATAAAATTAACTCTGTTGATTTTTTTGTATTTAATCGATAACAGCGAAGTTACGCATGTTAAAGTTAGGAAAAATATTTTGATGTTAAGCAAAACCTGCTCCATCTCGTTTTACATAAATGTTGAAAATTTGGTCGAAATTGATGCATTGTAACGAAAGTTTTTAGTGAACAACACTTATGAAATTTGCATTTTATTAATATAGATATATTAAGAAAAAATAGTAAATGATTATTTAATTAATTATATATTTAAATATTTACACTAAAAGAATTGGGGATCAGGGTGAATCTTCCTGTTCGAAAGTTGTTTACAGGTTCTTCTGGTTTTTTTTTTATTATTCCAGCCGCTGCATCCCCATAGCCCCCTCCGTCGCCTCCCATTGGCTTCTAACTCCTTCTTTTCCAACACTAGTATAGCTTTAAAAAAAATAAGAGATGAATTGAAAAATACTTCAAATCTAGATCTATTGAAAGCAACAATAATCAATGCAATAAAATATTTTAAAATAACTCTGAAAAAGTAATCTGTTGAGTTGATCAACATAAAATCAGATGAAACTAAGCGAAAAAGAAAAAAAAAAAAAGATGCGAAATTGTTTATTGATAATTCATCATATCGCTATTTCTATTTCAAAAGCCCTTCTTTCTTATAATAAAATCTATATTCAATATTTTTAGTTGTATAAAATGCTCCTAAATAAAAGGAATATATAGAAAAGTCCATGTGTCTAAATTAAAATGAAGAACGTCTAAATTAAAATAAAAAATGTCTAAAGTGAAATGAAGAATGTCTAAATTAAAATTGAAAATGTCTAAATAAAAATGAAAGTGTCTGAATTAAAATGAAAAATGTCTAAATATAAATCTCAAATGTCTATTAAAAGTTAAAAACCTATATATAGACCAGTTCGTTAAATTTTTATTTAAAAATAAGCATTTAAAAATGATTTTTAAAATGACCACAATTTTATGATATTAATTAATATAATAACTATTTATTATTGAGTATGCATTTTTTAAATATAAATAAAAAATGTATAAATAATTTAAATTAACAGCTTTGGTAACACTGTTTGAAACTTCAATTTTAACTAGTTGTATTTTGTAAATACCGTGCGCATATTTTTGAAAATCTTTTAAATATTATCTCTAACTCTCCTTTCAGGTAATATATCTATATAACAATAAAAACTATTAACTTTTCATTGTTATTTGGCTTTAAATTCAATTACCTCTCTCAAAAATATTTCTTCCCTAATGCGAAGTGCTTTCGTAAAAATTGCCCATTTATTTTTTCTCTATTCAATAATTTAAACATAAATTCGTTAATAAACGATTACAAATTTTGAGAAGCCTATAGCAGATTGGCATATTTATAAAATTAGCCGATATATTATGAAATATATGGATAAAACAACGTACATCTACCCAATGTAAAATTTATTTTAACCGTTTTTTAATTTGAATTTAAATAGAAATAATGTATTTTCTAGTTTTTTTTTTTAAAGAGAGAAAGAGAGACAGATTAATAAAACATTTTAAGAATCTATAAAATTAGAGGCAAAAAAGATGGCTAAAGGGGGAGGCCTCAAAGTCGTTGATATCGCAACACTCGGCAGAGATTCGAAAGTTTTCTTTCTCTTTGAAATATTTAAAAACTTGACCTAAATTTGATAAAATCACAGATACTAAGAAATTTTACAATTTTTACCAAGACTTTTAAATAACATTACGAATAAATAGATGACAAAGGCATAGATTACAAAAAAAAAAAAGGCATAAGATGCTGAAACTCTTTTTATTTACTTGATTAAAGAAACGCTTTCAAAGAAGCCTTTCCTCATCAAACTAAAATGGTTTAGTTTGCTTGGAAGGAATTGTCTGAAAGCTTCTTTAACCAAGTAAATAAAAAGAGGTGTCTTATGCTTCATTTGTAATTGGTCAAAATCTACAAACCTGTGATAATGAGTAAACAGATTCTTTAACCATCATTCTATAGTATTCATGTTGCTTCTCACTAAGAATTTACAATTATTTCTGAGTATATAGGATACAAATAACAGCAAGAAGAGAATTGGATATTAATAATAATAATTTAAAAAAAATTAAGAAACTGTTTTTAAATGACTATAAAACTTCAAAGAGGATTTAATTTTTAAAATATTTTTGGAATTTTGAATGCATACAGGTCTATTGCCATTGGAAATTTTCTTATTTTTTTTTTTTGTGATAAGGCACAATTTGTAAACAACAAATTCTAAATAATTTTGTGCTTATTAGTTCATCCTTCTTCTTCCTCTTCCTTATCTCCACTCAAACATATTAGGGTATCAAGTTGTGACCCTTGATGGTTTCTTGTTTGACAACCATCATGACTGGGTGAAGTAGAATGCGTCTGTCTTTGTCATTAAGTCTGACTAAGACATCATCCTGAGATTAAATATCCACATAGATTTTTAAAATTCAATCTTGGATCTAACTTTATTTTTACATCTAGGTATAATCAGCAAATAATGGTCATTTACAACAGTAAATATTGAGTTTAGTGATGAAGGACTTCAACAGAAAACAATGGTCAGGTCAGCTATAAAAGATTTTACTCAATATAATATATAGAGTTAAGGCTGTGTCTTTTATCCCCTTGTGCAAAGATTGCAGAAATTCCATGGTATGGGTTGCAGGGGTGCAGCCTTCATTGATCATGCACCATGATCCAGACACACTTTGGTGAAAGTCTGACTCTGTGCCTGTAATTTGAGGTCATTCCTAACATGGAAGCCTTTGCTGCTGACTCTAACATGAGTACAGACACAGCTCCTCCGTATCTCTGGAAAGCAACCCTTGCTGAGGTCTATCAACCGAGTCAGTTGAACTCAGGATTTTTAAAGAGGTCTTTTTCTTCTTTCTAGCAATGCTGCTGTTGGTCAGTGTCTACTTATTATGCAGCTGGCCTTCATATCTGAAAGTCGTTCCCCTATCTACCACCTGGGGATGTGCCTGTAGCAGTCAGCTCTGCCGAGGGATATAGAGTAACTATTTGAAAAAGGGAATTAAAAAGCAGGTAAAAAGTTTATTTTAAATTTGAATTTGCAAGCTTTCGAGCAAATATACTGCTCTTCAACGGGCTAATACTCTATGTACTAGATCATTTAGAGATTGTACATTGAGTATTAGCCCTTTAAAGTATATTTGCTCGAAAGCTTGCAAATTCAAGATTAAAGAAAACTTTTTGCCTGATTTTTATTTTTCCTTTTTCAAATAATTTCTGGGTGACCATTGCTCACATAGAGTAACTATCCTGTTGGTCACCATAGAACTCCTCTTCACTTCCTATATTGTAGTTCTCTATTGTAGCACAATATAATTGGCCTATGATTATAGAACGACGTTTGACAAATTTTACCGCAAATGTTTCTTTTGAACGAAAATTTGTAATTTATTTTAAGGAGAAATAATGACTTTTTCTATCCTTAAGGATGAAGTATGGAAGGATGAATTGTGAAGAGTAATGATGAACGGGAAAAATAAAAGTGTCCAAGGATGGGAATCAAACCCACAGTGTTTCGCTTACTGGGCAGATGCCATGTCCACTAGGCTTATCCTGGACATATTTTTCCATTTGTAAATATTATATAATAGTTCTCTATTAGACTATTGAACCCATTCTTCCTTCATCCACCATTCTTCAAAGTGTATTCATCCACTAAGGGCCATAGAACCACTCGGAGAACATGTCCTCCTCCTTCTAACTTAATTACTTCATCTAGAAGGCAGCAATACTAAATTCTCACTCAACTTTTACCTTTCATCCTTCTTGCCCATTTGATCTTGAGGAACCTCTTCTCACAACAGATAACTTTCTGCTCCAGTTGATAAAGTATAATTTAAATTATAGATTAGAACTACAAGAAAATAAGAACTAATACAAATACATTAATAGTGTGTGACATTTCAGTAAAAATTCCTTAATACAAGATATTATTTTATTGAATAGAGAGTGTTGTTTCTTATCCAAATTCTTACACAAATTCTAAATCTCGTGGAAGGGGGTGTAGGGGTGCAGCTTTCATTGATTAAGTCACCATGAACCAGGCACACTTTGATGAAAGTTTGACTTTGCCAGTATTTTGAGGCCATTCCTAACATAGAAGCAGATGTCTTTGCTTCCGACTCTTATCATGAGTACAGACACAAATCCTCCGTATCCCTGGGGAGGGACCCTTGCTGGGGTCCATCAACCAGGTCAGTTGAACTCAGGATTTTTAAAGAGGTCTTTCTCATCTTTTAACAATGCTGCTGTTGGTCAGACACTGCTTATTCGTTGGAATTATTCTACTTGTTTCACAGCTGGCCTTCAAGGTTGTTCCCCTATCCGCCACCTGGGGCAGCGCCCTGTAGCAGTCAGCTCTGCCGAGGGGAATAGAGAGTGATGTATTAGACTTGTAACCTAGGCAGCTCAGTATGACTTGTGCAACAGGAGGTTGCCACACTGCAGATAATATTTCACACAGCATTTGGTCAATTTGTAACTCTATCACACACCTATTGAATTTATGGGAAACTACTTTGCAGTCTTTTTTTTTTAGGGAAGGAGTTAAAAATACTCATTGCTGTCTGCTGTCAAGATATGTGAAGCATACCAATTTGACATGCAAATTGGCAACCAAGATGAACCTTGGGCATTTATAATTGTAACAAATAGTATTTGAATAAAAAAACTTTTAATACAGTAGAACCTCCATGAGAGGACACTCACCCTAGAGGACACCTCTCTACAAAGGACAGTTTTCATTTGTAAAAATACCATTTTTACTATTTAGTAGCTCTCCAGTAAGAGGACACCTCTCCTTAAAGGACACTTTGGCTCTGCAACTAGGTGTCCTTTACAGGGAGGTTCTACTGTACATACGCAATCAGGGAAAAATGCTCTTGGGTAAAATCCGTGCTTTGCCTTATATAAGTATAAAATAATTAATTTAGCTTATCATTTATATTTATTTGTATTTTATAGTTAAATGATAGACTCATTATTTCATTGGATTTGTTATCTATTTTTATATATCGCTCTTTACACAATTACTTATTCTTTTTTAACCCTTAAGTACTCGCGCGGGGTCTGATAGACA